>JAUCMU010000104.1:13652531-13678977 GCA_032275025.1 Enteromius treurensis
TTGTTACAGAAAAATAAATATACAAAGTGATTCATATCTGCATAAAATAGAGATTCTAAGCTTTCAAATGGTACCACATTTGGGGTTATTGGTGCACGCAAAGGGTTAAAAATTTGAGGCACAACTCTTGGGTCCGCAGAGTTTAAGAGGTTAATAGCTCATGTTTTTCTCTGTTCGCACAAGCTCTGCTCGTGATGTGATGTGATCCTCACGTTCTGTTTATGAAGTTTTTTGCACATATAAAATTAATCCCTGGAAACAAATTAAGCTATTTTTAATAGGTCACAGCCAAGTATCAATTTAAATTGAATCTACTTGTAATTTAGCATAATCTTGTCGGTTAATAATAAAATAACCTATTTAAATAAAATAACCTATAACTAACATTCCCATTTCTTATACAGACTTTTTCATAGGTTTAATAGACACAGGAATCGTTAGCAGTTAGAAATGAGATTGAGTGGGTGTTTGAATCGAGCTCGCTATCATTTTACCGATCAAGCGGACACCTCTAGTGCCTAGCTGCGTAATGTTTAAGAATAAAATGGAAGCAGCACAACTGTTGTTTCTTGAAGTATTACTATAGGTAGAGCTAGGTACTTATTTCAGGATTCATTTCCTTTCTGAATCAAAAGCTCTTGCCACTGTTAGATTCTGATTCAGTAATAGTTCATTTGGATATACGGTATGGTTTGGTAAGTTACATTTAGACAATTCGTTTTTCTTCCTGACATAAAATTGGCTAAACTAAAGATGTAACCTCTAAATGTTTGGTCTCTGCTGTTACGACGTATAAAGTCTAATGCTGTTTAAATAAAAAAAAAAAAACTCAAAGACCGATTCACACAAAAGTGACACATAAGGCACTTTTATTTTCTAAAAGTTATTCAAACATGCATGAAATAAAACACAACTAACCCGTTGAGTAATAATGCATCAGAAATAGAATGCAATAGTTTTCTGTCTGAGCTTTGTCTCGCCGCTCGCATCCCATATAAGGTAGCATCACTGATTATAATGACTTCTACAGCATTTTGTCACGCCACTCGCATCCCGTGTAGACGATGTAACATTGGCACTGCTTTGTTTCACAGAACTCGCTGATTGAATTGCTTAAGCTACATATGTGTGGGCGGAGCTATCAAAGGGGCAAGACCCTTTTGGGATAGGGGCGTGTTTGTTTTGGTGATTATAAATGTCAACATTGGTTTTCAGAAATCGTATACGCTGCCTTTACGTACATATTTTTCTAGATTGCTAAAAAGCTATGAAAATGAATTGGATTTCCTCAGATGGCATTTTGTTTCCAAGCTGTTTATTTGGTGTATTACTGATGTATTGCTTTTTTTTTTTTTTACCTGATACATTTGAATAAGTTATAATAAATTGTTTCTTTCAGCATAATTTCTCATGTTCATTTATGATTTTGTGCTATAACTAGTAGTAAAGAGTACGAAATGATTTAATTTACTCCCAACATCTGAGCTGCTCAGCTATAAAATATTACTTCTTACCTATAATGCACTTAATGACTTAGCTCCTATGTACCTAACTAGTCTTCTAACACGCTACAATCCATCACGCTCCCTAAGATTGCAAAACTCTGGACTGTTGGTAGTACCAAGGATAGCAAAGTCCACTTAAGGAAGTAGAGCTTTTTCACATTTGGCTCCCAAACTCTGGAACAGCCTTCCTGATAACGTTCGGGGTTCAGACACACTCTCTCTGTTTAAATCTAGATTAAAGACGCATCTGGCTAAATGCTGCTAAAGGAAGCAATCTCCCCCCACAGAAACAAGCATTTAGCATTTAAAGAAACATGCAAAAAATGGGCTGATGTCAGCAGAGCTGATTTTGAGCTAAAAAGGGTGTCGTATTACACTACCATTGAGCAATTCTAACAAAAGTATGTCACATACTTTTCACTAAGACTCAAAAGAATTATATCAACTTGTTGAAACTAGGCATTCGATGGCAAAATACCATATATACCGTATATATAAATATATCCCATATTCTATAAAATGGGATATGTTGTTTGATTTTGAATGATAAAACTGACCAAATTTGAGACTTATTTATATCAAAAGTAAGAACACTCATTGTGGTTATTGGATGTGAGTTGCAACAATGACTGTTTAGTGAAGTTCTGTTAGTGCTTCAACTGAAAACAGAATAGACCTAAAGATATGTTACAGTGTCATTGCATGATCCCAGCCAAGGAATAAGAGTCTTTATCTAGTGAAACAGTTGCAGGAAAAAAAGAAATCCGATATACTTCTTTAAGACACGCAATAAAAAAAAAAAAAACTGCATTCATTAAACTGGTTGAGCAAAATCTGACTGATGACTTCAGTTGCCTACTAATAAACCATACACCAGCATTTATTCTGAAAGCTGATGGCTGATGATCTAGTGCGTGTTGTTGTTGTTTTTGGTTTTCCTCCAGCTGGAGTAATTGACAGCACTCTCTTTGTGTTAGCTAACATATTACTAGTGCAGAAAAGCACCTGTAAAGAAAATGTGAAAATGATCGTAGCTTTAGAAATATCAGCCCATATAATTACGAACAGAGCTGTTACTCTGTGTTTTCCCATATCCGTGTGCTTTCATTTAGTGAGAGAGAGAGATTTCATGTGATTTAATCGAAATCCACCAACACTATCCTCACAGAAATGGTGCACAAAGTCGAACTTGGTTGTTTCGCAGCCTGTGGCAGAAGTACTCCCTCTCTCATTTTTTTTCCTTTTCTTTTCCTGGCCTCAGTTTTACTGCTTGCTGAAGTGACCCATGGCTTGGCATTTCTTCAGTCTCCGCCTGTTCCTCCTCCCCTGTTTCACAGACTCTTCTGATACTGTCTCCAGGCAGCTATAAACTATCCACTCACTACAATTCTCAGAAAGAGAAGGCCCCTTGAATTTCCCCCCGGCTCCTTACCCTGAACTTTCTTTCAAAGAATTAGTCGAGGGCTGGTTAAGGCCTCCGAACTGAGTTTGAATCTTTCTCATGATGCTTTGGCGTGGCATATTGTTACTTGGACTCTATAGCAGAATTTATCAGAACATTATTTATTTTTGTGCAGAGTAGAAATTTGGGAAAGATTCCAACAAAGGATGAACGGGTAAAACAACTCTGGCTGAGAACTATAAACGTTCTATGTAGGCTTGGGTGGTATGATGATGACGTTAGACTCAGACACCGACACCAAACTGTTGGCTTGTGCCGAAACCGTTCAGAAACTGAATACCAAACACTAATACTGAAACGATATCAAAATAACATGCACATCAATATTAACAACTTTTATTAGCAACACATAGCAGTTTATAAAAAAAGTGCAAATACAACAGTCAAACAGAATTAAATTAACTTAAACATCCAGGGGTGCGTTTCCCAAAGACATAGTTAGCCTCCTATGGTCGCAAGTTCCATCGTTACCAGCGTAGTTCAACGATACGGTGTTTCCTGAAAGCATAGTTCAAACGAACATTCACAGTCAACGTCACAAACGCTCGTGGTTTGAACTACAGCATTGGACCTGTGGTTAGAAGCATAGTTTCTTGTTAGTAAGATATATGGGCTTTAATAAATATGCTCTTGGGCACAGGACGCAAACTAACATGCATTACTATCTTCCATTCTATCTAAATATAAAAAGCGGTTTAGTTATGTATTTTTGCACGTCCATTCTAAACGCTGTTTTTGAAAAGTGCGCATGCGCAAAAAAGGCTAAGGAAACCTCGGAGTATGACGTAAGAGGGAACCTGCGATGATTCAAAGATCAAATAAAGCAAAATGACAGTGAACAAAAATAATAAATTTGTCAATATGTGTCATGTTGAATACAGCAGCATCTTGGAGATCTCTAATCAGTTTAATAGCAGAAGGTATATCTTCACGACATGCGTGTGACATCATTAACAATGGCCCTATGTTGTTGAACTAACATAGTTCAAGCAACGGAGATGCGACCGTGCTCGGGAAACAGTCGTGTGTTGCTAGTTCGTTTCCGAAACAATTCAGCGAGTTACATCGTTGTTCGGGAAACGCGCCCCTGGATCGGTGCATCCCTGCTTTCAAGTACATTCAGAACATTAGAAACGCTAGTTGGTGCTCCCGTATAATCGGTTCGTCGTTCCGCAGTGCAAAAATAAGTGCGATTAAAATGCGTAAAAAAAATTTAACATGTTATTTTTGTGTAATTCATTCATCTAAATTTACGAGTTAAAGTCCCTGTCCTAATTATATTTTTATTATATATATTTTTTTAGTGCACTTTTGTGTTATTCACACATTTCCTTACTTTTTCAATTACACTGGTTCTGGAAATATATGTATATATATATATTTGGATTAAAACACAATGTTATAAGCTATAGTGTTATAAGAACCAAGCCAACTACGATTTGAATCATAACATTAAAAACTGTTATTTTAAGTAAAGACAATGGTACTAGACTTTGTATTAAATGGTGTTAGTTATGAATAAACTGCAATTACATGAGGCATTGTAAATGACAATAAAATGAAAAATTTTAAGTTAAGCAAAAGCAAATATCATCAATTAACAACAATAATTATTAGTTATTTTTAAAGATCAGTGGAAACCCAGCTGTTTTCAGAAGCTGACTGTTGTGGTCTATAATGGCTAATGAGTCTGAAATAAAGCGAATAGCTTACATCTGTGTTGCTAAATAAAATTTATGAATTTATGTAATTCTGGAACAAGGGATCAAAGGTTGTCTGGTTATCTACATGCTATAATTACTTTCTTACCTCAGGATATTTCTCTATTGACGGCTATTTAAAAATAACCATGCATTTTGATGGAATATATTTTCTGCAACATATATTATAAACAGGACGACTGAGAATGCTGTTATTTCCATATTGTTTAGGAATAGCATTAATGGAGAGTTGTTGAGAATTGAGAGCCAAGCACACTCAACCTGCCAATATTATTTCACGAGTGATACATCCAAAACAGATGTGCTCATGATGAAATTCATTATTATTTTATCAAGAGCCAGTACAACAATGACACTCATGTTGTTGGAGGTGAGGTACAATACGTCAAACCCAATGTCCTGCTTAACCCAGCTGCCCTCAGATAATAAAAGATCAGCAGTTGTGCTATTATAAAGTTCACTCTGATCCACAGTTCTCTTGCAGATACCAGACTGTTTAAATGCCTCCTACTTTCTTTTTTTTTTTTCACTCTGGGTTGCCCCCTTCGACAAGCATGTACTCCCCGTGTAATTAACCCACTCTTCCAGCCATTAGATTCTTCTCTTGTGTGTCACTTTCCATGCAGTCACTGATTACACGTTGGCAGGAATCCCACAAGACCACTAGTGAATACATAGCGTTAAGAGAGGCTTGTTCATTGTAACGTGATGACAGGAGAAAAGAGACAGTTCTACACCCACACACTGTAGGTGGAGAGAAGAAGAAGATGAAAGAAGGCCTTTCAGATCCCTCTGTAGCAGATCGCTTTGTATGACCTTATCTGTCAGACTATACATTGATTTTTAACACCTGTTATTGATGTCCAAATTGGAAAAAGATGTCAATAATTTCTCTAAAGCTGCACCTGTATATGAAGACACTTTATGAATTCTGACTGTTATAACAGATTTGTGAGTGAGAGTGAGTTCTGTACATGGAAATGACATACAAGTCTCATGAACCAATGTTTCTTCCTTCCTGTGTAGACCACAGGCAAATCTGAGCATAACACAGACTGTAACATCACAGTAGTATCGCTATGCCCCAAACATTACCCATGTCATTACCTCGACAAAACGAGACCATGACATAATATCGTTTTTCCACAAGTTAATATCTCGTGGCCACGATAAAACTAAATGAACGTTTGTTTGTTTTTTTTGGCTGATTATTGTTTTATTTAAAAGAAAATCATTATTTTTCATAAAATATAGAATTTCACATAACCAGAGATGTGGCTTAATATACATTATATTACAGCAAGCTTAAAAAATGTTCAGCACGATCTTTCTTTGTGCCGGGAGCAGGGGGATAAGCCAAATGAGGGGCCGGATCAGATTTCGGAGGTGCCGGATCCGTATCCGGCATGTTCCAGCACAAATTTAATTTTTACCCTTTAAAGAGCATAACATGAACACTTTCTCAAAAAACTCTCTAATTGTCATAAAATAATGACATTTGAAAAATCATTTTTCAACATTAAAAAAATCAAAAAGCTTCATAATAGTTACCTGATACGATCAAACAGCATTGTCTGACATTTATTAAATACATTTTAAGAGCCTTCATTTTTTTAGACGTGGAAGTGTACTGCAAATAATTCTTATGTAATGGTTATTAGTTAGAACAAACAAAATGACTATAACCGTTCAGCGATAAGCAAACATAAGACATTAAACTGGATTATATTTGCATGTAGATGACATAAGAGGAAGTCTTTGTCACAGTGGAAACTAGAAATAGAGATGACAGCATGACGAAGCATAAAATGAGGCAGTGTGCCAACTCCATTCATATAGACTCAACTGATAACAGGCTACTGCTACTGTAAACTTGTTTAATGTTTCATGATAGATAGATAGATAGATAGATAGACTTTAAATCAATAAACTTCCGATATTTCATGCTTGCCTCAGATCAAAAAGAGCTGATTTGGAGGGAGTGTGTTGAAGTTAATGGGCAGAATGAGAGCAGGCGGTGAATGAAGACCCAAATCTTTTTACCTGATCCAAATGTCTCTAAGGGCCTTTTGCTGTAATGAACTGAGCTACTTGCACCCTCACAGACAACTTAACTAGCATGGATGCTAATAGAGGATTATATGAAAGACATGACTCTTCATAAATCTCCCTCCACTTATCATTTCAAATTTACCATACAATCATCTTCAGAGAATTTTCCATTGAGTAAAATGGTGACAGTGTTGTCTTTGAGACTATTAAGCTTTATTAAGTAACAGGATGACAACAACAGCAGCACTAGTGTAATAATGAATTAGAATTATTTTCCATTTCCATTTTCTTTTTTAATGTCATGGTTACATCAGTTTTTTTTCTCTTATGAAAAAGAGTTCAGCTCAAGTTTGTGTATTTTAATTTTTTTTAAACAGCAAAGTGAAAAACAACATAAGCAGTCTTGTGGTTACAGCTGGAAGTAAATTATCACTCATAAGACTGGAAGCTGTGACTATTTCTGTTAGACAAATGTGGTCTTTGATGCAGACATTTCAGCTATTGTTAGCATGGGTTGGCAAATGATTAATGGCTTGTTACATAAACCTTAAACAAAAGATGCTTTGTTTTAAGACTTTGGTTTTTTTGGGATGTCTTTTCATAGGTTTTGGGACTTTTGATAAATTATTGAAAAGTTGTATAAAAAAGAGTCTAAGGTTGTTTCTTTAGACAAGGTTATGCGAGACAGATTCCACAGCACAGAATCAACTTACACATTTAATAGTGAACTTGCTCTGCCCTCTAGTGTGCATAGAGAAATATTACTTCACATCCTCATAATGACAAAATACGTTTATAGTCATGTTTTTCATACATCCATGAAACTATATGTTAGAGATCTGTTAGCATGCCTTGGATGTGCAGTACGTGACTTTCATGCTGCCAAATTGGTCCCTGAGCATTTTTTTTTTTTGCTGCATTATCTGTGACGTCAAAAGCACCAGACTGGTGCATTTCATAAAAAAAAAACAGATGATAAAAGCATCATAGTTGGCCACAACTTCAGTTTTGTAAATTAAAAAGCAGTGTTTTGTAAGAAACAAATATTTTAATGTGTTTTAAAATTTCAATTTTTTAAATTCCTTTAAGAAACAAGTGTGAAAATCTCTTTTTATAAGAGCGTATTTTTTGTTCTTTCTCTTTTACTGAAATGATATATAAAGCGAAGAATCACCTTCCTTGAACTAAGGTGAAATCAGAGCATCTATCAGATTGTTATCATCTAAGTTGCCAGTCATATTTTATTTTGTGGGGCAATGACTTACTTGATAGGAACTTAAAACTTTGTTATGTTACTGTTCTCACGATAGGCTATGTTTTCCATCTATGTTATATAATATAATATTATTTGATGTTGTAAAAGGTGTCTCAATAGCTGTTCTGTCTGCATTCATGAATAGGCTTGTGTTCAGTTTATGATGTAATGATGACAGAATCTTAAGTCTTCAAAAAACTATTTTTTTTTCTTTGAATTTACATTACGATGTGCAGTATTTAAGTTCGTTACACAACTAGAATTATTTTTCTGAATAACACAACCAGAACTTAACCGCTAGGGGTCTCTCTTGACAACTATTTATCTTTAATGTTTGGCCTAGCGTTTTAGAAAGGCCAACATGTGATCAATCTCTAAAATCAGGATCATTCCTGTTTCTCCTTTCAGTGTGAAATATCAATCCGTGATCCACGATGCTAAAAGTGAAAAAGGCTCCCATTTGCAAAGAAAGTCAAGACATATAGTATTTCCTCCATGCTTTCTATGCTGCTAATGGAATATAGCTATTGGTCCAGAGCAAGGCAAATCCTTCATTGTCTCATCCTACCCCACTGGATCAATACTAATTGCATGCGGTAAGTAGTACTGACCACACACTGTATGAGGTATGCGCTTAATCAATCCTTATGCCCTAGATGAAAATAATGAGCTATAATAGAGATGATCTCATTCAGCACCAGAGGTGAAGCAGGAAGTAGGTCAGAGGACTGAGCTGCTAATGATCTTTCAGTGGGTTTAATATCTTCATGAGGATATGATAATGAAATAAATGAGTCAGCACAGACACATTTGTGGTTATTAATTATGACAGGCCTTGCGGGGTGTGGTGCAGGATTTATATGCTAATGTATGATAAACAGAAACTCGGCAACAAGTAAAGTTTTTAAAATTAAATTGACGGAAGGTGGTCAAGTTAAAGCATTTAATTTAGGGAAATTTATTATGAAGAAAACTGTCTGCGCAATTAATCATGCCCTCTAACTTCTATCATATATTTAATGGAAAAAAAATATTTTTGGTTACCATTCCTTGTACGCACAAACACAGAGATATTTCTTTAAATATTTTCTGTTAGGTTCCACTTTCTTTTGTGTGAACCGTCCCTTTGAAAGAGTAAAATAAGACCCATGTTGTTTACTTTAGTGTGTCTGTGCGTGTATAAGCAGCAATTCATAACTGTCGTATTTTATTTCTTATTTGTAATATCTTATTGACATGTAATTTCAACACAGTTATTTAGATGTCTCTCTTACCCCATTCAAGTAGCCTGCACAAGAGTTGTACTTGCATTAATGCATTTCTAGAAATAGCTGCCTGTGGGCGTTATGAATATGGCGGCATACTAAACTGACTTGCCTCAAAGGAATTTTGACCACGCAGTGATTAAATTACTGCGCTGTTGGTCTTTAATAGATGTTCATAGAGCTCTCTGCCAATCTGAACTTATTTGCAGGCTATGTAACTGGCCCTTTGAAAACTTATACTTGTGTGTTATTTAGTAGGAACGTAAAGTTGTATAACAATACAGTAGGCTAGTTCTTCCTTGCCAGTAAAAACAAGGAATGGTCTTTTTAAGGAACAATAAACTGCAGAAGTGCATTATAAATTATGAAATCAAACTCTGAATGGAAACAACCTCTGATACAGTTTTCATGCATAATTTTAATTATTTAATCACAGTATGTGGGCTGAGACAGATGTAACCACTTTGCAGTTGGGATCAAATATAAAATCTATCTATTTTCTGCCAGTCTTTTTAACTTTAACTTTTTAATGATTTTATTGTGAACAATTATCTCTTTATGTTGCATTTATGTTTTTATTGACCTTGTAATTTTTAATAATATAACTTCTCTCTGGTGATGGGTGGTATGTCACAGGATATGGATCTGCAGCGTCCAACTGAATCATTTGCACACTGGAGGCATTTACATAAAGTAAAAAACTTTTCTCAACTTTGATAATGACCGTATGTAGACATATGCCCGGATATGAATCTCTGTGAGAACGCTCATTAACTAAACCCCATTTTTTCTGGAAATTGCCATTTTAAAATAAAAATGATATGGGAAGAATAAACAAAATGATTTGCAAAGTTGTCCTTACCCAACATCAGGCATAAGAAATGGGTGACATGATTTGTTGTTTACCGAAACTTTTCCCACTGCTGTGGCAGACTGATGAAGGCAGGTAGAAGTTCAAGTGAAAATCCCTAAAGGGGTGTTTATTTTGTTCAAGAGAGTAAAGTAAGGGTGTCCGCTGCTGGAAAGGAAAGGTGTTGTTGTGCTGGGAAGTGTCAGGGTTATCGTGACTTCAGGTGCAGCTGTGCCGGGCAAGCAGGTGTCCTAGATTTCTTACTTCCTCCAAGAGAGGAAAATCAGTTGTGTATTGGAGTCAAAGCTCACTTTTTAAAGACACAGCCACATATTTTGTGCTCTCTTTTGATTATGACTGATGGGGCACAAATATCCATAGCTCATCCACCGCTCTTGTCCATATGACCAGACGGTTATTGTTGCCCAGGGCAACGCTGATAGGCATAGAGTCACTTGCAATCACACTGTATCACTGAGGCATGATGGGATCCTGTGAAAGATGGTGTTTACTCTGCATATAAATATACAATGTGCCATTGTAAAACTGAGTTTTATGGCTTTTATTCCATATGTGATAAATCTTTAGACAACAGCCTTATTTTTGGAGTTTTATATTAGCATTATATTAGCATTATGTTTTTTGTAAACTAAAAGACTGATTAAAAAAAAAAAAAAAAAAAAATTATATATAAAATAAAATATTGATTTTAGAATTATAAATGGTAATCTCCTTGAGCCTTAAAGTCATGATACTTATCTAACGTATATAAGGTTTTTATAAATAATGTTTGAAAATCTATTTATATAAATATACAACTTTCCCCTGCCATGTCTCCACAAATTCCACTAATTATCTCTAAATATACATTCAGAGAAATGTTTCTTAAGTCTAAAGCATTTTTATTTATTTTTTTGTCACTTGTCTCAGACTCATGTATCCATCTTTTGTAATTTTAGATTTACTGTCGAGGAACAAGAATTTTCTTATACTACTTTACCACAATATCAAACAACCCAAAACATTTAGAGACAGGAGGCAGAACTCCAAATTCAATTTTCAAACACTTTAAATCATTGCCTGGCTACATCCCCTCATCCCCTTTTTAGACTCCATAATCAAAAGTGTAGCATTGTGACAACATTCGTCATCTGTATCATGCTGCTCTCAGCAGTTAGGACATGCCCGACAGTACAACTATGTCACCCTACACACCACGCTATATAAGACCCGTGACACCTTCATCAGGCTCTGACATATGCCTGTCCTCGGGTATGTTCTGAAGCCTGCAGGTACAAACTGTGACAGGAAGGTGAGAAGGTGAGCAGCACTTCTCGATCCTGGCAAAGCTAAAACAAGGCTTCCCACTGTGAGTGCTAGCTTTTGTAATTCACGTGAGGACAGTGTCCTTCTCCGGCTTGCTTTTGTCAGTTCCTGTTGTCGCTGAAAGTCTGCTTTGCCCTTCTTGAATTGATGATATGTCACCACAAAAGCCTGTTAGCACAGCCCTGTTAGAGTAGACAGGTGGCTTTGCACAGGTGTTAGATTGTGAAGACAGCCTGCTTGCAACTTCCAGAGTCTCTCACATGAGCACGCAAGCAACACATGAACAAAAACATTTGTCAGCTGGTTAGAGACAGACTTGAGAAACAAATGAACAGCTATAAGTGAGTAGAGGAACCGTTTTCATGAAGTAAATATAGCAGCTGTTTCCTAAAGGTGTGTATAGCACTTACTGAAACCTGTTCAAAAAAGCTGATTGAAAGAATAGAACATTGAATAGAATTGAATAGAAGTTCAATTACAGTACATCACCTTTATTTGAAATCATTTTATCTAATTTTGTCTTGTCTCAATATCTCATCTCTCATATTTCATCCCTCATATCTCATAAAATCTCTCATATCCAATATCTAACTTCATCTCAGAAATATTGTTTTATGCATGTAGGTACATATTAGGGCTATTTACTGTTATTTAACTAGGTTTACATTAATATTTTATTTATTTATATTTAATTTATTCTTATTTAATATTTTTTCCAAAACAGTTCATGAAACTCATACATTTATTTATTTGTTTTGTACAATAACTTAATTAGCAAATATTTCTATAGATTCTATAGATTTCTCAATATAATATATTAAAAGATGCTGTATCATCTTGCTAAACTTCTTAAAATCTGTACTGTAAAATCTAAATTCTTATTTGTCTGTGTGCTGATATAATTTTCCTGATAACACATTCCGTTTACTTTTGGGACAGTGTTAAACAATTCCATATCACGATCACAAGGGGGCACTGTTGACACACAAGCGCTGCTTTTATTTGAGAGCTGAAACTTGTCGATCACCTACCAAAATTCTAGAAAGGAGCTTAACAAATGATTCATTTGCAAACGTTTGTTTAGAATCCAATGCATCTTCAAAGACTGCTAGTGCCATCTGCTGACTAATTTCACTTCAGTGGCAGAAATGCCCTGCTGATCTGTGTTTAAATTAGAAGAGTAAAAACAGTTTGGTTTTAAGTTACTCTGTCGGTGGACCTGTGCCAGAGTGACACGGATCTTATTATACTGACAAAATCTTTAAGGATGAAGGGCAGCTTAGAGTGTCCTCAACCAAAAGCAAAGCGAGGGATGTGTGCAAATAACAAATATAAGCAACACCAGCCAGGGATTCCCACAAAGCTCCTTTGACATTTTGTTTGATGTACCACTGGGTCACATAACATTTGCCATGAGTGGCACTTATCGACAAACACCTGGATTTCCGAAGCTTTGGTTTATTCAGGGTATTTGTCGACTGTGAGTGCGCAGTTCGGGAAACATGAAGGATATGACTCCCTCTGGAACCTTGACTTCATTGTCGTCAATAACAGAGCAGGATAGGGGCAGGCGCTGACTAATGTCGCACCAACAATCAGACGTAAACCTTGAGAGGATTGTTGCTATTGACAAGTTATTCAATATTCAAGACACCGTGGCCTTTTCATTTTGCTTTGCTTGCTCGAAAATTATCGTTAATAATAAAATGAGAAAATATAGTGCCTTGGAGACAACAAAGTGCCTGGTAATCTCAAGATTTTATCGCGACTCAATGCTTCATTATTTTTTATTACCCATTAGTACTTAAATTAGCCTGTGTTTTCAGATTATGTTTTTTCCAAGTGATTTTAAGAAGCTCATACTTCCAAGTCTTGATGATGAGAGACTCTCGCAAACTAGCTTAAACTGAAATACGTTAAATATATAATTTCTCGTGATTCTCAGACAGCATCGAAGTCCTATTTACTCAAAGCAGGTGGACAATCATCATGATTTGCCACAGTTCCCAGATATTAGACGTTTAATAATCAGGAAACGAATCATAAAATAGATTTTGCATGGTGATGTTTCTGCCAATTAAAAAGATATCTATTAAAAGTTGCGCATTAAGCCTCCTTATGGAGCATTAATATGCAGCGAACAGCCAGGCCTGATCAATCAAGGTCACTACAGTTATGATGTCCTGCTTGGGGCGATGTGGAAATAGATAGATGTGCCACCAATTTATAATCATCTAGGTTCTTGTGGAAAAGGGAAACTGATTTAGAAACATGCAGTGATGCAGATCAAATCAGTATTGTCAGACAATGTCTCTCTGTTTTCCATACACCGTGTTCTTGACTTCTTAATGATGAATTTGTTTCTTACGTGCAGCTTTCACAAGATGTTAATTCATAGATTGATGGATGAGTCATATTGTCATGTCTTATCAGCTGTCGTGATGGCACCCGTTCACTGAAGTGGATCCTCTAAGAAAGTGACGCAGTGCTGAGCTTCTCCAAATCTGTTCCGATGAAGAAATGAGCTCATCTACATTTTGAATTGCTTGAGGGTGAGTACATTTTCTGCAAATTTTCATTCTTAGGTGAACTATTTCTTCAAGCGTACAGTATAGCGCTATTTCATCTGCGTTTTCAATATCACAGAAATCATTGGGCCCTAACTACCAGGGAAGACCTGATTTGAACTCCACAGCATTTAAATTGCATTTCATGCACATAAACTGGGGAGTTTTAGCAAAGAAGTGTTTGCAAAGTGGTCTACTGTTTCCACAGGCACTATTCCCTGGTGGACTTCAGTAACTGCAAAAATTAGCGATAATCCAATCCGGAAAGCAAAATTTATTTGCCGCTCCAGGCAATACAGCTGCATAACATTAAATTATTACACTAAACAATAATTGAAAGTAGAGACAGGGGAGAAACAATCAAAGAGACCATGAGAATCCTCAGAGACACCCAATTGGCCTTGGAATGCCAAATTTATTATCATAATTAAAATAGACCTTTCTGTGAATCGCATAAGGTCAAACTAAGCTCTGGGCGGATACATTTTGAATTGGAATTCATTTATTAATCATATTTCTCTCTTTGAGGGGTTTAAATTTGAAACTCGTGCTTTTCTGACCTTGCTGCTGCATTGACTCTTGTGCCCCTCTGTTATACGTTCTGTCAGAGCAGTGTAGGATTTTAGATTAGCTGACTAAATGACACAAATGACTTCACCTCCTCTCAGGTCTGCTCTACTTGTCCAGTTGTTTCTTGTAACCATTCACATTCCAACGGGTCCAGCATTCATGCATTTTACATCACTGCTCGTGGCGGTGCAGCTCTTAAAAATATCTGACAATTACTGATGTGCTTCTCTATTTGCACAGTTTTTCCGCCTCCTCCTGCTTTCCCTCTGTTTGGTGGTTAAAAAAGCCAGCGATTCCTAATGCGGTGGCTGTATACAGTGCACAGCAGATTGGCTGTATATTGATGAATTGCTCTGCCGGATGAGGGTAAAGCAGCAATAATTAGTGCTGGACGTCAGCCTCCTTATGTAGGTTCAGCCAGGTAGAGATGAGAGCCTCCCCTCGCTGTCTTATCTGTCCGACCAACCGAGGCCTGGGGGCAGAGGGGGCTTGTAATAGTGCCACAACATTGGTAGGTGATTGCCTTCTTATTAAGAGGGTACTGGAGTGGAACATAACATTTTCAGTTTCAATTAAGTCTTCGAGAGCATATATAATGCATTTTAAGACCTTACTGCATGAGGAGCCTTTTGAATTCACATGAGGTTGTTGTTGATATGACACCGAAATTAGCTCAGCGTGGCTGTTCATCAGAGCCGTCAATCTGGAGTCAGAAAACTGTGGTGGCGTACATCTCTCCTCGCAAAGGAATGGTGGTCTGCAATCCTTGTAATGAGAAAAAAAGAACCACAAACTCTTTGTTTCTGACCATCAGAGGGAAGGTTAATGAATACAAATAGATAGAATGGAGATGGCTCTTTTTTTGTTTGCATAATATGTTTGTGTACTGCGTATATTTATAATGTTTATATAAATACACACAGATGCATGTACTGTATACATTTAAGAAAAATGTGTGTTTGTGTGTATATATATATATATATATATATATATGTGCCATGATGTGTGTGTATATACATACGCACACGCACACACACACAAACACACATATTACGTAAACGAAAACTAAAATTATTTGCGCTGCGACACACTTGCACGTTGTGCTTCCATGCACTGCGTTTTACTTTAGATATTTTTCAGATATGCTTTCATTCATACCGTTTGGAATGCAGTGCTAGATGAACGGAACTCGCACACTGACTAGTCTCAGCCTTAGACGTCACGCCCACTGAACGTTGGCTAAACGTCTGATGGATATGGTACACTTAACTGGAAACCCTTCAGGAATGTTGAAGTCATCAAGTGATTGGTTGAATTTTATCGGATTTCTGGAGGATGCGAGTGTCGCGTTTATTTTCTAAACTAAAAGCTAAACGTTAGATTCTCCAAAGAATGCAATCCAATTTTACTAGATGTGCGTCCTCCTATCTCCTATCTATTGTGGAAGATCAAGTGAAGTACCTAACTGAGAAGTAGGGATGCACCAAAAACGCAAAACCATGTTCATTATCAGCGTGGATTTGTGCAGCTCGTCAGTGAACAACGGCTGTGTCTAGTATATACGGCTCAATGTGAAATGATGCACCTAATGGCATTTAGAGCATTTATGGCAAACAGATCGGCCGATCGGGATCGGTACATCCCTACTGAGAAGGGGATATCAGCTGCGTTTGCTGGCAAACATGAAACAACAGATGCTGACATCGCAGCTGGCCGATTCAGTATTGTGTTCGATTCACCAGAATTGCTTGTGGGTGTTAAAAAGTGGAAAGATATGCTTCAAACAGATGTTTACCGCGAGCGTCTCATCAGGATTTTCTTTGCTGATTGACTTGTTGCACGCCATTCTGTTGTTGTGGGGACATTTTCACGCTCCGAAACATGACGCAGAACGAAACGAACTGTGATTGGTTGTCGGTCAAACGGACTTATAGGTGGGCCTTGACCAAAGAAAGCGGCTATGAATTCCATACATTCAGCTGTCAGTCTGAAGGTCTGGATACGCAAGACTACACACTGACAGACTTTCACGTGCGCTTTGTGTTTGTGTTGGTCCAGAAGCAGCTGAAAAAATCCCAATACATATTGTATCGGCACTGAAGTATCGTAATAACGAATCTGGAGGTAGGTGTATCGTCCCATCCCTAATAGCTAATAATAACAATTATTGATTTTGTAATGTGTATTGTATATGCAGTATATGTAATTCATACTTAGTGTTATTTATGTTTATGTTATTTATATTTGGATGTAGCTTTTTATTTTATATTCTAAGTATATATATTCTTATTTAAATGTTCAGTTATTTTATGTCCTTTTGTCATTTTCTTTTTAATGTTGCTTTTCAGCTTTGAGTCAATTTTAGTTTTTTAATTGGCTTCCTTTCCTCCCTCTCTCTCTTTGTATGTACACACACACACACACACACACCTTTTTAAATAGATATTATTAAATCTTGCAAAAATGTATCCTAGTTTATTTTTGTAGTTACATTTTAAAAGAATATAATGCACGCATGAATGAGTAATGTCAAAGAGTAACTGATTAATTCATATTAATTTCTGGTAAAAATGTTCTGAAACATTTTCGTCTGAGAGTTTTGAGCGTACACTGTAATACATCACACATGTTCACTGAATTGGGACATCGCTGCGGGGGAGGACTAGAAAGTGTTTTACAATGAATTATTTGTTTTAGGCAGTCAAAAGTAACCGACAGAATGTTGTGTCTTCCTTGCTTAGCATAATTGCCATTATGTGAACTATGGATCTGAAAAATATGATTATGTTAATTCTGACAATGGACGAAAACAACCTCAAGAGCTAACTCCGCGTGGAATAATAGCTTCGTAATACTTCATTACTGACGTGGAAAGCCTTATTTGTGCAACAATAGATTTGACCCCAGGCTTTAAATTGTTTTGGCACTGTTTTTCAGGAGAGATGACTGCAGCAATCCATTTAATGCATTTGCATGTGTAGCAATAAAAGAAGAACATGTTAGAGCTTCAGATGTTTCACAGAATAATTTCACTAAAACCAGTAAAGCATAGAAAGTGCATCTTACGTACAAAATTGTTGTGTGTTCTTTCATTTCTCATTGTCATTCTCACTGATTTCTGCATAAAACTCAGGTACTCCAAGTAATATTATGTGTTACGCCAACCGATATGGAATATGCATACAGGCGTGTATAATGGATTGGATTCCACTAAAATATTAAACAGCACAATTTCCATCGTTGATAATAATAAAAAAAATGTTTCTTGAGTACCAAATCAGCATATTAGAACGGCTTCTGAAGGATCATATGACACTAAAGACTGGAATATTGTATGCATATGGATATTCAGATTTACTAGTATACATGAATAAATTTTATATACAAACACACACACACACACACACACACACATATATATATATATATATATGTGTGTGTATGTATGTATTAATGTATACATGTGAGGAAACAATTATGCAGTGCTCCTACTAAATCAAATAAATGCAAGGAACTATATTATCAGACGTTTTTGATGAAGTATTTTCTTCATAATAAATGACCCGTGCCACTTTTGACACCGGGATAAGTGATGGCCAAAATTGTGAAAAAATGTTGCGCAAAACCATAAAACCTTGGAGCGTGCATAAAATTTTATGAACTTATGTAAGTGCATAATGTACTGATTAAATCCAAGCCTCTAACTGCTGTCCTCAGCGGTGTCTTGGGGGGGAACAGAGGACTCTCCATTGGCAGGCATCAGCCGAAAGCTGCCAGCTTCCATCTCTGCCATGTCGCCCTACAATCTAACTAACTTTTAGAGCCCGCTTGACTCCTTGGCTGCTCCTCTCCCCTTTGATGTCTGTTCTCTTTAGCCAAAACCATTTGCTCCTCTTCCTTCAGAGCTTCCGGCTGTGCCCTCTTCATCCCTCCTTTTTAGTAGCTCCTTTGCTTGTTCGCTTTCCCTCATTCAGACACCCCTTTTTCTTTTCGCCCTTCATCTATTCTTCCATTTCTCAATCGCTGCCTCTCTATCACTTAGCTCTATCTGGCCTTTATTCTATTACTCTCTCTCTCTCTCTCTCTCGACCTTCTTTTTCTCCTTTTTATTGCATTGCGGTCTCTCTATCCCTTACCTCTCCCCCCCTCCACCACTCCAAACTATTCCCTCACCTCTTGCTTCATCAGAGACATTTCAAAGCTAGGTCACCGATAGCATTCCTATCGATAGCTGTTGTGTCCTCACCTCTGCTAGATCAGAAGTCCAAGCGTGTCTTTCTTTTCGAACGCTCTCCCGAGGGCAGACGGCTAATCTCTTCGTTCAACCCACTCTGTTCTCCAACTTTCTTTATTTTTTTTAAGAATGGTCGATTTCATTAAACATGTAGCGACGTTCGCATTAATTATAGCCTTGCACCATATTGGGCATCGGAATGGTTTTGCTGAACCCAGATGGATACAGTCTGACAATGTTTAGTATCTTCTATAATTGCATGCTTTGGCAAGTGTTGGTGCTAATTTTTTTTCCCCCCTTAGCGAGAGTGTGATTATCTCGGTCTCTCTTCCAGTGAAAGTGTGGCGATTTTATCATGCTGTACCCCTTGTTTGTTAGTCTACACAGTCAGACTTCGGACATTGTGTATTTTGCTAAGGGGCCTTATTATCCATGCTGTTTGTAGAGACCTGTATTCATCATATGTCAATAATTTTGCTCTAAGTTTGTAGAAATAAAACAAGAGGCGGCTTCTTCATGATTTACATGTTCTCCTGTATCATTTTGGCCCTTGTAATTGGCATGTAAGGGTGGCAACGACTTGGGAGGGTGAGCGCAATCTGATGTAAGAAGGGGAAAGAGAGGAGCATTGCTTTTCTTTTACCCAGAGCAGAGGACAACATTAATCTTGTGCCGTATCCCAGAATCCCATGCAAAAATGTAGAGTTGTGGTACCATTCATTGAATCATCGCAAATGCATCTCCCATAGGTTCCGCTGCACGCTTTCATTGAATCATACTATCTCTGTGCCTTTGATTTCATTGTCAGAAATGATGGTGCATACTTGTACATCTCTTCTCTCTTGATACTTCCTGAGAGCCTGTGTAGTCGTTTGTCTTCTGTAATGATGACTGAGGGACATCACACACTATCAGTTGGTATGCCAGTCCTAATACTGCAAAGCCGTCTCTGAGACAGGGCGATGTCTCAGTGCCTGCTCCCCTCATTGAATACTGCTCACGTCTCTCTTTATCTCCTGCAATGCATGGTACTGAATAGAGAGCACTGTGATTGTGAGCTTACATAACCGTGCTTTGGATGATTACTGATTGTTTTTGTAATAGTGTGGGTCATGAGTGTAATTTTAAGATATTATTTAGACATGCTTAATTTGAGAGATGTTTAAAACTGGATATTTCCAAGTGGATGGGTCATCTGTAAGATTAATCCATTTTAAAAGTGGCACTTAGTATTTTTTGTCATATTTTCTGCATAATGAATAGCGAATAGCGCTTTTGTATAAAAGAGTGCTTATTGAAATAACAAACTTTAAAAGAATATATTCAAGTGTCCAATTAATTTAATGTGTTTGCACACTGAACAACATGGTCACATAAAAATATGTACCTCTGTGCACTTATTGTGCAACACTGTTTTTACGTACCTTAGTTACTGCACATTTCACCGCAGTTTTAAATTGAAATGTCCACTGAGTGCTGCTAAAACACAGATTCGATACGTGAACACTGGCACATATTACAGTATAACGCTGATATATTGCGGCAGTTCAGAATTGGAATATCTGGGTCCTTTGTACTTTGAACGCTTTTGTCAAACCGTAGTTACACAAGATTCGAACCAGAGCTCCTCGCTTTTTACTGTAAGTACATCTCTGAACACCGTGAGCTAACAAACAAACTTATTAGCTATGAAAACCCATAGATTTGAAGCTTGATATGTGTGATGCTAAAGTTCAAAAGCATCAGTTATAAAATTTCCCAGCATATTAATATTGTTTTAAAGTCATAACATAATATTCTTCAAGTAATTGTGTGAAAATTATGCTTTATTAATCAAATCTCTGTACATTTCTGTGAAAAGAAATAAAAGTTGTCAGAGTTACTGCCTCTAGTGTTCATTTCTTTTGAAACCTGCAGTGATATGTATTTATTGGTACGTATTCTGTGTCTCGCTAAAAAGTGCACCCAGCTACCTTTATTCCATGAGACCAATTAGTAATTGAATATTAACTCCAATTAAATAAAAAGGTATTATAGTTTATACTTTTTTGGCTCACTGAAATTGTGAGAATCAAGTGTATCTTTGTATGCAATTTCCTAATTACTTCTGTTGTGTTTATAATATGGTAAAAATTCCACTACTGCTGAATATATTTATGGTAACTAAAAATAAATACACAGTTTTTTTATTTTTTATTTTTACAGGTTCTGAAAAATATGTTTAAAATAATGTTTAAGAAAATAAAATCTTGTCACACATAAAAGTGTGAAGAAAGTGATTTATTTTACTTGGAGTATGTCGCCCTGCAGGGTCTGACATGTTTAGATTGTATGACCACCTGAATGTCAAACACTTTAAGCTCAAAATACAGCATGAAGTGCAACACTAAACACGATGGTTAAAGACTTCTGTCTGAATGTCATTAACTGTAGCAGTACTGCTTTAAATGGGATGAATTTAATGACACAACTTTCAGAAAGCTCAAACCGCCAAACAGCTAAGGCACAGCATTCTAATTAGAGGAATTTATATGAACTTAGCCTGACCTTCTCCCTAATGAATCAGTTTATACAGATGCTTTTCTATTACAATGACTTTTGTAATAAATATCCACAAGCTGAAGTCTTGTAATTTTGGAATTAAGCATTCATAAGTTGACTGGAGCCACCCCCGCCACCCCTTTTCTTTTCTGTCTTTTGTTTCTCTCTGGAAATGTGATGAGATCAAATTTGCTGACCAGAGGTACTGAATCCGACATTAACCCCATACTGATTTTATCATTAGGGCAATTACTCAGTTAATTACAGAGGAACGTGGGGAGTTACTCTTCATAATGCCATAATCACACTTTAGATCAAAGTTCATTGTAAGATTAAAAGAATGTCTTGAGAAGATATTGTGTTGCTATTTCTGCAATATTCTCTGCATCCAGACCATTTTAAAAGAGAAATTGCTGTAATTATTTGACTTTGTATGTAGTTTCCAGTTGTGGATGTTACTGTGTATTTCTTAGTAGTGGGGAGCCTATAATAAAATAAAATAAAACAAATACAATAAAATAAAAATTAAATATTATTAAATAAAATACAGAATTAAATAAAAAAAACATGAAATAACATAAAATATAAAATAAATATACAAATAATAAACTAAAAAAAAAATGAAATAATAAAATAAAGATTTAAATCTGATCATACCATATTTGTTCACTTAAAATGTTTGACAGATAATGTGCATTATTCATTAACATTGGGAATCACCCAGTCAGTTAGTCCACAATGATCTCAAAAATGTGCAAATATTAGTTTTATATCAACCTATCTCAATTTATCATAGCAGTTTTGACAATCTCTCTATAGAGATTCCATTCAATAAACATCTCTACTTTCAGCTCTAAGAGCAGTCATAGAAAAGGTGAGGGATTGTGGGGGCTAATTAGAGTTCTGATATGATTTAATCACTGCCATATGGCCTTTACTTTCACTGAGCAATGACCAAACTTTTATTTGAGTTTGAGTTCAAGACTCTAATGGACACGGGCGGGGGAGGGACAACGAGACCTGGCGTCGAGGTATAAAACAGGCGCTAATAGGTAGGCTTATGCCCCAGGGGACCGTCTTTGCCTTATTGGCCATCCATTCACAAGACAGCAACCTATTCTCACCACGGACAATCAGGCAATTAAAGTTCCATAACCGGTAGCCATTCAACGCAAACGTTCTTTTACAAGAGCCTTTCAGCAGCCGCAGAGCTCTCTTGCTGACATGCCATCATAACAATGATGAATAGGGCCACACATTTATAGTAGCACAGCTGTAAACGCTAATGAAGGGGTGTGTTACAACGACTCTGATATATAACTTCTCAAGGCCACATAAAATCCAGCAAAATTATCATAAGCATCACAGAGGAGATTGAATTGAGTAATAAACAGGTTATCGTTTAATGAGCAGAAAGAAGAATGAAAACCGAATACGTTTCTGCTCTTATGAAGGGCGATCCTCACGAGACAAACGTACTCAATAAAAGCAGAAGGACGTGACTATTGTGGCATTAACAAGTACTAATCGATTTCTGTAGGCTATTTTTTTTCTGTAAAAACATTGCGCAGCTCAATACAATCACAAGACATTTAGAGAAGTGCTTTGTGAGATCTCTTGTATACAATATTTCAGATCATTTTCACTCATATACAGTTTAAAAAGGGCTCAAATTGTCTTTGTCTGTTCAATTGCTGTATTTATTTTCAAGTATGTCTATATTAAGTGTTCAAATACTTTCTGAGGCCGGTGAAGTTATGCATCAATATTTTTATTGTATATTGTTCAAAGGGGGTAGGAAGATTTAAAAAAAATAATACTTATATTCTGCAAAGATTTTTTAATTTGATCTGAAGTAATGGTAAAGGCATTGATATTGCTACAAAAGTTTTTATTTCAAAATAAAATGCTTTTCTTTTGAACCTTTGGTATTAATCACAGAATCCTGAAAAAAATTAAAGAAAAAAAAAAAATGTATTATTGTTTCCCCAAAATATTAGCAGCACAACTGTTTTTACCATTGATCTTAAGAATCAACAACACACATACAATGTACCTAAATAGAATAAATTTCAATAATATTTCACATTATTATTATTTTATTGCATTTCTGATCAAATAAAAGCCTTGGAGAACATACAGTAAGATACTTTTTAGATAAACATTAGCTTAACATGATACAAAATAAAAATGCCAAAATCCTGTAATCTGATATTTTATAACAAGTCTCCAATGCAAAAAAAAAAAAAGTACTGTCTTTTCAAATGCACTAAATCTTAGCCTCAGCCCACTCAGAGTAATCAGTACTTATAGTACATAGAAACCTATACATAGTAGCCAGAGATAAATGCTAATTAAAAAAAAAAAAAAAAAACGGTGTACTTACAGGTTTTTGCATTTGAATATATATATATTTATTTATTTCTCCAATCTAATTTGTGATTTCATCAAATGCTATAGAATTGAATCAGTGGTCTAGTCCTGAAGATGAATGATTTGGTTGGTTGAGGTAAGAACAGTCTGAGCCATCATGCAAAGATTTGTTTTCCTACGTTTCTGGCCAACGCGCTCTGCTCTATTACTATTCAGCTCTTGTTATTTTTAATGGAGGTTATGCTCTGGGTAGCACAGTCCAATTGAGGAGAGATGGAGCTTGTGATTTTGGCCGTATCTACTGCAGGTGCTGCTGTCCACTGTGAATAAAAGACACATGAGATAGAACAGGTGCATGTGAGGCCTTATCGCAGCTAACCAAGGGTGCAACAGATAGCTATGCATACAAGCCACAGACCAATCTTTACTGGACAGATTATTCTTGAGGTGCTTCTCAAAGTCATAATAAAAATAGTAACTGTAAGGAAGTTTTGTTTTACTAAAACTTTGAAGTTGCAGAATCAGGAGTGGACTACTTTGTTTTTCACTGCTGAAAAATCTGAAAGCTGCAGATCTTTGTAGTGAACTTTGTGAATAGTGAGTTGGAAGCAGTTGAGAACTTTATGAGAACTGAAAATTGGCAGTCATTTTATTTTGAAAGAGCAGTTGCTTCTTTATTCCTTATGCGGAAATTCATGCAATTGTTCTTCCAAACCCATATGTCTTACTTTTTTTTACCATAAAACAACACACACACACACACACACAAACACAAATTAAAGCGTGTTAAAGAAGTTGTGTGCGTTAAATGTGCATTTGCAGTGAACCTCTTATATGTATGCCTGTATTCTTAAAAGCAACACTTTCATGATTGTTTCTATTTTGTAAAAATGTTCAATTAAAAGTTTTAAAGTACAGTTTAAGTATTTCTTTTAATCATTTGTCGTGTTTAAGCCACATTTTAAAGATGAGTAATTATAAATTATTATTAATATTTAAATATTTAACTATAAAAGGTTATAAAAGGTCTTAGTTAATTGTATAATTGTATTTAATTCAAATTTAAAGCAAATTGTAAATAAAGTGATCCAGTGTTTCAGAGGCAATGTGCAAACATGACTGAAACAGTAAAGCTTGTATTTATTTGTAACTTTTTTAGATTTATTTATTTATTTTTGACTCAAGACCTTGTTCGAAGACCTTACTTGTGAACAAAATATGGTAGACACATGAACACAGGCTTATTCAAGATGTCAGCAGATCTCTGACTGTGACTTAGTATTTTTTTTGTAACTTGCAGATTCTACAAAATAACCTTACACTGATCTCTGTAGGAAACTTTGAAAGAAGACTCCTGTAGAGAGCAGCAAATGTGCAGAATTTCTGCCATTTATGTTTCTGGTGCAATGATGTAGCCTAAAATGTCATCCCATTTCAATGTTGCAAGTTCTAGCAACTGAAATCTTGTATGCTTATGTTGATCAGGTAACTTTGTACTTCATTATTCCATTTAATACTTCAGTAATAATATTTGGGAAATTTCAGCACAATGTACGTAAGTGTGATTTAAGTATTGTTTCAAAACTATTATTGTTTTTTATTATTATAATTTATAGCGTTAGTGTTTCGAATTAGCTTAAAATGTGCTTTAACCCTCTGGAGGCCGAGGTGGTTTTAGGGTCCCTGAGATGTCTTGACATGCCCTGACATTTGTGCTTATGTCAGCTACTTATTACATTGTATTGGTTAAGTAGGGAAGACAATCACAGATAACGAGCGGAACATACCTGACACGAATGAATAATTAACATAAACTAGGTTACAGAGAGATACAAAGAGCACATGGGGAAAGAAAACAAAAACATTCAAACATGTAACAATTGGCCAACATGTATTTTTTTTTTATTTAGCACAAACTGATTTTTAAGTTCTAAGCGGCCCTCTATTATAATTATTTTTTTCCGTCTTGTTTTCTCGTGATCACGTCTTATTTTTCTCGTGATCTCGACATAACAAAAGTTGTTTTCTTGTTATCACGATTTTTTCTGGTCTCAACTAAAAACTTATTTGAAGGAATTAAGTTTAATTTAACAGCAAATCGAAATGCGAACAGAAAGAAATCAATAGATTTAATACTAATAATAATTTAGCTTATTATTATTATTTCCTTTTGTTTGAGAAACGTAAAACAAATTAGCTTATTGCTCTCATATTTATTTCACATGCCTTGGCACCCTTGATACTTTTGTCTGATTATATTTAAATTACATATTATTTATGATTAAATGATATCTTTAGTTCTTCTGGGTTGAATTCCAGGCTTTAGGAATAGGTTGCGCTGCGGGTTGGCCTGCATGGGAGTGAGCATTATGAGCTCAGATGGGGAAGACTGTACACTACCTCTTGTTGGATTTATACGTATTAAATAAACACAAATCAGTTTTCGATTGTTTTATTGAAGTAGACCTTTTAGGCTGCCTATAGACATAACAAGGCAACAAAAAATACATTTTAAATAGTATATTTCTATAATTTCAGCAGCGTGCAGATAATGCTGCCTGGTGTTCTTAAACAAGGTGTTTTGACATTTTTTCCTACCCGGGCTTACTGCGCACAAGCACGTCAATATTGCATTATTTTTTCTCACCCTGAACAACAATATTTAATGTGTCTTCATTACTGTAAGGGTAGGTTTAGGGTCGGGGTAGGTGTAGACATTAATAAA
>JAUCMU010000104.1:13693974-13715538 GCA_032275025.1 Enteromius treurensis
AGAAGGGGATTTGATTGGGCAGGTGTAATGAGGAGATTGATTAGGGGATGCGGTGCCAGCTGTGATTAATCGACCGCACTCCTACTCGAAATTAGTTTATTTGCAAAAACTTCACTTCTTAGAACGAAAAAAAATGTTAAAGTTAAAAGTGGTAGTATTTTAGTAGTCTAGAAAACATACATGAATGTGCGAAATAAAAATATATTGTGATTATAAATATTCGTCACAAGTACATTTTTAATTAATATTTTAAAATTAATTTGACTAAAACGGCAACAGCATATATTTTTGTCACACACAATAACTTTGTTATTCACTACCTGTCCTTTTTTTTTGAAAGAGAAATACTCTGGAAAAGATCTACACTCCTCAAGAAAGTATTGCGTCTCAAAATTTAGACTTAACTTGAAATTGTGAGATATAAAAGATATAAAATATTTTTTTTTCAGTTGAAAATGAGCTTCCATATGAAGCATTTATCAATAAACACCAAAAGTGTCAATTGATAAGGTCTCTATTAAGTGCTTTCTTTTAAATAGGTTGTCATATCTAACACCATTATAAATGTGTTTGTTTAATCACTTTTCAGAAGGAAACAATTGTACATATACAGTATATGTAGTATTTATTTAATCTCTCAGCCACCCACTTACATACTCCCTGGTTAGACTCTCTGTTACCATAGTAACAAAGATCATATAAACATGTGGGATTGTATTTGCTTTTTCAGGATTATAAATAACGAACAATGTCAATGATCCCTCTATAGAATTTCCATTATGTGAAAATGAAGCAGCAAATAAAGGCCTCTTAAAAAGAAATTGCTTTAAGGACCTGACCTCAGCACAGTTGTCTCATTGCAAAATCATTCATTCTTGCCACTTAAAATGAAGGGCCACAGGAAACATAACTCACATTTTAACTCGAAATCTCTGTGGAAATTGTGATATTTGCATAAACATAGAAGGTATGGTTATAAGAGTGCCATCCTCTCCAACCTTTCCTTCAACTAATATGTGACCCTGGACAACAAAACCAGTTGTGAGTGTTCATTTTCCGAAATTGAGATTTGTACATGCTGAATAAATAAGCTTCCCATTGATGCATGATTTGGATGGATAGGGTAATATTTGACCGAGATGCAACAATACGAAAATCTGGAATCTGAGGGTAGAGAAATATCTAAAGGCTGAGAAAATCACCTTTAAAGTTGTCACCCTGAAACATTTTCGTTGTGGTCCGCGGTATTTGCAGCGCATTTCTGTGTTTGCAGCGTGTTTCTATGTGTGCAGCACGTTCGTGTGTTTGCAGCGCCTCTCTGTGTTTGGTTGCGTTGTGAGAATTTGCAGTTTGCATGTGTTTTCTTCTGTTTGCATGTGTTTTTTTTTTCTGTATGCATGTGTTTTCTTCTGTTTGCATGTGTTTTCTTAAGTTTGCAGCGCATTGAGCTCTCTCGGCCACCGTAGTAATGGCTGCTGAAAATTAGGCTTTTGCCATAAGAGGAGTACATTACATTTTAAAATATAAAAATACCAACATTTACAGCATTACTGTTTTTGTTGCATTTGTGGATTAAATAAATAATTGGCAAGTCTAAATAACTCAAACTCTTTGAAAAAATTGTACAAAACTCTTAAACTCCAACTAAACCTAACTCCAAACTTTTGAACAGTGCACCTGCAGTTGTATTATGTTTGAAATATACGCAAGAGAATAAAATAAACCAATGGCATCAGCAATGAAAACACAATGTTAAGTAAAATTGGCTTTAAAAGTCTGCTTCAGGCTTGAGTTGGCTACTTTCATTCCTCTGAGAGTAACTGTGCAGCTCTTCAATTTTCCATAAAGACTCTAACACTTTGCCCTGTTATCACCTTGCTATTTATCGTCCCCCATACTGTACATTAAAATGGAAGAGGACTCGCAGTAAGGTTCCTCAGTTGGAATGCAGTTTGTCCACTTGCATATGTAGCTTTGCTTACCTAAATATGAGTCTGATGTAATGACACAAGGACTGTCAAAAGCCTTAGCATCATAGCTTTTGCGCTAACCCTCTGCTGCAAGGTAAACACAACAATTAATTTATGCCGTTGTTAGTTTGGTCATCTATTTCCCCAAAACAGTACTAGTACTGCTTCTGCCTGCCATCTGCTCATCACAATTCCCACATTCCAGCTACTTCATTTCGCTTGGACTGAGATTAGCAAGTGACACCAGACTGTTCTGCCATGAATAAAACATCAATAACATTCTTGTCCAATAGATTTCCCATGTTCATCTGCGCGGAAATGAAGCTCGCCTCATTTCTCCACAAGAGAGTACAGTACGTCCTCCCGTACCGTGGCTCAATATTATCACTTCCTTTGAAAAACTGTGCTCCTTTGAGACGCCGTGTAGGGTTGCCCTCACTGTGCCGAAGCTCTGAATAATTCAGTCAGGCCAGGAGGACACCTGCTGTCCCATCAGCACAGCTGGGGCCCTGACTGCTCTCCACAGCTGCCCAGACACATGTCTGCACTAATTGCAGTTTGGGGCAAGAAAGTGGTTTATTCTCCACAAAGCTCAAAGAAAAAAAGATAGACAGACAGTGAGAAAGATGAAGTGAGGGAGTAAGAGGCATTCTACATCTCAGAATAATCTCTGAGGGATGATTCCCACTGCGTTGTTGTAGAACGGGACTTGCTTTGTATTGATCTGAGCGGTTGAATCAATTAATCAGGTCTTCATCTTCTGGACTGACGCAGTACAGAGAACAAGAGAACCCATAGGCGCCATGGATGATTTATTTGTACATGGAAAAACTATGAAAGTCAAACAAGCATGACCTTGAGATTTGTATTTTTTAGAGTCAGAAAAAATATGTTCTCAGGAGGGTGCTTGATGTTACTTTTAAGCGTTGATGTTTCAAAGCTGCAAACAAACTTTTGTTTAAATAAGTCATTCTAATTAACAAGTGGCTTTTTTTCTTTTCTTAAGCAAAACTAATTGTTCAACCTTTAGTATAACTGTGCAGTGTAGCTCATAGATCGGATTGACTGTGCATGTGAAACTATGCAGATGTATGAATATGTTTATGTCAAACTGAGATGTTATCTCAGAGGAGGAGTTGTCATGGGAGGAAGTTCTCAGCTGATTATTTTGGACTGTTCTAGTGTGCTGGACTAAGTGGAAAGCTCTTTATTTCTGATGTGTTGTCGGCATACTCCAGATTTTCATCATGGCAGTGTGACAACTGCCTCCTCAATGTACAGTACCACCCATCAGTCTAAGATGTGCTTCCATCCGCTTTTACAGAGAGAGAAGTCCTACTTTTAAACTGACTTTTCACTGTCACTATGGCGGACTGTATGACATACATACTGAACTGATGAATATGTATGCCATAGCATATTCTCAAATAGGGGTATGCAGTCAATGCATACATAATCTGAATCTTTTGCAATGACAATTTTTTTAATATTTGTATTCAAAAGACCATGATGTTTTAAATTATGTTTGTAGTAAAGAAAATACATAACCATAAAATGTATGTATGCGTGTTATTTGTATATAAAGGTTCTTTAGATTTAAAAAAAATGTTTTTCACACTAAGACACAATTTATTTCTATAGCATATTTTCATTCACAATGACAAAGGATTTAAAAACTATTAAAACATATTCATAACTTATGAATAAAACAATTAATTAAACATTTACAGGTATTTAAGATAGGTTAAATCAATCGTAAGGTAAGCAGTAAAGAAGCAGTGGTTTACAGTGAATTTATAAGAGGTAAGAGGTGTTGTTAGGCACAATGATGATGTCAGACACTGCAGTTCATCCGACCTCATCTATAATCCTCGTCTACGCTGGCATTTTCTCTGCATTTCAGAAACGATCTCCTTCCACACTATACAACCGAAAATGCAAGTCACATGATCATTCATGCATTTACAGCCATAGATATGTATAGGTAAATTTCCCTTTCTCTAGATGGCGACTGTCTCTGTGTGCTTGAAGAAGTTGAATGGGGAATCTAACTACACATATCTATGGGTACAACAATGAGAATGATGTTAATGTTTGCACAGTCGTCAAGGATACACAGAGTGAATATGGGCAGCCACTCTATCATTTTCAAAAGTCATTTTGGTCTCTTTACACTGAAACGCAACCCAGGAGTTTGACAGCTAAAATGGGGTCAGCTTTTTAAAAGTCTCAGCTTTCGACCTCGAAAACGCTGCTGCAGTGTAAACAATAGGTGTAACCGTTGCAGAAGTTATGCGTTTTTTAAAACGAAAGCGCACTTCCGTAAATGGGGCCTCAGAAACGTTTGTGGTTGCAACAAAGTGCTTGCCAATCAATACACAAATGTTAACATAGGCTTATGCTTGTGGAGTAATTGACAACAGCTACGAACTTGGCTCAACCGGTCACAATCAAGGAAATATCTGTTTTATATAGATGGATCGATTTTTTTTTGTGTTGTGGCGATTTGTTTTTTTTATTATTTTAATATGTCCTTTAGAAATATAACTTTATCCTTGTGCTTAACGTTATATCTTTAACCAGTGTCTTCTATAGAATGCGGTATTCATTTTGAAGTGATTTTTTATGCCATTCCAAATAAGCAAGTCAGCTTCAGGCACATGCTGATTCCCAAACTTGCCATGCCTGTTTTATTTGTGTCTTTCGTAATTAGGTAACATTAACACTAGATTGCATTGCAAAGTCTCGACATATGGCGACGTGCTGGGTGCTCCTGGTTGGTTTGTGTGGAAATTTCCTTGTTAGCAAGTTTTATGTTCCCTCTTTTCCCTGTTCAGTCCTGAGGCCTGCAGGTGTGTAGCATCCGCAGAGCAGATGTGATTAAAAGGTCTGTGCCACGCCGGCACTGCAGCGCTACATGTAAGAAAGCACCTGACCCTTCCATCTTCTCCTGTTCATGTGACCCAGTTCTAACCTCATTTATGTGACATCCCTATCCGTTTCCTCTTTGCCAGTGCATTTGGGATAGCTATTAAGCTGCATTCATCAAATAATTACACATAACTTGGGTGGTGTGGTTCTGGTGAGCGGTAAAAAGATTTTTATTTTTCAATAAATGCTCTTTTGGTGGGTGGTTTTTGGTTTGGTTTCCTATCAAAGCAGATGACTGAAAATAAAGTGCCTGCCAATGCCGTCAACAACAACAACTTGAAATGGGAAATGAAAACAAATCCCAGAGGACTAAGAATCTATTTTTGTAAACAGGCAGGTTGACGTTCATCTAAACGCCAGCCAACACCAAAACGTGCAATTAATAGATTAGCTAGGGACAAAATACGGCCTCACAAGAGTGAGGGGAGGAGGATTAAGGCCTTTCCAAGCGGATAGTGACATATCGAGAGTTTGAGGCACAGGTCTAGCCCAGACTAATGAGGAGTGATTTGGGGGTTAGCCTGAGATATAATTACTGCATCCACCTCTGCTGCTCAATGAGCCTTGGTCCTCTCGGGAATGGCCCATTTCCAGTTGGTAATAGGGAGCGAGGCTGGGGTTGGCTGATCAAATTGTCTGCTCAATGGCAGGTTTTTGCTTTCCCGATTGTCCCAAAAGACTCAAAGAGCTTGACCCGTGGATGTGTTTTCTCTCGTTGTCGCCAAATTTAAAAGCCAAAGCTCTCCCCAGGCGTGTTGTATGTGCTCCGGCTCTCTTCCTGCGATGTTTGATTTATGTGAAACCGTTCAAAGACGAGTCCATAATGAAGTTCTTGCAGCACAAAAATTTTGGACTCCGAAGAGTCAGAATAAAAACGCATACATGCATAACTGGTCCGTCATTGCCTCAGCGTGCAGTAACTTGACTAATGTGTTGTGGAAAGAACATGGGATAACCCAGTTTACCGTGAAAGCCACCATCTGGAAGCGTGTCCCTGGTGTTTGTCTCTAACACGGGGGACAGGCGTTTGAATATGTAGGTGCATTCTGCACTTGACCTGATCCTTGCATGAGAGATGTGCTACAACGCACGTGTTCCAGAGAGAGAACTAAATGGGTGAAAATAAGCTGGTCAAAATTTCATGAGGAAAGACTTTTTTGTAATGTGTCACTTGGTGCTAAAATGCTAGGTGAGTTTTACAAATTGAGTTTAGAACTTATCTGGGGCTTTCATCTACATTTATAAGTTGAAGAAAAGATAGTGCTTTATATTTTTCTTGTCAAGTAATTGAAGTTTCTCTGTGAATGTCCAGGCGCTCTGAGAAAGCTTGTCATGGGACAGACTATAGTATCGGGCAGATGGTTTACATTGTTAGCGGAAGTTTATCAGTTCGAGATCTTAAATCGATTTTCCTTGCTTTCACAAGTACAGCACGAAAAGCACTCTCCCCATTTCCCATCGACCTTTGTCAAGTTGTCATGACAACCTGAGCAGGGGACCTCTGCTTCCATGTCATTGCCTGCAGATCCCTTTGGAATTAAGCTCAGCACCAAGGTCCACTGGGTTCTGTATTACAATACAATTTATTCATCTGCACAATTCAAAATCAAAGTTGTTTGTGCCTGTATTGAAAAAAAATAGTTAGAGATTTACTTAAGTTATGTTTATGGCATTAGTTTTCATCATTATAAAAAGATTTTTGCCCCACACTGTTTTAATATGACATGTATTTCAATCAGGGTGTTTAAATATTGTCTTTTTATGTTCAAATGGATATTGGCATTATTATTAAATTGGTAATTAGGTCAAAAACATTGCACTTATTTTTCCTTTACAGTATTTATTTTAAGGAAATGCGAATACATTTATTTATTTAGAGTAAAAAATGTCAGGTTGATATAACTGTCAAGTATCATAATGCAGAAAAAAATACAAAAATTACATAATTGAAAGGAAAACCAGCACTTTGGCATATTTTTTATTATTATTTAACCTAAATATGCATTTTTTAAAAATATAGTCTTTATGCTCATCAAAGCTATTTATTTGATATTGTGAAATATTATTGCAATTACTGAAATTGGTTTACTATTTTATGTACTTTAAAATATAATTTATTTCTGTAACGCAGTGCTCAGTTTTCATTAGCTGTTATTCTAGTTTTCAGTGTCATATGTGACATGATGCTTCAGAAATTATCCTAATATACTGATTTATTCAAATTTTTCGAACCTGTGATAGTTTTCTCTTTGATTAATAAAAAGTTTAGAAGACAAGCATTTATTCAAAATAAAAATATTTTTTAACAAGTCACTTTTTATTCATTTAACACATCCTTGCTGATAAAATGATACAGCTTTGATGAGCAAATTTCTTAAAAAAATAAAATAAAAATCATACTGATCCCAAAAATATATTTTTTCATATATTTTTTAACAAAACTGCTTTACGATTAATATTGGGAAATCATGTGGTCCAACCAACAATAGTAATCCTGTTCAACAATAGTTGAACCCTGCAGATCCCCTTTTTAATCGTGGATACTATTACATGTTATCAAGCTAAAACCAAATCAAATTGTAGATTTTTCATCTCAGAAAGAATTGTTTTTCTCCTCAAGTAAAGTTCCTTTGGACTGCAGAAGATAGTTAACTTTGAAATTATTAAAAATACAATCGACTTATAAATGTCAATGTGTCTCTGGCGACACGGTTTCCTCGCAGAGTACTGCAATTATCTGTAACCGTGTAGCTAATTTAAAAAAATAGAGAATTGAGAATAAATCGGGTATGGTTTAAATGTCTGCTGTCAGTTTTCATTTTCATAATTTGCTGTCGATCCAGTCACAAAACAGGAAAAGGTCATCTGAAATATATTGGAAGATGAAAAGGCTCCACTGGCATCACGTTTTGATATCCAGCTATATTTGCACAACACATCCGAAGATGCTGGTAGCAGCGTGGCATCTTTGTCCATGGATTACGCTGAGCCCGGAGGTGACACATAAAGGTGACATAAGGGTGAGAATCTTCATCCTGTGCGGATGGCTGTAGCGCCCCGCTGGCTGAGATGAGTATCAGCTCAAAATCTCTACGGTCGAGGAAAGAGCGTGCTCAGAAGCTGCCGTCATCCACATTTATCATCCACCACATTCAGTCCAGAAGAAATATGCCTTTGGAGCTGCCATCTTTCATGGGAGTCACCGTGTGAAGCCACCATTTGTTTTGTGGACATAAAGTTCCTTTAATTCTGCTGAAAGAGTCACAGAGCTGGGAGGCCTGTGGATAAGTACTTCAGCCAGCAGGGTGATTTGCCATTGGCGTACGTCATAAACCACAACGTTTACAAGCAACATGTGCTGCAGAAATTAATCTCAGGTTCATCAGGAATTCAAGGGTTCATGCTTAAATTAAAACAAACATTGATCTTGTTAGAGGGCGGTAACTTGTTCAACCAGAGCCGAAATGCCCAAATGTGATAAATAGCTGAGAGACCAAATATTTTCAGTGGAGCTTCTTCAATTAGGTGAAGGCATCTTGCAACAGAATATAAAGGCATTCATTTTAAAGACTGCAATTAAAAAGACAGCTAATTTAAACCATTTCTTGAAATATAGTCACCAAACCGCCAACATGCAGAAAAATCAGTCAGCATTTTTAGAAAAACAGCATAAGACCATATCTGAAAATAGAGCACACATCTTTAGTCTTGAATCCTTTTTCCAACATTGAGAGCAAGATTTTGCCCTTGTATCAGAGCACTTGAGGCATGTGCGGACACGAGCCAGCGTGACAATGAGAGACTTGGCTGCTTCTATATGGCCTGCTGGAATATTGACAACTCTGAGATAGATTGGTATAATGGCAAAATGATTGATTGGCACCTTGTGGAGGGAAAAAACGTGCATGTGTTGGGAAGAGAGAGGGGACATAGAGAGATTTAAAGCTGAAGATGAAATTTCTGCACCACTAGCGTTACCAAGCTGAACTGAAAACATGATGACTGTTTTCAATCTGGTTTCCTGAACACTCTCATTCATTGTTCAGTTAACAGATAGTCCCACCTCTCAATTTTTAATTTTTTTTTGTGACAGTGGCACTCAGCTATATGTCAATGTGAAGTTTGATGAATGCAGTCATTGAATATTAAACAGAATCATTCATCTTTAGTTGGACTGGTTACATATAACTGAAATGAGTTGAAATTAGTCAGCCATAATCTGTGACATGATTGCCAGGGAAGAAAAAAATAAGTTGAGAGATATATAGAATAGACCCTGTACATATAAAAAAACAGCCTTAGGTACCATGTGTATATTTGTAGCAATAGCCAACAATGCTTTGTTTGATTAAAAAGTGTTGATTTTCATAAGGATCATAAGGATATGAGTAAAGATCATGTTCCATGAAGATATGTAGAAAATTTCCTACAGTAAAGTTATTAGTTAGTATTAGTTAGCATTGGTAAGGACTTGATTTGGACAACTTTAAAGGCGTTTTTCTTAATATTTAGATTTTTTTGCACCCTCATATTCCAGATTTTTCATTAGCTGTATCTTGGCCAATATTGTTCTAACCTAAAAAACCATAAATTAATGGAAAGAATATTTGTCAACTTCCAGGTGTTATGTTCCAGATGCATAAATCTCAATTTCCAAAAATTGACCAATCTCTCTCTCTCACTCTCTCTCTCTATAGCTAGAAGTAGTGTAGCTCAAAGGTTCTTTAATGAAATGATGATGAATGAAGCATCAGTTTGACCGGACTGTGACCTGATGTACTTCAGCCATTTGTGGTTGGTTATTTGATTGCTTTAAAATTCAATGTCACCATCTGGGCAACAAGGTAGTCCTCAAAATACACTTCCAACATTAGCATTCAATCATCGTATCCATGTCACAGATAAAATGGTGAATTGACAGAGAATCTCTGTGGTTGTCAGATTACCTGTAAAGGTCAAAAGTGGCAGTCACAATATAGAAGTGATGAATATATCTTCATAAAATGTATGTAAAATGAATTGGTAAGAGTATGAGGAAAATGCTCCTGTATACCTTTAAAAAAGCTGTTATTCTTTACCTTTGAATCAGATCATGAGCTTTTGCTCTTTACGTGAAGCGTATCAGCAGGCTAAAAAGTTAACAGTAAATCTATAACGAGACTACCAAGCCATTTGATATAAAGAGATATAAATATATTCAGCTAACCAAAAGGAAACATTTACTGGAACAGTGGGAAGTTTCCAAAAGCAGACAGAGTTTATATCGAACACCTCTTGGGACCTTGTATCTCTTGAAGGGAATGTTTTACAGGCATTACAACCAAGCACAGATCTCCTGGGATTCCTGCACAGGCAAATATCACTTTGCCTCATCCACATTTTTTCATTGCATAAAAAGATGGAAATATGCACAATGCCCTGATTTCCAAATGTACTTGTGAGTGGTCGTATGTTACACGCTGAGAACAGAATGTATAAAATAAGTAGGCCTCAAACAAAACAAGCTGCCTTTGTCTAAACTACTGCCGGTCTTAACAAAATACAGCAAATATAAGCCTTAACTTCGGAATGTCTATCTTGATAGGAGATTGTTCTTGTTTTTAGAGAAAAAATTCAATATGTAAACCTCATGTCCAAACAATCATAATGGCTTGTTATGTTTCTTAACCTTAAGTTTTAATGCCTTTGGACTACAGCAAATACTCTGAAGAGACTGTTTGCCAGTGCTTTTCAGATTTTTATTAGCAAAAAATGGCAACATTACTATTACGCTAACCCTCAAGGAAATAACCCATTCATTCAAGTGTGGATGTGTCAGAACAAATTTGACACCTTGTTTATCTTGCAACATCTCTGTGTAATAAAATGTGTTCAGAAACAAAACCAAAAATGACTTTATACTTATAGTGTGTAATAATAATAAATATGTTTGTGTGTATGTGTATATATATATGTGTATATATATACAGTATATATATATATATATATATACACATCTGTATTTTCAGATTTAAATTTTATTTACACTGTGAGTATTATTGCTTAGACTCTTCTTTATCAGTGCTTTACACCGCTTCTCCCAGCAATTTCTGTCTTCTGTCGCTGCAGCAAATTAGTGACTTGTGAATTCGCCTCTTTTCAGTCACCTCCTGATTTCACAGTGTTGCCAGATATGAGCTGTAACAGTGTCTGCTGGCTGTCCTCCTCATCAGCTTCACCTTCCCCTGAAAAACTGCCCTTACATCTGCTAATTACGCACATAAAAGTACTGCACTGAAAATGAACTCATGCAATGCACATCTGCAACTCATCTAACACATGCAACTGCGACTATAAACAGAAACGGTCACATTATTTCACGTTTAATAACATATTTCCTTCAGAAAAGCAAGGGGAGCTATAGAGAAGTAAACACCTTGAGTATATATATAATGACTTTCAGAGGGTAGAAATGTTTGCCATTGTTTTTTTTTTTTGTTTTTTTGTTCGTATGTAGATATTTGATCAATTAATTGTCAACTGTCTTAAAAAACTGTCTTATTAAAATAACATATCTAATGCATATTAACATTTGTGAATATTAAAAAGCTGCATACTGGTTTTTAAAGAAGACACTAATGCGTTCATTTATTTGATGAAATACAGTAAAAACTAATATTATAAAATATCATTGCTATTTAAAGAAACTTTTTTCTGTTTTAATATTTAACACTTTATTTAGTCCTGTAATGGCAAACCCTATTTCAGCAGCCATTACTCCAATCTTAATGAGATAAGATCCATTGCAAATCATTTTAATATGCTTTTTTTATATATAAATATAAATAACAATTCTTATAAATATTAAAACAGTTTTTTTTTCTACTTTTAAAAATATGTATATTTTAATTATTAATAAGATTGATTTTTTCTATTTTATTCTTTTTTTTGTGAAACGTGGTTTTAAAATATATTTGTATTATTATTTTATTATAATTACTATGTATTATTTCTATTTTATTTATTTAATTTTTTCTTGTGGAAATGTGGTATACCTTCCCCCTGCATTTAACAGCATTTATTAGATAGACGTATTTTGTAACATTATTTAATGCAATGTCATTAGTCACTTTTGCTCAATTTAAAGCATTTTTGCTTAATATATGTATTTGTGTAATACTTCAAACTGCTGAATAGTATGTTCATATCTATGTCTTCCAAATATCCAACATTCAAAGTGCCTACAGTATATTGTGTCCTTCTATTATTGTCAAAAACTGAAAAAAAATTGTTTTTTTCTGTGTTGAGTTGAGTTGAATTTTGGTATTCTGTTTGTTGTGTATTTAAATGCACTAACTGAACTGATACCAAAATTGATAGATGAAATTGTTTTTATATGACTGGTAATCAGAGAATGATTCTGAGGTGCAGGTTTGTTTTTAGACTAGCGGTGTCTTTTTAAACTAGCTGTGTTGCAATGTAGCCATGTAACAGCATCCACCACCAGTGGCAAGAAATTGATTCCTTCAATCTAACCTGAATTTTGGGATTCTCATTACACCAAATGGAACAAAAAGAAAAATGAAATGAGACAAGCTGTCAGATATTTTATTTAACTGTCAACATTTCCCTGTGGTCCTAATCTCATTCAGCACTGTACCAATTACCTCACATAGAGGAAAATAGAACATTGAAAATGATGGCGGCGTCTTGGATTTGAAGGTCTAGGATTGACTGAACGGTTTAACATTTCATTTCTGCTGCCTATATTCATCAGCGTGTTTATTCATCAGAGTTCATCACCCCCCTGTTTTTACATGTCATGCCATTTCATTCAGCTATAGATTCATCGACCAGCAGAGAGTATCTTAGATATGTAAACACATGCATGGTTTGTGTACATAAATCAAGCTACTGTAGGAAGAACAATCACCATGTGCAAAGGAAAAATATTCAATAGCCTCGCTCTGCTTACAAGCTCATATGCACCTCATCCAGACGTCTCATCCATCTTTGAAACAATAGAACCCTCTCAAAGGCTGATGCTCGTCCCAGGTGGATAATTGACAGATTGGCTGTCTATACTAGGTATAAAAAGTCAACATCCTCAAGCTGACAGAACACTTCTGAGGAGAGAAAATCTATATGTATTTTGGTCACACGATTCTTTCTATTGATCTGTCTTTAACGAATGGTAAGCTGCATTAATATGGTTGATGACATGTGAATTAGACATTATGAGATGATTGTTATTTACATCATTAGATTGCTCAGATATTATTTTTGACTTGTCCTTTGAAATGTGAGAACTTGAGGCTCCATTTATGTATTTTATTCAGCCTCATGTTGTCATACAATGAAGGTCAGTGGGGTCCTAAACAGCACACTCCAATCTGTTCCATTGATGTTCACTTTATGAAAAAAAAAAAAGGAAATGTTTTTGAGAAGTTAACAGGTTTGGAATTACATAAGTGTGAGTAAATTATAGAATAAATATTTTTGGGTGAATATGCCATTATTAATTATTCTTCACTTTGCAAATAGCTGTCATTTTGACGTATGTTTGTTCTAGTGCAGCCTTTTGAGGAAAGCTTAAAGAAAGCAATTAGTTTGATGGTTGTTTTCTATAACCGTCAGCAAAATGGCCTTTTGTACCTTTGTTTAGGAGTGCTATACCATATTTATGCTACAATGAAAGCATAGCTTTAAACATGTAGTAATTAGCCCGCTGCATTCCTTCACCTCAAATATACGCTTCAATATCATCTTGTTTTTGCATGTCGCTTGTTTAGCTCTCTGGGGGCATTCTTTGCTGAAATAGGATTTAGTAAATGTACATTTGGGAATTTCCACAAACATTCATCTGGTTAGACATTAGTGCAAAAAATGTTCATATATAACGACAGAGATACTGAGCCTATGGGGATCATTTAATAAATTAGAGTTAGGATGAAAACTGCTGAATACTGAATTAATTGCATTGGGATGCAAATGGTGCATTGGTATTTATTTTGTCCCTTGTTTACCATCTTGGATGTCAAAGTAGAACCATTCTGAATATTTGAATTGTTTGTAGTTTATGAAATTAGTTACGACATTTGTGTTTATGTTTATGACAGCAAGTACTTGGACACAAAATGTAGTTCTAATGTGTTTGTACACTTTGTGGTTGATATACAGACATTTTTAAGTTTGTTGAAAAGTCTCCACATTTGTATTTATTTATTTCTCTGACCACAGTATATATAGACACACATAAATATGTATACATACAGACCCTCATTCCCTTAGGTTGAGTGAAGTTTTCACATGACAAAAGAAATGGAAAGTACTTGCCAGTGAAAAATAGAAATGGTTTAGAGCCATTGCTTCCAAGCCATTAAAGGAGGCACGCTGCAATCTCCCGCAATCATCTGTGCTATTTCTCTTGATATTCTGGCTATGCTGGTGACGGGTCACAGGAGAGTAGGTGTGTGATACAGTCTGTAGCTAACTCTCCAGAGACTCCCGAAAATCTTCCTCTGATAGTGCTGGTACGCTCTGTGCCATATGATGATTGCTAGTGTGCTATCGGGGTGAGACGGGTAAAGTCTCTATCAGAAATAGCTGCTTTCCAATTTTGGCTAATTTGGCTGATGTTTTACATCATTTTAAGTTGAAAGCGCATATTACATCTGGATTAATGGTAAATTTGAAACAGGAATTTTCAATCTGACCAGAGTAACACTGTACTTCCTTACATCAGAGAGTAGAAGCCTCTGACATGCACAAAGAAACATGAAAGTGCATAAAGATAATGTAAGTATGAGTCCAAGTCTTTGTTATTGCACTTTGTACGTGCCCAAAATTCATTTTTCATGCCCACTGTTCCGACCTGAAGATCCTTGTGAATCTCCAGAAAACAGAATTTTGAGTCAAACTTAGTTATTTACACACAGACATTATTTTGATCTCTGAATAACATTTTTAAATGGAAAAAAAGAGACAGATTAAGTATAAAAAACCTTTAAACAAGGATGGGTGATTCTTACAAAAACACAGGTCACATGACCTCAAAAACAAATATATATATGTATGTATATATATACATATATATATATTTATTTATTTATACGAATCAACCACAGCAAAAGACTCTGGAACTGCAATGTCATGATTTTCACAGAAACATGGCTAAACAGTGGTATACCAGACAATGCTATTGCTCTAGCTGAGCACCACACTTTCCGGACAGACAGAATGGGGGATGACTCCGGTAAGACCAGAGGCGGAGGATTGTGTATTTATGTTAACAAAGCTTGGTGCACAAACTCTGCTATCATTGGGAGACACTGCTCAGCTAACCTAGAGTTTATCATGGTTAAGTCTTGACCGTTTTATCTGCCACGGGAGTTTACATCCACTATTGTAACTGCTGCTTATTTTCCTCCCGATGCTGATGCCAAGCTTGCTATGAACCAACTTCATGCGGCCATAAGTAAACAACAGACTGCTCACCCGGAGGCTGCATTTATTGTTGCGGGCGATTTCAATCACACCGACTTAAAAACAGTGCTCCCCAAATTTCATCAGAACATTTCCTGTCAGACCAGAGGAAACAAAACTTTAGACCAGGCTGAAGCCTATGCTGTGACCCCCCTCCCCCACTTAGGACAATCAGATCACCTTTCTTTGTACCTCACCCCCAAGTTTTCCCCCCTCATCAACTCTGTGTAGCCATCAGTGAGGACCATCAAAGTGTGGCCAGCCGGGGCTGACATCACGCTCCAGGACAGGTTTCAACACACAGACTTGAGTATGTTTGCTTGCCAGGCCACTTGTGGCTCTCATATATAGACAACTACACTTCTTCTGTTCTGGACTACATTAACACCACCAGAGACAGTGTTACAACCCAAAAGGAGATCACCACATACCCAAATCAGAAGGCATAAATGAATAGGGAGGTGCGTCTCCTGCTGAAAGCATGCAACACTGCCTTAGGTAAGGTGATGTACAGGCCTAAAGCACTTCCAAGGCAAATCTGAATAGGGGCATCAAAAAAGCCAAGCACTGCTACAAATTAAAGCTAGAGGGACACTTTTCCAAATCTGACCCTCAACGCTTGTGGAAGGGCCATTCAGGCCATTACGGACTACAAACCCAGCAACTCCACCCCCACAACCACAAATATCCTTTTTCTGAATGAGCTTAATGACTTTTATGCTCGCTTTGAAAGAGACAACAAACAACCCGCTTTGTGTACTAAGCCCATTCATCTACTCCATCTTCACCCATGACTGCAGACCTGTACATGGATCCAACACCATCATCAAATTTGCAGACGATACCACAGTGATCGGTCTCATCAGCAACAACGATGAGACTGCCTACAGGGAGGAGGTCCAGCATTTGGCCATATGGTGCAAAGACAATAATCTGCTCCTTAATACCACCAAGACCAAGGAGCTCATTGTGGACTTCAGGAAGGAGAGAAGAGGCTCAGATGATCCCATTTACATCAACAGGATGGCTGTTGAGCCTGTGTCTTCCTTCAAGTTTCTGGGGACTTGTGGAGTGCAGCAAGTTGAGCAAGTGTAGTGGCAGGGCCAAGCGGTCACGGCGAGCACTCTGAGGGTTAGAGAGAGACAAAATATGAGAGTCAATATAAAGCAGCATTAGGATACTCCCCCTACTGGCGTTCTTCCTCCTCTTTTATTTGGGCTTTGCCATGCTGATGAGATCCAGGTGTTCGTGATGAATCCCCAGGGCGACGCTGATGTCCAACAGTGACATCCTGTTTCCAGTGACCTGAAGGGGTTGAGAAAGGCATCTTTGGTTTTGCCTCTTCGGACAGGGGTACTTGCCAATACCCTTTTGTAAGGTTGAGTGTGGAGATAAACCAGGCCCTTCCCAGAAGCTTGAGGGGCTCATCCACTCGGGGCATGGGGTAGTTATCGAACTCAGACACTTGAGGTGGTGGTAGTCATTAAAAAACCGGAGGGTGTCATTTGGCTTTGGTACCAAGAGGATGGGACTGGACCAGAGGCTCCGGGAGGGCTCAATTACCTCCAGCTGAAGCATTTTTCTGACTTCCTCCTCTATAGCCTGCCAGCGGGCCTCGAGAACTTGGTAGGGCCACTGCTGGACAATCGCTCTTGGAGGTGTAAGGATTTCATGCTGGATCACCAATGTTTGACCGGGGACTTTGAAGAACACATCCTGGAACTGACCGACCAGGTGTTGCAGCTCCGTCTCTTGGGCGGCCGACAGAGGTTTGTGTCAACAACCACAGGCTCGTGGATGGCCAGAGCAGTGAGTTGGTCCAGGTCCTCAACCCATTTTTGGTAAGTTTGGGTTCCTTGCCCCCCCCCCGGTAATTTACTTCACCGACCCATTCCAGAACTGTGTAGGGACCCTGCCACTGGGCCATGAACTTACAGGCAGAGCTTGTGACCAGGACCATGACTCTGTCTCCCGGATGGAATTTCTGTGGTTGGGCCGCCTGGTTGTACTGACGTTGTTGGGCTTGCTGTGCTTTTGCCATGTGCTCCCAGACTAATGGCATGACACGGTTGATTTTCTCCCTCATCTCGGAGACGTGCTCTAAGACCATTCGATGGGCTGGCGGCTGCTGCTCCCAGGCTTCTTGGGCAACATCGAAGAGCCCCCGGGGCTGGCGTCCGAAGAGCAACTCAAAGGGTGTGGAGCCTGTGGAAGCTTGGGGAACTTCACGGATGCCAAAAAGTACATACGGTAGGAGCCGGCCCCAGTCCTTCTTGTTTTCAGACGCCACCCATCACAGCATTTTTTTGAGCGTCTGGTAAATCGCTTGATAAGGCCGTCGGTCTGGGGGTGATAAACGGAGGTCTTGAGCTGTTTCACTTTTAGTAGCCGGCAGAGGTCAGCCATTAGCTGGGACATGAATGGGGTCCCCTGGTCGGTCAGTATCTCGGAGGGGATGCTAACCCGGCTTGCCAGCATGAACAGTTTGTGGGCTATGGCCTTTGAGGTTGCCTTTCTTAGGGGAACAACTGCAGGATACCGGTTGGCATAATTGACGATGACCAGGATGTGTTCATGCCCCCGGCTGGACTTTGGCAGCAGCCCTACGAGGTCCATGCCGATCCGTACCCAGATGATAGGTAAAGGAAAGAGTGGGCTGGGGGTAGGTTTCCTCTGAGACGTCCGCTGGCAGGTCCGGCACGCTTGGCAGAAGCGCTTCACCTCCACATCCATCCCGGGCCATTGAAATCAATCTCTGAGATGCTGTATAGTGTTCTGGGCACCTAAATGACCTGCCAGCAGATGAGAGTGATCCAATTCAAGAACAGTTTAAGTTATTCTTTGGCACCACTAGGAGATCTTTTACCTCCCCTCTACGCTGGGCGACGCAGTACAGCAAGCCATCCCGGACGACGAAGTGGGGGAAAGGGCCAGTTGGATTTCCATGTCCTCCAGAACTCGTACTTGGTTCTAGCAGTTTCAGGCGGTCATCCTCCTGTTGGGCCACCCCGAAGGAGCCCCCTCCCATGACTTGCTGGAAAACATCATAAAAGGTGAGTATCATGAGAGGGGGACTCACCATCTCTCCCGCTGTCCAATGTGAGGAGGGCTGGTCGGTGTTGTGCACCCCGTGATGGCCTGTTGCGACAACGATGGGGAGGTTTGGCTGTGTGGCTAGGTCCAGGGCCTCTTCAAAACCCAGCCAGTCTCGACCGAGCAGGACAGGCACAGGTAAGTCTTTCATGGTCCCTGCCTCCATGTTTTTCTGCCCTTTTGCAGGCAGACTAGGAAGGTAGGGACCTGCCTTGTGTCTCCGTGAACGCATGTAACCGGAAGTTTGCTTTTTGAGACTGGCCGGGACCCACCATCGATCCTCTTCCGGGGCACCTTTTGCGGCGACTCCTAAAGAACCACACAACCAGCCATCCAGGCTTTTGTCAGCAGGACAGGTGGGGCTCGAAGGGGCTCATCGCAGGGGCTCGAAGGTCGCCCTGGGGGTTTCCTGTCACACTATATCTAATTTTTTTTTGTGCTTTACAGTTTTGCAATATTTTTTGCATTGCAGTAATTACATTTTGTTCTACAACTATAATGTGCTATTTATATTGGGTGCAAATATGACCTAGACATGTACTTGAATGGATTTATGAAAATTTCCCATATACGCATTTGAGTTTCTGTGTTTTCCTACATATCATACATATTCAAGTACTTCTTTTGAGGAAAAAAAATCCCGGACATTTTCATGATTAAAGCTTGCTTGTTCTTAAACACCTCAGCAGGGCATAAATCCACACTCCCCAAAGTGCTCATTTAAGAGCCCATAAATTTTACATTTTCTCTGTCTAAACCGGTTACCACAGGATTCACACCGTGTGAGGCAAAATACAAAGCGATATTATCAAGTATTTTTACCCTCTAATTATTCTGCCTGTTATGCTTTATGGTACTTCAAGCTTAGAGTCACATACACAACAAGTGTGCTGAATGATTTCTTTTAATGTAAAACGCGATGAAACAAGTCTCTTAAATCGCACCTTCCACACAAAATAGATATAGCATTTACATCCAAAACCACTATGTACTTATATAGCAAGTGCTATAATAGAAAATAAATTTCAAGGCATCTGTTTGTCGCTGTGAGCTCCTTGAGTGAAAACAACCTACGTGTGATCTTGTTTTCATCAAAAGCTAGTAGGGCAACAAAAAGAGATGAGAGGAGAAAGAGTACCTTTAGATGTGCCTAGACCACCTGAGGTGTCACCGATATCTCTCAACTTGTGCAAATCACCTAATGAAGACAGCTTTTGAAAGATACAGCTTCATTCAGATAATTAAATAATAAAAACAACTCTCACAAAACCTCTTCCAAGCAATGTTTTCATGTGGTGTGCGGGGGATGGAAGGTTAAAGGGTCTGATTCAGTAATGCTCTTTATGTTTGCTTTAAACCAATCTGTAGGCCCTTGGAGGAACATTATGCAGAAACAGTTTGCCTACCCAAATTATCGTCAGCGTCTTTTGTCATTGCATGGATTTCAAGTGATCTTTCAACTTAGATTTTTTTATGCATATTGTACTCTTTTTGCCCCTGGAATGCTGATAGGTTAAGGAGGAAGTAGGATGGCCTCTTCGATTTTTTTTAGTTTTATTTGTTCCCAAAGTAAATGTAGCACTTCGGTCTCTAGTGAAACACTATCAAAGAACACAGAAAATCAAATCAAAAAGAAGCGGAAGAACAATATTTCTTGCCGCTAGAAACACTCATCTGAAGTTGGGGATGCACCTGCTAATTTAGGTCCTCCTGACAGGAAAAAGTAAGCGCTCTTCAAAGTCAGCCTGGAAGTCTTTGTCTGCTTTAGCGTCAACATTCCAGCATGTTTCTCCAAGGGAGAAGAAATAATTGGCTGCATTGTGAGAGGTATATGTGTCAGATCTGATAAGCGATACAGCGATGATGTACATGAAGACATGAAAGAGACATGGAAGAAGACTCTCTTTTGAACCTTCAATGTGTTGATAAAGTATGCATCCATATTTAATGTCTTGATATGAGATATTGCAGAAATGTGGGTGAGGAATCTAGTTTTTCAGACGCCTACACCTGCAACTTTTTCCCCTGGTGGCTGTCCCTGTTTGCGAGATGTGATTTGTGTGCTTTCCTCTGTTAACGTTTCTATTATGCTAATTAACTGTGGTTTAACACTTCTAAGGAGACTTCAAAGCTCAAGGTACGGAAAGTTCTGACAAAAGAAAGTGGCAGGTTGCAATATTTTAATCCCTACTGGCCACATTTTTAGTCCTACAGGCTTTACTTTACATTTTTAACTTTCTTTCTTTCTTTTTCTGTTTAATAGGAGAGATGTTAGTGTGACAACGAAAAATGTTTGTAAGAGTTAGTGGCATCCTGCAACATGAATACATTTACTTGTACATGTATTATTTATAACAATTTGACATTTCTGGATTTTGGTTAAAGATATATTATTAAATACAGAAAATTAAACACATATTCTGCATTTAATTCTTGGTTTTTATGCACGTATAAGAAGATAAAAAAAACAACCTACATTTTCTTTCACTGAAGTCAAAATATTATGGTGAAATTATAAAATCTGGACAACTCATCCTGATCTAATATGTTAGAAATAGAAAGTGTAGTGTAAATTCAGATTGAGTTGAAAAAAAATAAAAGAAAAATCTCCCTTTCACTGTCATGGCAACTTGACATTTTTGATTTTGAGTCAAGATTGTTTTTAAAAAAAGTGAATGACGAAGATTAAATATGTATTCTGTCTTTAACTTTGTGTGATGTTTGATTATACACTATAAAACATGAGAAGATAGTAACAGACACACACACACACACACACACACACACACTAACACACATAAATATAAAAAACTGCAGACATGGCTACAACAAAATTGGGTTTTCAGAAATATTATTTTCCTGCAAAATTTCTAATCATCATCAATCCATTGTATCTGATATATTTATTAGCTATTAAATAATTTACACACACACACACACACACACACACACACACACATATATATATATATATATATATATATATATACACATATAATATGACATGACATTTCTGCAAATATGCATTGCCATATATACATAGGAAAAAATTATATTATGAACTATTCAGCTTGAACTAATGTGTTAGAAATAGAAAGTGAACTCC
>JAUCMU010000104.1:13721600-13733597 GCA_032275025.1 Enteromius treurensis
AGTATAATGTCTTTTAATGAATCTTTGCAAATCTCCTTTCCTAATAATGTGCTAATTAGCAAGTTTCACTATGAATATGTCTAAAAAAGAACCTCTGAGAGTGCCTCAGAAAAGAGGGGCAGAGTCAGCAGAGCTCATGAAGATTTAAAGAGGAAGTACACAGAACAGAGTGATTTCTAAAGAGCTGTTTTTGACAGGGTAAAATTAGTGGTTTTACACTATCCTTGAGAAATTTTAAAGCAATCTATATTACAAACTTTCCATTAAGATCCCAAAGATTCATATTAGCTTGTGGAAAATTGCTTTTGTATGACCCCTTTAAACAATTCAGGTTGTCTGCCTAAAAGGAACATAGTTCATCCAAAAAATTTAATCTGCCTAAAATGTATTTAACCTTAGGTAATCCAGTGTGTCCAATCAGAATTTGGAGAAATATCACTTGATCACCAGTGGATCCTCTGCAGTGAATGCGTGGCGTCATATTAACCAGTCCAAACAGCTCTTAAAAAAATCACAGTAATCCACACAAGTCTATCCCATCAATTAATATTTTGTAAAAGTGAAAGCTGTTTTTCTGTAAAAAACAAATGAATCATTACGATGTTCAAAGATTCTTTATCCATAAAATTGCTTTCTCTAGTAAAATCTTTCCTGAATCAGTACAGGACAACAGAGGATGGATTCAGATTAAACTTTTCTGGACCTTGACAGTGTTCATTATTTGGCAGTCAATGGGACAGGCAAAAGCTTTCTGGTTTTCTTTCCAAAATATCTTAAATTGTGCTTTTATGGGTTTGGAAAGACAAAATGTTCAATTGGGGGTGAAGCAACCCTCTAGAAAGCTTTAATGATGGATTTGTTTTTTACGAACATGATTATTGTGATGTTTTTATCAGCTATTTGAACTCTCATTCTGACAGCACCCATTCACTCCAGAGAATCTATTGGTGAATAAATGATGTAATGCAAAATGTATCCAAATCCAAGACTAATTTTTCTATAGCTTTGTTTTTGGAGAGTTTTTCGATTTAGCTGCTCCATTCATGTGCCTTAAGCATTGCATACTGCTTGTTCACATATGAATTGTGCTGGAGGAGTGAAGTCTACATAAGGAGCTAGTCACATCTTGTTTGCGTTTCAATCCATCGCTTATTCTTGTTGAATGTGTCTTGGGAGACATTTACACTCGGACTTTTCATCATCCGATGAAACTACCAAAACAGCAAAAGTGCGCAAAGTGTAAACAAATATTCGCTGTTATTAGGACTCTGTCACATACATTAGCCCTCGTTAAACAGAGTATACTAGGCAGACTTAGTCATTCATTTAGATTAATTAGTTACAGTACAGAACCTAATTGTCAGAAAGTGTTTATGGATATATACTGGAGGCCTGCAGATCAATGCGAAAACTCTTAATTTTCAACATGCCTGAGCGATTTTTCTCTAGAGCCTATATCACCACCATTAGCCACATCTGAATGCCCTGCTTCCAGTTCATTAAATATGCTGAAACGGTTTCAACACTGGGCCAAACCCTGTCTTTCTTGATCCAAATGGAGCTGATGAGCTTTGATTGAAACTTGGATAATTCCAGCGAGACACGCATTTATTTTTGGCGTGTAAAATCATTACTTTTTATGAGGCCCTTTCCACAATTACAGACTCTCGATGTTAATATAACTTTCAAACAGAATTGCTTCTTTATGTGCTCAGATGCTTGTAGTCCATTAATTTGGTTTTATTGCCACTAAATTAGTTTCACTTACCCCCTCAGGCAGCAAAATGTAATGTGCATAAATATAATTTATGCCCCTAAACATTTGCACTACAAATATGCGGCTCACACAAATGTCAATTACCTGCCACGTGCAGCCAGCACTCTGTCATATAAAACGGATGCACTTTAGACCATTTCAAGTTAGGGGGGAGTTATTCTCGTTAGAAACGACCCCACACTGCTAGGGCACCTTGTGCTAGATAAGATAAAGTTACACAGGAAACAGTTTTCTTGGTGATTTTATTTTTTGTGTTACAGTGTCACCTTCACCTAAAAAAAAACGTTCCTACGCTATTGCACTTTCATATTATCTTTTAGTGCAACCATTACATTTATATGGGAGAACATATTCCTTTCAGATAGGCTGGGGTTCAGTAAGGAGATGGTGTCACTTTGGGAGTTTTTCTTGATTGTGCTTGTGTGATGAACTATGAAGAACACAGAATGAGGTTGCAAAAATTGCTCTTCTGGGGAACATTGGGTTTTCAATAGAAGGAGTTAAAACAAACAGTATAGACAGTTTACGGATCATAGATGTTTGTAGTATGTAATAAGAATGATAGAAAAGTTATATTTGGGGCTTTTTTATTTAAAAAAAAAAAAATGCATTTTTTTGTTTTGTTTTGTTTTTTGTACGTAGTAGGCTATTGGACCGTATAAAATAAACTAACACAAAACATTATGCTGAATTCAGAGTGACTGTGGTATATTTTTTGCTCTTTTTGTGTATAAACAGTAAACTCTGAGGAGACCATATATATTATACATTTGAACTATACAGTACCTATAAAATATTAATCCTTCTATTAGCTGAATTTAGTCTCTGTAATTGCAGCTGTAAGTGCTTGAATAGTAATTGTAGGTGGTGATTATTGTGCCATTTTGAGGGCAGCTTTTCTTACTTAGTAATTGTGAATTTAACACTAGTTTGCGTTAGAAGTGATGTGGCAAGACTGACCCTTTGTTCTGACCCCTTTATAAATGTGCTCGTATAAACAGCTTTAATGAAAGTTGGAAATAGTAATAGTTGCAAATAACAATTACAGTTTGTTGTATGAAGTGCATAGAAGTAAGACATTTAAAGGGCTGGCTTACTCCAAAATAAAAATTCTGTCGTTATTTATTCACCTTAATGTCATTTCAAACCAAAATGACTTTCCTTTGTGAAACACAAAACGTATATGTGACCCTGGACAACAAAACCAGTCGTAAGTGTTAATTTTCCAAAACTGAGATTTATACATGATAAGCTTCCCGTTGATGTATGGTTTGAATGGATAGGGAAATATTTGACCGAGATACAACTATATGAAAATCTGGAATCTGAGGGTACAGAAAAATGTAAATGCTGAGAAAATCACCTTTAAAGTTCTCATATGAAGATCTATTAAATGCATATTACTAATCAAAAATTAAGTTTTAATATGTTTACAGTAAGAAATTGGAGCATGATCTTTACTTACTATCCTAAGGATTTTTTGGTCAAAAAAAAAAAAAATGACTCATACAATGTATTTTTGGCTATTACTACAAATATACCCCAGCGACTTAAGACTGGTTTTGTGGTCCAGGGTCACATACTATAAAACGTCCTGGCTGGTTTTTGCAATTTTAATGAGTTAATGACAAGAAATCACCTTAAAATGTCATAAAATTGGTCCATGGCTCACTTTATTTTAAGTTTTCCAACTATAACTCTTTGTGAGAAGTAGACCGAAATGTTAGTCGTTATTCACGGATAATCTTCCACCCCAGTGGGTTGTTAACCATTGTGATCGGAACATTGAGCTTAGTTTTTATTCACTGTAATTGCATCAGAACATTATTCAAACTTTCTCCTTTTGTGCAACATGAACAAAATGAAAAGTAAAAAAGTGATACAGGTTTGCAACAGTGATTAAATAGTGACAGAATTGTCATCTGTGGGTGAACTAATCCTTTAAGAATTAATTAAATTACTGAATCGAGAGTCGTTGCTTTTTGTGAACATCACTCTACAGCAAGTAATCAAGAACTCCATTGATTAGATTCCCATTGAAATTAATTTAAGAAAGCCACAAGAGCTGGTAATGCCAATAAAACACACAAGCCACAAACCTGTTTAATATGAGACTCAATTGTTGTGGTACATTTAAGTATGAATGCTGGAGCCTGAGCCAGCAAAATCCATCAATTTCAAGGAAGGCAGAAGACTGCAAGAGAAACATCTAAGAAAATGATCTCAGTTGTTTCCCAGCGAACATGCGTTTATTTACTGTGAAGGTACAATTCAGTACTGCTAGGTGTAAATCATTCTCCTGTCATTGAATTGGAACTGGATATGCAGAAAACAAGTCTGTCCAGATGTGCCTGATGTGCAGTATGTTCCCGTTGTTCATCCCAAAAGATTCAGTCATCATATCTGTGAGCTGCATTCCTGATAACTTCTTTCCGTAATGCTCATTAGCTTGGCCCTTTCTGTTGCCCCTTTAAATGGATGTTTTTGCTGGGCCCCTTTCTTGAGACATATCACATCTGACTAATCAATAACCCATTTAACTTTTTGTTATCTCTTAAATGGAGGGGGAAAAAAGATATCTAACTTTTGTTTTTTTTTATCTTTTTAAGCAGTTTCACAATTTGTTCCTTAATGATGTGGCTTACTTCGTCTCAAGGTCATCTTATGAAAAGAATGACGAACTAGACATCAGGTGTTTATGCCAAAAAGCAGTCGAATTTGCTTCTACAAGGGCTTTGCTTTTAATGTGTTTTTTTTTTTTTTTTTCTCCAGACATGCAAGTTGTCAAAGCTTTTCTCATAGATGAATTGGCTCTCTCAAGGAATCATTTCTCAGAAAGAATTGCCTGCCAGCTTTTTAAAAAAGTATATGGATAGGTGAGGACATGTACGTATATATATATATATATATATGTGTGTTAGTGCATCCAAAATCAAAGTTTCTGTGTTAATATGTGTATGTGTACTGTGTATGCTTGTTACATTATACTGTACATGTGTGTATAAATTTAAAAAACAAATATTGTATGTTTATATATTAAATATATTTAAATAAAAAAATATATGAATACACATACATACATGTAAATATTTCCAAATTATATTCTAATTATAAATCTACACAGTACACAGAAATATATTATGTACAAAAAACTTTTATTTTGGTCGTGATTATATGTGTGTATGTGTGTTTGAAATAGGCCTATATGTTATATATAAACAAATTACATATTACACACATATATATATATATATATATATATATATATCATATTACTTAGGTAACAGTTTGTGATAAGGGTACATGAATTACTATGAATTCATGCATAAATTAACGCATGAATTATGCCTTACTTCATGCAGTAATATCTCTTGAATTGTCAGGAACTAAAATGAGTTCAGAGTCTTTCATTCATGACTTCATGGATGAACTACACATTAATTAAGACATTAACTAAGATGGGTACATCATCATAATTTATGATTTATTACACATGATCATGATGTTTTCTTTGTTCACAATAAAGAAAGAAGGAACTAAAGAAAAGTCTTTACCATCTACTTTGGATAAATCCATAGTGAATACATTGTCATGAATTTGTGCATAAAATAGCATTATTTTGTGCAGATAAAACTACTTAAATTACTTGGTGTGTAATTGGGGATGTGTTAATTTACCTGGAGGGCTATATGAACATGCTTAATAACTAATTTAAAAACAACAACAACAACAAAACATTAGTTCTTACATTAATTGATAGACTGACAGTTACTGTCTTAATTAATGTGTAGTTCATCCATGAAGTCATGAATGAAAGAATCTAACTTATGTTAGTTCCTGATAATTCATGAGATATTACTGCATGAAGTAAGGCATAACTAACCCTTATCAAAAAAGTGTTACCATTACTTACTTATTTAAACTCTTTAGAATGGACATGAGGGTATATGAAATGAAATGAAAAATTTCAAAATAAAACCTAAATAAAAATATTGTTATAAAAGTCATGTGCAATTCAAGCAATTAGAGAAATTTACAGACGGCACATAAAAATGACTTTTATTTAGAGTATTAACAAATTCATGTTCTATACATTGTATGGACATTACCTTTGTAACTTGTCACAAATAATAGATTTTATAAAAATAAATGTACATGAAACAGCATACTGTATATAATAAGTACCTTGCTTATGGTGTTTAGATTTTTAAACAGAGTTCTTCCTACATTCATATTCCAACGAATACCATAAAAATAGTTTTAAGCATCAACAAAACCATCTATTGTTGATTAGGATACTGATATTTTTGAGAGTTACAGTGTTGACAGACAGCATAGAAAAAGCGAAAAAACCCTAAAAGAAGTCGGAATTCATCCCAGACACAGCAGGAACCCCTGATTACACTAACAAGGTTTGGCTCACCATGTGTTATACTTGTAGGGAATAAAGAGGTGAAAATAAAAGTCACTTTAAAAATCAAGAGACTGTTTCCAGACGAGTCCTACAGCACACATTGTTTATCAGGACAAGGGCTGATGCTAAATTCTGCAGAAACTGGAATGAGGTCATTATGAGCTTGCTATGAGTTACTGTAAATCATCATAGCAGTTAAGAAAAGAAAAGGCAAAAGGTTTGGCCATTGAAGTGCGCTTTACATCAGTGCTTCAAACCAGAACTCTCAACACTGTATCCCAGCAGCTGTCCGATGCTTTTGTTTTTGTCCGAATGTATATCAGGCCGTTTAACTACAGTTACTGAAATAGCTACAAATATGCCTTTTTAGCTACATAGTTTGGTAGTTTCATACTCCATTGAGTTGGGCTGCTTGGCGCTGAAGGCCTGAAGAGCAGTCTGGATTCGGACCACATCAGTGGTAGAGAGTTTAAGACGGTGGCGTAATAAGCAGGCAAACAGATCCAGAGGTTGCTGTCCCGGTGGAGAGAGTCGGTTGACCCGGTCTCGGATCTCCAGCAGCTGGAGCAAGGCCGAGTCCTGTGAGCCCTGCGTGTACGGGTAGTCCAGCTGCAGGATCAAGTCCTGAATGGCATCCGGATCAAAGTGCATACTATATCCGAACACCTGCATACTGTTGATTTTCATGTAGCCCAGGTTACGGGACGAGTCCATGTATTCCAGTGGCTCGAAATGGATGCTGCCGTTCCCTTGAACCGATGCCGTTTTGACGCGGCTCCTCAGGTAAATATGTACCGTCTCAAAAAAGGTCTTCCACTTGTTTCCTAGAGTCAGGGTCCAGTTATAACAGTCAAGCGGGATGTCTAACTTGGTCCTTTCCCAGTCAGGGTAATTGTTCTGGTCAATTGGCATGATCCAGCTCTCAGAATGACTACCTCCGAATGGATTGATGTAGACTGACAGCACGGGTTCCAGGGTGCTGTTTTTAGTAAGGCATATTTGCAGGGAGATCCCTAGGAGCATGTGAACGTGGCTAGATTTGAACTTGTTGCTCTTCAGCGTCAGCAGCATCCTCTTCCTCCAGCTGGGATCGAACCAGTTGTTGAGTCTGACGTCATTGCTTATGAACATGGCGTGAATACTGATTCGCCCATCTTTCTTTTGCAGCAGGTAGCGCAGCTCCATGTCCTGAAGGTCCGTCTCGAACCCGATGTAGTTGTCGGTAGAATCCGGGATGGTATTCCTACAGGTTCCTTGGCTCAGCATGTAACCGGGATTGCAGCTGGCACAGCGAGAGCGGTTCTCATAGGAGCAGGAGGCGCAGTGAGGGCCGTCGCCTACAGAGCACGGGATAACTCCCTGGCAGGATGGGTGCTCGTAATGACAGGAGCAGGTCCGGGTTTCCTCCATGTAGGAGCCTATCTGATTGTTCTCACTGCAGTACATGATGGAGAGGATATACCTCAGCCAGTAGCTGAGAGGCCTATGGTGAAGGAATGAATGTGATAAGTCAGATTGTCTCCAAAGTCGTAAATGATACTCAATTTAATCAGAGATAAAGTCTAAAGATTAAGTATTGTGAGAAGTGATATCAGATTTGTCACAAGAATTAATTAGGGTACTTGAAGCTCATGGGAACAGTTTTTTTTTATTTTGCTCAATCTAGCTTTAGAGCCTAAAAGCTTTTTTACAAAGTATACACACACAAGTTTCTCACCCCCACCCCCATTATAAAATGAAATAGTAATATAATATTTATAATTACATTATAAATAATAATAATAATAATAATAATAATAATAAAATATTATAATGATCATCAAAGAAGAATATGTGACCCTGGACTACAAAACCAGTCATAAGTAGTATGGGTATATTTTGTATCAATAGCCGAAAATACATTGTATGAGTTAAAATGATCATATTGTATCTTAAGAAAAGGTCATGTTTCATTAAGGTAGTTTGTTCATTAGTATTGTAAAAATATTTGTGTTCCAGGGTCACATTTGTTCTTTTCACATCAAAAGTTAAAATTGAAAGAAATCATCTACCAGATAAGAGTAATTGTGTATTTGTGTGTGTGTCCAAAGCAGCTGAAGTAAAGCATAAATAATGCTTTATAAAATGTCCTAAGCTCAAGACAGTAAAGTACTTTATGCTTTGAAAAATACAGCTTGTTTTAGATTGTAAAAGATAGAAAAAGTGGAAAAAATCTATACTTAGAAAAATAAATAACACTAGACACTAAATTATTTCCAAATAATTTCATCCATTTTATAAGCATGAAAAAAAAATGCCATCATGCAAAATTAACATAACATGCATATTCAGACACTGTAATGATTCTCTCTGAAGCCACTGGCAAATGAACTCAGTGGAGTGGATCAGCACGATCTGTCACTTGGAGTCAAATTGTAAACATCAGCTACAATTTACTCCCATTTTCCATTTCACTTTGTTTTTCCAAGCACAATAACAGTAAAAATTCTACTCACAGAATTTATAAAGCCTAAGTTAAAATAGTAATTGACATCTTTCTCATTGATCCAAGTCTAACTGAAAGACAAGCTGAAGAGGATGATATTTGTGAGTATTTAAGGGCCAAAATATTCCTAATTCTCCTCTGAACTGGCTTATAGATAAACAAGTCATTATTTTCAAGGCTTTACTTTTGTTATGCTATCCTGCTAGATAGCCGGAGAATTTCATTGCCGTGGAAATTCCACTTGCGCAGAGAAAAACAGTTTACTCTGGATTAAAACATAAGCGATGGCAACAGAATGTATAAATATTCATGGCACCAGGCTGCCTGAGAGACAGTCAGTATGCAGGTGGTTGGCAATGGAGGAAATCTCAGCAGCCTGTCAGCATATTTCACTGACAGCGAAAACGGAAATTCACACCAGAGACAAAACATGCGCATGCACATTTATTCCATGAGAAAACAATTTCTCCAAAATTTCCATATTTTTAGAGCATAAAAACATCTGATGGAAAAACAACAATAGCTTAAATAAGCATTTTTGCTCCTCTTATGGCCGTGAAGAAATATGCATTTGTCAGGGAGTATAATCACTTAAAACCAGCTTTTTGATTCACAAGGTAATTGTTTTAATTTTTTTTAAAGCACCGATTCTGTTTAAATGCATAAAGACAAAGTAATATGCAAACATAAAGCAAGACAAACTGTAGTAATGCATTTTATGAAGAAATTTATCAAGCTTTTGATAAATTCTGCCTGACAAAAGGAATGAAAAAAAAAGTAATTTAAAGGATGTGTGAAAATCAAATAAATCAAGTGTGAATGATGAACTGACAGAGAAAACAAAACAGTAAATCAGAAACTCAAAAGCAGTCTAATAAAATGTCTTTTCTATTTGTCTGCTTTATTTTTCTTGCTGTAACTTGAATCATATGTTATCAAAGAAGAAGGATGCTCTTGAAGATAGATCAAGGCAGATTGCAGAAATATTTCAAATGCATGCTGTTATTGTTCTCATGCCCTAGACTCCTCCGTCCCGAGATAGGAAACTTTGGAAAGTCTGAGTATACTGTACATTTGGACTTGAGAGCTGGTGTTATTCTCGTATATCTTGATGTTTGTTTTCAAAAGTGCAGCAAGATAAAATCAAGTACAGCACTCTTCCTTTGATTACTTTACATTTTAACTAACAAGATTATAAGATAGAATAATATTAGAATAATCAGACCTAAGGATTTTCCAGATTATTATGTTAAAAAACAGTACAAAGATATTTCAGGAAGTATATTACAAACTGAGACAGACTAAATCCAGAAGAACTGTGGCAATGTCTCCAAGATGCTTCAGAAAACCTACATGGAAACCTACCTGAAAAACTATGAACAAGTTAATTGAAGAAGTTAAATCTATTTATGCCATATTTTTGAAAGCATCCCCATTTTACAGCATTTTTACAATCAGTGTCTAAAACTTTGAACAGTACTGTAGCTTTCCAGGTAGGTTTTTTTCTTCATCTTGGAGACATTGCCACAGTTCTTCTGGATTTAGTCTGTCTGTTTTGAATTCCGACTGTTTTACATCCAAGTTTTTTATGTCAGTATTGCATGATTTAAACTCACAATTGCAAAGTATTATTTCAAAATAACAAGATATAAACATTTGTGAGTTGCAAAATCTGATTTATGTGTTATATACTTGCAGTTAAGATTTATAAAGTCAGAACTGCAAATTCAAAAAAGTCAAAAATTGTGAGATATAAACAAGTGTAGTAAAACAGCAATTTCATTCTTTTTTTTTTATCTGCCATTTTCTTTTTTATATATTAGTAACAGTGAACATTGACAAAAGCAGTATTTTATTAGCCTGGGCCCGCCTATACTTCATTTGACTCTACATTCAATTAGCAAGCAAAGTTAGTCTGGCAAAGCTGCCGTCTTAGAGCATTTTTGTTCCCAAAAAAGTGGGAACCAATGAGAAACGAGCAAACCCCCCGCTGGCCGTGTTGAAAAATTTTCATGATAGGTTTGCTTTGAAAATGGAGCAAAAGTAAGTAAAGACATTTTCCTACTGCTTTAATGAAGCTAGCTACAATTGGTTACGGTGGCCTCAGGTTCCGTCGCTACGCATACGTCTTTGGAATGAGTGGTCTGATTGGGTGTAGATTCGTCCAGTAGTATACAGAGGCATCTGATGGACGCAGGTTAAGCCGTAAGGTAGCTCCTGTGAGCTTAATAGTCGCGGAAGCCAGGCTAGTATTTTATAATATTACTGCATGAAATCATAAAAATTTCAATTTTGACCAATTAGTATAATCTATTATTTCTGTAGCCATGCATCTAGAAAATTCAACACACTTTTTCCAGTATCCTAGATGTTTCTGGAGCAAAATCTGATTGTCCCTTCCAAAAAATAAAGTATTCATCAGAGGATTTGTTTATGTTGCTGCATCTGCAGCATCTGCATTACATGTCGTCCCAGAGCATCCAACCAGTTTAAGTGATATAATATAAGGATATCCGAATAGTATGTCTTTGAGAAGTCAATATGAATATTAATGAACCAAGAACTTTCAACTGTGAAGCTGATCATCGCTTTAGGCTTCGCTTTCACCTCATCTGACTCAAGTAGTTTCCACTTGACTTGGCTGCCTGCGTGGTTTGCATAATTCTCATTTTTTTGCACAGCCCTGACCCTCTCCCATCTTTGAACACTGTTTCAGACCTCAGTCATGAACTTTCTCCTTCCTCAGCCCTTACCAAAGGCACTGCATTATCATGCCAGTGCAGAGCCCATACATTACCTGTTTCCTGTGTCTTCCATTAAAACACAACCTGCACTTTAGCCTAAAGATGGGAAGATAAAACCTATTCATCCACTAACTCCTGAAATGATTAGATGGGACAGTCTCTATCATTTCAGAGAGGCTGGGACTTCAGCCAAGGTACTAGACTTAACACAATTATGCTTGCCACAATTGCCCTCAGATATGGACTGAGTAGTGTGTTAAAGGCATTTCTTAATTAATCAGTTCGGAGGACATGCATTTTAAATCTCCTATTAGTTCATCCATTTGGAAAAAGATCAGGAAGAAAGATTCAATGCAACAGTACAATGTATGTATGTGACATTGTGAAAAATAAAGATTTTATAGAACTCAGGCTTTGGCCTTTGGATTTTCCTCAACATTTTGCGTTTATGTGTGTATATCTATATATCTATATATATATAATATATATATATATATATATATATATATGTCTGAATTACAGGACGGTCCGCTAACATAATTTAATGCATCAGGTATCATCATGAACTAATAATAAA
>JAUCMU010000104.1:13733720-13751207 GCA_032275025.1 Enteromius treurensis
CTCAACCACCACCAGTGTGCAGCATCCACTTGGATGATGCGACGGCTGCCACAGGACAACGGCGCCAGTGCGCTCACTACACACCAGAAAAGTCACTAAATCCTTTAGGAAGCAAAGAGAAAGTATTTTTCCCTCTACAGACCAATTTTTCCTAAACATTCTTAAACTGAATTTGGATAAGCTTGATTTGAAACCTTCAATCAATTCTCAAAACAACTTAAATAATGCTATTGTTAATTGTGTTTATGATACCTAATTTACTGATTTAAAAAACGGAATCTTGCTTTAAAATGTTATCCAGATAAAGTCTGTTCAACCCTGAATCCTTCAGGAAGCAATGACAAACTATTTTTCACCTCTCGTCACTTTGCAATCAATTATAAATAAGGAGATTTCCATTTATAACCAATTAGGAACATGGCTCATCTCTTACCTCTCTCTGGGCACAGATATTTTAGGCTGAGTCCGACACCTTTTGCTGAGTTTGAAGAGTTTGCCGACAATCCGTTGCGCTTTGCTGAGCAGCTGTTGAGTGCTAGTCTCCAGCAGCTGAAAGCGTTGCTGAACGCCAGGGTCCATCTTCCAAAAGTACTGCACAGCAGATGTGTTCAGAGCATAGAACGTGGGTAATCTCCTCACAAAATTTTGGAAGTCCTCTAGAAAGGCAGACAAGTGTTGAGAATAAATTACTGGAATGACTTTGCCTCATGTCGGCGAAAAATAAATCAGTCATGTTTGATAAAAATGAGTCAACAGTGAAACTGGGGGTGGAAGGGGAGCAGGTGGAACGTTATTTTCATTCCTTTGATGAAAATTGAAAATTGTCCTGTGTGATTGAACACTGATAGGCGAGGACAGCTGGGTATTTTCAATGAATTGCTAAAAACGCTAAGCCTTTTCTAAGAAGGACTGGCTGATTTTGAAGGAGCGCATACGGTTTGACTTCAACAACTACAAAAACATTACCTTCTGACAGTATAGCAAGTCATTAAAGCAAAGCAGAATCATCTCAGCCACACAAATGTCTTCCAGCAGAGGGAAGTTCGTTTTCATTTGCACCGAGAAAAATCGATAGCCGTGTTATGGTGCTCAACACCCCAATCAATGCTACCTAATATCTAACAAGAAATGATCTCAGTGCCTATAATTAAGAACACAGATCCTCATCATAGCTTGACAATTCCAGTCTGTGCAGAATTGGATTTTTCATGCAATCAAACATTAGGTAATTGGAAATATTACAAGTTACATTTTTAGGTATCCATTGATTGGTACAAGCCGCCAAGTTTTGCTTTGATGAGGAATTTCATTACAAAACAAAAACTCTGTGATGGCCCGACTGAACAGAGAAGAGAGCTGCTGGATGATCTCACTCCAGCAGATGATTGTTGTTTATTTATTTGGTTTACAGTCATTAGGCAGAGGTTTTTCACTCCCTGCTGTTGCTGCAGGAGGTAGAGCTCCAACATGGCTGTGATGCACACAAAAACCTGCTCGGTGCTGGCTCAGTGCCTAGCTTAGGGACAAGTAAACCTGCCAAGTCCAAAACGCTGCTTTACAACAATGACAATGACACTAGATCCCAGGAAGCACTTCCCACTATTTCCTTGTCAGCCGTCAAATGTAACAAGGTGACAACAATCACTGTGTAATGTCACCCCACTATGTGTCAGGGATATTCACAGATTTAAGCGGCGCAACCGAATTAACTCGATGCTGGCATGCTTCAGGCGCTACAATTAATTTCCAACATATACTATACATTTTTTCACCCCTAAATGATTCTCATTCACCTATCCCTTTATGATTGTATCCATAAAAGGAAACTTTTTGTTGCTCTTTTCCATGGATTTTTTTCCATGTGGACTAAGAGATTTAACTCAAAAAGAAATAAAATCATCAAAAAAAGTGGTGCATATGGCTGTGTTATGATTCTGAGTTAGTTCAAACTGCCAAGAACCATATCAGTCATGAATCAAAAAGTCATTAATTCCTATGTTAAATAAATTGCTACAAACTGCTACTTGTGTCCTTTTAAAAGATTGGTCTCTCTACTATTTCCAGTTACATGAGACAGGTACATGTTCAGTTGATTTGAATTATTCACCATGTTAAAAAGTTACTTTTAAATTTTCAGAATTGAATATTGCAGAATCTTACCAGACTCTTCAAACTCTTGGTTGGCTTGCATCCATGATTCTCTGATGAGTTTCAGGCTGTCCTGCATAGCCTTCAGGTCTTCACTGGGACAGTTGCACTGGGGATAATCGACACTGCATTTGCACCAGCAGTCATTATCCCGGCACACAAACTCGCCCTCAGAGTGGCAGCCAATATAACTGAGAGCTGCCTCCACAAATCTGCTCCTTAGATATTCTGGCAGAATGGCCTGAAGCCCTAGAAGAAGACAAACATTGATTATATAAAAATAATATACATAAAAAAATGAAACCAGTATACACTAAATTAAAATCAGTTGTTTTTTTTATTTGAGCAAAATGGAAGAAAAACTATATACAAATATTAAGCAGAACAAGTGTTCTCAACATTTTCTCAAACTAATTTTAATGAGCACTAAATCAGCATATTAGAATGATTTCTAAAGGATCATGTGACATTGAAGACTGGACTAATCGGCTGCTGAAAATTCAGCATTGCCATCAGAGCACTGAATTGCATTATAATAAATACAAAACAGTTATTTTTTTATGTAATTTTTTTATGTAATTAATACAGTTTTATTGTATTTTTAGACCAAATAATTCAGCCTTGGGTAAGCATAAGATACTTCAAAAACATTTAAAAATCATATTAACCTTAAAACTATTGAACTGTATAAATAAGTAAAAAAAATTATTTAGGCATTATAAGAACCTTTCAAAATATCTTTTCACAAGCTAAATTTCCCTTAAACCTTTACAGTCTATGTGTGCTTCTACAACAAAAGAATGTTTCTATGAACCTACTGCTGCCTCTTTCAATACAAGCACAGAGGAATGAAATTAAACAAGTGATAATATCATTGGAAAGTCTGGGATGTGGTTAAATAATACATGCGCTACCTTGTAGATGAATCTTGTTTTCAGGACTCTGAACCAAAACGGAACTGACAGAATCGAGGTTGTCATAGTTACTGCATCCAAGAGGGCCTGTCCTTGTTTCGGTCACCTTAAGGGAAGACAAGAGAAAGCACATGACAATACCCTGTGCAAAACAGAGACAGAAATGACACTGAGGCCATAAAATATGCAGAGCAGGCAGATGACTGTCCTGTGAAATCAAAGTAACGTTGATTTCTCCAGTGCTTTTACAAGCTCAAAAAAGGCATATCGTTTTAGACACAACTACACAGAATTGCTGGTAGAACTATATAATGACTATATTTAAAGGAGCTTAAATGTCTGTCCAGAACACTAGAACGATTGCACCGTTACACCAAGGACAGGAATGGTATTATTGTGGACCAAATTCACTAATGTAGTGAAGGGTAATATTTCACAGTGAACGTAATGCACTTTCAGTGTACGTAAATAGTGAAGGTTAATGGACCTGTGGCTGAATGCGACTTGAATTTTACAATCAATTTGGTACATTTCAACGTAGATATTTCAAGTTCAACACAGCTGTCGTTGCGGAACTGTGTATTTTATTGAAAGGAACAGTATAGACTGAGAAGAAATGCCACCATTAGACGAAATAGTTGTAAGTCAAATGAATTAATGTTCCAGAGCAGACAAACAGGTTACATAAGAGTAGAATATCCATAACACTGACACCTCACTGACAAAACTATCAACACACTATCTTTGTTCCCATCTAAGATTTGTGTTAAAATGGCACACAATCGCAGCTCAATCATTCCTGACAAAAGCCTGATTTTTTTCCTTGACAGAAGTCACTGTATATCAAGGCTCGGCTGACACATGGGAAGAAAACTCACTGCCTGTGGGCAAATATATCTCCCTACCTGTCACTTACAAATTGTTCTCTGTTCTACATTGTCTTCTTTAATATTTCCCCTGGTGAGTGAATGAAAGTCTCTATGTCATGTTGGTAGATTAATGGCGACCCGAGATCTCCGTCAGGCGAAACTAACTTTTCTTCTTCTGTGTTGGAAGAAAAGTCGCCTTTGTTCGACATCTACTCGAGGGTCACTGGATAAACGGTGAAACGGATAAAATGAGACAAAGTAAACACTATAGTGAACCCTCCAAGCAGAACGCAGTTGTTGTCATGCAAGTGAACCACTGAAAATGACTGAGGACCTGGAAAAGCCAAGGAAGCATTTCTAATGTGTTACACAAGCAGCAAATCCCCATTATCGAGAGCTGCTTTATTTAATTTCCATTCAGCGTGTTGAAATAACTTTCAAGCCAGTGAGAGCGCTGAAAGCCGAATCAGGAGGAAAAGCACAAGTTCAGCAAGCCTACCGCTGGCATTTCCATTCCTCTTATTGACGCGTCCGCGCAATTAATTAAAATCCAAGGAGCCTCTACAGGGATCAGCAGATTAATTTCTAACAAAGACAGATGTCCGACTTAAAAGGAAAATTGACCAATTGCAAGTATAAAGATGGGTTTTTCTATGCATAGCAATGAGCCGTCCCGCAACAAGGGCCTGATGGAGCGGAGAGGAGCATGTGCAGAACTTGGGTTTTCTATAATGAAACTGAGAAAAATGGAGAACTGTTGCTGCAGCTAGTGCATCTGAATTGTAAATTCAGAATTTACCTGAGTGTGCACTATGTGCCATCCATTATAGATGCTGAGTACAAACCATGTGGACTGAAATATGTGTATTTTGCTTTTTCAAATTATCTGCAGTGTTTTATTTGTGCTTACTACATCAGAACTTCCAGCAGCAGGCTTTAATGAGATCAGTAACTGGCATAAGGGCCGCTTTCAGTGTGGCTGCGACTGAAGGGATGTATTCAAGGAAATGGGTCAGTTGTGACTTGTAATGTTCGCTCGCAATCACTCTGAAGTTCATAAGACCGTTCCCTATGTCTTTATTAAAAAAGACCTGGCGCCCACACTGTGTCATTCTATACTTAGTTTCTGTGTCACTTTTTTGTCTCATACTGCCATGCTAACAGACTACAACCCTGCACTGTAAATAGAATGGATAATAATCACAGTGCATACTCTTCACCTTTAAAGCTCGTTCATGAAAAGGGAAAAAACGAATTGCACGCCCTGGTGTGTAAATAAAGAAAAACGTTCTATAGAAAATCAGGACAATATGATGGTAAAAATCCTTTAAAAGTGACTCAAATGATTTGCTAAATAAATATTAGCCATCCACTGCGTTTCTCAAACAGTAAATGAGGAAAAACAGACAGTTCTGTAATTCCCACCTGTGATTAATCCAACAAAGACTGCGGAAAAAATATCACTGAGTGGGTCACATATTTGAATAATAATGGATTTTAAGATGCCGATCCCAGCTTTTTTGATACGCTAGAAATGTCATTAACGTTTCATAAGCACTGGCGCTTATTATACAAATGCTTTATACAAAGTTCCGGCTAGAATGGGGTCTGTATTTAATCAGAGAGAATTAGTCAATAGTCGTTTTCCTATTTGCATCAGGCATGTTTTTGCACTGCATTGAAACAATCTTTGAGATATTCCAGCAGCTGTTTTCATAAAAAGGCCTTTTCCGGGGGGTTAGCGCAGCCTTCGTTTCAGTGGGCGCAATGGGGGAAGCTTATCATTGGAGGAAAGTGTGCATTAGAATGGAATTATACCCTTCTCTACAGAAAATAGGACTTTATTGAAAGCAGCAGGGAATCCTCGGCAAGGCTAGTAGTGGTTAATGCTCTCAGCTCCAGCTTGTGAAATCTTAGAATGAAACACAAAGGCATGCTCTCTCCAAGAGAGCTTCATCTGCGTGCATTAGCTGGAAATTCTTTTTGATTTTTCGAGCGTTCTCTTCCTCGCAGCCGGATTCGGAAGTTCTCGCTCTGGTTTATGACAGTTAAGAGGGAGAGACTGGGGGAGGTGTCGAGGTGCTGGCAGAGTTTTCATGCCTCCCAGCTTGTGCTCGGGATGCTTGACTGATGACCCAGGCAAAACGTCAAAGCACTACCAGTGGCAAAATGCCCAACTCTTTCTCCGAATCATAATCTTTCATAAAGTTTTCTTCAGTTCATATACTCTACCACTGAGTTGGTGAGAGAATTCATATCATGCAAATTGTATTCCATTCCTTAACAAAGAAAAATGTGCTACAGTACAAGTATGAACTGCATAGAAAAAATTTGCTAAAAATAATATAATTTTCAACATATGGTCATTTGCACAAACATAAATTACAAAGACATATGTCGCATACATTTAATCTACAGTCCTTGTGGTGTATTTTTATATCTATATTTTCATTTAAGCACATCATTAAATAATGCTATAATGCATACAGTAGCATTATTTAATACATTTGCCTTATTTAAAATGAGTGTTCACCCAAAAATAAAATCAAAATAATGAAAAAAATCTGTCATCACATACTCACCACCTTCATGTTGTTCCAAACCTGTATGCCTGACTTTCTTCTGTGGATATTGAAAAAATGTTTTGCAACTAAACAGTTTATGTTCCTACTGACTTCCATTCTATGGACAAAAATACAGTCAATGGGAGCCAAACTGTTTGGTTGCCAAAATTCCTCAAAATAAACTATTTTATGTTTGACAGAAAAGGTCACACCAACATAGTCTTAAGACCAATACATAAGTATTTTATGAGGTGGCTAATTCATACGAATGTGTGTAACCTCACTTGTATGATTTTGTATGATTTGTCTAAACCCCTGTGATGGGTAGGTTTAGGGGGGGAGGTTAGGTTTAGGTACAAATTCAAAAAAATTCACTTCATAAAAATATGCACAGACTGCTGTGAGATTGGGCTGGTCGTACAGGTTTTGAATGACATGGAGATGAGTAAATGATGACAGAATTTTTATTTCTGGACAGACTATACCTTTAACACATCAGGATATATTATATTATTGTTAAAGAAGCTCAATATATACAGTAAAAAGTCCTTACTATATATTATAAAATCTGTCTATACAGTAGTAGCACTTAGTTACAATTATGTCATCTTAATTAACCTGACATTTATCTGTGGACAGTTTAAAAAAAATACTGGGAGACGATGAGGGAAGTATTGCACAGCGGGCTCACTAGGACATAATTTGATTTCAATAAGTGCAACAAACAGTCACATAATTTAGATCAGAATAGAAAATTGATGCAGATAAGTATATATTATGAATTATTAATAAGTAGCTCATGTCTGTGCTGCCTCTATGGCATATGTAACACGGGGGTATGATTAGTCCATCAATATGGGGTTGTTCAAATGAATTGATTAATCAGAAAATTGATATTTTTTACTGATCCGCATTCGTTGGAGAAACGTAGTTCTAATGAGTCCTTGACCCACTGCCTAGAGTTCATCCAAACCTATCAATTCTGACCACTTAGGATGATGGCAGAAGGCAGAAGGTGACATTATGCAGTCCGACATTAAAATGCACAGACCTGAATACTCCAACCATCATATCTAAACATGCTCTAATTGCTATAAACCTCTGCTAAACACTCCTCCCTCCTGTAAATCAAAACTAAATGCTGTGATAGATGTCAATGGCACTCACCGCATTTCCTGTCCACCATCGTCTCTGACTGTGGAGGTTAAAGATTCATTTATTATTGGCGGTGCGGAAAATCCTCCTCATAAGTCTCTTATTCATTAAATCCTGACACCTCACTTATATTCAAAATGGCTGACGAATGGGCTGGGCTCTCAAAGAAATTATTGAAATGGAACAGATAATTTGTCACACTGATGCATAATTCCACCAGCACCTTCATATTTATTTATTTATTTGCTACGTATATTTTCTCTATACCCTCCCCCAAGAAAATAGCTCTTCCTTTTGAGCGGACCACTCTCATTCAAACGTTGCATGTTTGCCACAGAAAGAATCGCAAGTTTAGTATAGAGAGCCTTTGTATTCACATCCGTCTTCATCCACATGAGGCAAAAATCCATGGGCTGAATTAAAGACTGCTGATCCTGAGAATATTTCACATCAATCACCTGAAATGCCAGGCAAATAAAGGCATCTAAAAGGACCTCCATCTGCTCACTTCCATCAAGATAGCTTATAAGCTCTTAAGCTAAGACACTTGCTGTCAGGAAGCAATGTATCTTGCTCCCGGTAAATACAAATCAACTACAATGAAGTAAGGTTGGGAACAGGGTTGCATTCTTTTAAATACAATAAAGTACTATGTGATTGTTTATATGACAACATGAGGTGGTCGGCAGTATTTTATAAATCATAATACATGATGCCAACAATAAAAAGAAAGAAATCCCTCTACTAAATATATCTCATTTCATTATTGACTTACTAAGTTTAGGATCAGTATTTTTAATTTTTCTTTAAATACTTTATAACACTATATACATATAATGTAAAAAAAAAAATATATATATATATATATATATTATGTTATTTATTTTTTTAATTTTTCAGTTATATCTATCAAAGAAAAAGTGTATATTAAGCAGCAAAAATGTTTTAAACATTACAAGTAAGATGAAATGTTACTTGAGCCCCAAATCAGCATATTAGAATTATTCCAGAAGTATTACGACTGAAGTAATGTCAGCATCGCGAGCATAATTTATATTTTAAAATATATTAAAAGATAATTATTAATTATAATTATCTATTAATCCATTATCCAAATCCATGAATTATTTATTATTTTAAATTGTAATATTACAATATTACTGTTTTTATTGATCGAATAAATGCAGCCTTGGTAAGAATTAGAGAAAAAAAAAAAAACGCACTAGAAGTACTTGAATACTAGTGTAATTGTTCCACCCAAATATAACTTGTTTAGAATTATTAAAATAATATTTAATAGGGTCATTAAGGAACTGGAAACATTAAGATGATTTTGAACCTATTTACAATCCCTATACTTACAATTAGGTCAACAGAGATTAGTACATATGAGAGATAACAATACAGAACGCTCCAGTTTTTTAAACACCCAATCTAACTCTAGTTTTCCAACATGTATTAAGGAGTGCATAGAATGCATTGTGCAGAAGGCATTTAACTCATTTAGTGCAGAGTATGTGGGCTGCGGTCTCAAGCACGATCACTGACCTGACACATATTGCTTGCTATGGTTAACTTGTTTTGGATTAACTGATATATGATGTGTCAAAGAGCTTAATCCTGAATATGTGTTTAAAAAACAGTGCCTTTCAAACACAATTTAACTTAATCGAATGCACCTCTGTGCCTGCACACATCATTTTGTTCAAACCTGTGATTCATTAACACCTCATAATTTCTACAACCAAGAACAAAAATGAAGGGAAAACCGCTGTGCTTCTCTAACATTTAACCCACTTCTTTTGATTTCTGAATGATGCAGCTGCAAAACAATAGAAACAGCCGAGCTCAAGTCAAACTGCCTTCCAAAAATAAGCACTCAAACGGGGGGTCAGGTCCCCAGGTCTGTGCGCATCTAGGCCACAGGGTTACCTTGATGGCAGTGGAAGCAATCTGGAGGTGGTGCAGTTTGCGCAGAGTGCTCTCTCTGTCTATGAAGTAGGAGGCTGCCAGCTGGTGCAGGGCCTCCAGAGTCACAGCCGTGCCATTTGAGTCAGTCAGGTCCGCCGTCCGGCTTAGCCTCCTCTTGTCCACAAATATAGTCAACGCCTCCTCACCTGCAACAGGGCAAAGCAACATAAAGGAATGAGGAACATTGGGGAAAATGGCTTTGTGAAGTCAAAAAAATGTTCATGTCGGGAAGAACGAAAGCAAGGGAATTACCTATACAGTAAATGTCTAAGATGAAGGGAGTAGAATAAGGGCAATTTATCAAATAAAAAATAGTCCTTATAAAAACTGAGAAAGTAAAATCCTGTTAAAACGTTATGTAATGCTGTACAGGTGCATAGTTCATTAATATGAGTATATATAAAAATGTATCAGTTAAAGTTATGGTAAAGTTTTAATGAAATCGTATTAATACAGCTGTCAAACTAATAAGGTATTTAATCGCAAATAGCGACTTTGAGATTATCAGGTTGTGTGGATGATGTGCTTAAATGAAAATATAAATATAAAAATACACCACAAGGACTGTAGATTAAATGTATGCAACATATGTCTTTGTAATTAATGTTTGTGCAAATGACCATATGTTGAAAATTATATTTTTAAAACCTTTTTTTTTATTTTTATTTATTTACAGATATCAATAACAGATGTTAGAGCTCTAGATTTTTGTGTTTGCATGTCTTAAATGTTTTTGGAGAGTGGGGTTTTGAAGAATGGATGTGTGGTTAAAGAAGGAAGGAGAATAAAAGCATTAAAAGTCTGTTCAGCCATAGTTATTAATGAAGAATTTATTATTATTATAAAATAACTGAATCATATAGTGAACTTAATCCAATGCAGTGTGTTTATACGTTTTTACAGTATTGACTGTTGCAGCTTTATAGGTGTACGTTTTAGAATGTTTTCATATTTTGTACCCAAGCTGATCCTAAATATAAGTATAACAACAAGCATTAAAATATTATTTCTATGAAAACGATGACATTTAGTAGAATTAAACTTAAAAGGCTGATAAAAATATCTATAAATGTAAATGAACAGTCAGCTTTGTTCCAATTACCTCCAAGTGTAGCTGAAAGCAGAAAGTGTGTGCCATATTTCCTGATGATGTTCTCGGTAATGGCACTGAGGGTGGGTCTGCGGCCCAACTGTCTGATGGTCTGCATGAACTCTGGATCGAGGGGTAGAGCCACGCCATTGTCCTCTCTCTCTAGAGCCAGGCTGTTCACCTTCCAGCGCCCAAACTCTCTGCAAGGTCACACAAAAACACACACACATACACCCTATTTGGAAATGTCCTTCATTTGAGCCACAATGGACACAGGAGGGAGAAATCCTAAACATCATTTTTTCAACAGCTGGGAGAGTTTGCTTTAATATCTGGTTCAGTGTAAGCCACAGTACATTTGAACCTTTTTATTTAAAGCTGCTGTCCTGTATATTCCCCAAACTACCAAAAAAAAGTGAGGTCTGAGACACCTTCACGCAGCATGAGTACAACGCATATTCTGTTAAGACCTGCTGAGGAGAAAATGCGATGACTGCATGACCCCTGTGCCTGCAATTCAAATCACATTATGCATTCTCTTTATTTTTTTCCGACTTTCCAGCTTTAGGAATTGCTCTGGACTGCTTTAAAAGATGTTGTCCTCTACATTAATAGTGCAATTTGTTTTTGTTTAGTTTTTCCTTCTATAACTTTTAGTGCTGCAAATACTACTAGTAAGATGCTTCCATTATATTACTTTTAATTTGATATGGTAAAAGAAAATACTAGCTTAGAAATGCAGAATGCAAAATACAGATTAGTGTTATTAATAATAAATAATTTTAGTATAATATATGGATCTTTTTTTTTCTGAAGACAAAATAATACACTTTGAAGACTGTTAGTAACCAGTTGACAGTAGCCATTGACGTCCATAGCATTTCCCCTATATTATAAAAGTCTATGCCGATCGTCATCTGTTTGGTCCAACATTCTTCAATATATCTTCTTTTTTGTTTAACAGAACAACTTGAGGAGAATTTTCACTTTAAATTTTCTCTTTAATATAAAGTTATTACTGCATAATACTACATGTACATACCCCACCAAGGGTTGCCCTTTATTTTAGAGTGCATGCAATTACTTGTATAGTGTACTTGAATATAGTATGTACATATTACGCACATGGGGTACAGTACTGTAATATAAAATTCTACATTAACAAGATTACAGAAGCTGAGGAAAGACATTTTTAGGAAAATGTGAATTTTAATATTTATATAGTATGATTATGTATCATTCAACAAATTATTATTGGAACTACATTAAAACATTTCCATGTTTTACTATTTTTCTAAACTTAATGTTTTATTAATATGAAATACTAAACCATTTTATTTTCAATTAAATGCATCTAATCAATTTTACTCTAATTGAAAATTTGCAAGTCTCTAACCTGAAAACTCATCTGACAATTAAATCGGATTTTGTCACAACTGTCAAAATTCTGCAGAGCATACACTACGTGCCATTTTGCCTCATTATGTCCTATACATTATATTGCAGAATATGGCTTAATAAGTGTGTATCTAAATAATAACAAAAGACACTTATTGACAGTGGTAAATAAGAGTGACAACTGGAAGCGAAGAGGGACAGAAAGGTACAGAATGGAGAGAGAAAGTATGATCGACATTGTGTCAGAACAAAAGTTCTTGATGGACAGTTATGGATGGAGCTGGAGGCTAATCCAGCACTGAGCCCACGCTGCAGCCTCACAGCAGGAGAAGGCATATTGAAGGACTACCTGCCAGCCTTCCCCACAGAGACCCACGGCTACACAGTCAACGGTGAGAACATGCTCCAGAGGAAGCAATCTGAAGCCAAAGGGGGACCGAGAATGTCACAGTACAAGCAAATGAGACCAGCTTGTTATAATGTCAGAGACAGTGCTGTGTTTGAAACATCCAGATAATTCTTACATTCCGTCTTCATTAAGAGGAATGAGTCGGATTTATGCAACATTTTCGCAATATTATGCAATATGCTCTAAATGAGATTTGTGGATAGGCAGAAATGGTTTTGTGTTAAGTTAAATTGCATTTGATTATTAAACCAATTAGATTCAAGTTGGCTAAAAACATAGTGTGATTAATTATAAAAACATTAACACAAATTAAATTGAAACAATCGATCATGTTCCATTCCTTACGTCATTTTTGCAATACAGGATTTTTCATCCATCTAGTTGAACAATGAAATACATTTCTTAGCCAGTTCACAAACAGATGCTACTGTAGGTATCACGCCTCACCAAACCACATTTCCAGAAAGCAGGAAGTACAAAATGAGTAAAAAGCTGTTCACACAGAACACATTTTCACGTTCAAAAACAGTTCGACTAGAAGTGCAGTGGAATGGAACAGAAATCAAAGGGTCTTAAGATGCATTTTTAAAAGTTGGATCATTTTGGACATGGAAGAGGGACCTTCTCTCCTCAGTTTTGAATTTTTTATAAAAGTGGAAGAAAAGGGGAAAGAGATTTCATAACTGGGTACAACAAAATGCAGATAAAGGCTGTTCAGGTGTTTGGGGTGAGTGATACTTTTCTTCTGCAAGGACATTGAAAACCTTTATAACGTTACAAAAGATTTCTGTTGTAAAAAGAAAGACTGTTCTTTTGATCTTTTTATTTATCAAAGAATCCTGTGGGGGGAAAAAAGCAGCACAACTGTTTGCAACCCTTTATAGTAAAAAAAAAAAAAAATCAGCATTTTCAAATTCAGCTTTAGCACAGGAATATATATAATATTTCACAATATTACTGTTTTATTGTATTTTTGATCGAATAAGTGCAGCCTTGGAAAGAAAAACAGCCCCCAAATGTTCAAACAGTAATATTTATTCTATTAGCCTGCAATACATTGCATAGATCTTTTGTATCTGGGAAAGCTAATTCATCTGAATTTACACTGCATTGAAAATATATGTGCATGCACTTTTGCATTTTTAATAATGTTTGAGGCTGTTATTTTGCTATGTTGACCTACAAATCTGTTAACACACTCACAGCAAGGACGGATGGCATTTGTATCTAAGACTATCTGTGTCAGGCTGCAACTCAAACGGTCCATAAATCTAGAAACTCTCCTGTAATAAATGCTTGCAGCACGAAAACATGTCAAAAGGTGTCAGTCACTGATTGAATGCCTGTTAGTCTGTCAGCATTCACAGAGAAAGCCATGTACAGCAGATGCACTGCAACAGTGTATGCAGGATTATTGTAATGTTTTTAAAAGCTGTTTGAACTTTCATTCTGACGGCACTCATTCACTACAGAGGATTCATTAGTGGATAGAGGGGGAGCTGGCGTACTGTTACATTTCTCTAAATTTGTTCTGATGAAGAAACAATGCTACAGCTGAATTTTTAGAAGTCATTACTCTAGGCTTCAATTTTTTTTATTTTTGATTCAAATTCCTTTGTAACTTTTTTTTTTTTGTGTGTCTGTGTGTGTATATAGCATAGTCTTTCATCATCAACTACATCTACATGTTTTATCATGAAAACAAAGTGTTCTAAGTGCTAACAAATAGACTCTTAATTTCAAAAGTCATATAAAACTATTATAGTATTGGTTTATTGCCAACCATCAGCTGTGTTTATATTGCGGTCTTAACTTGATTTCTATTTCAAGACAAACCTGAGGCAAATTAAGAGCCCAGGCTACACCTCATTAGTTGTGTTTATCAAACACTTCTTCATGCTAACATTAATCTGATGTAAACACGCTCATTAAGGCCTCACTCATTCCACGGCATAAGTCATTTAGGACTTTGTCGGACCTAAATTTAGAGCTAATTGATCAACAAAGGACATTCGCTATTTATTCAAAGAGTATTTCTTCATACTGAAATATTGAGTTATCAAAACCACAGTCATCATCGCTCCTGTCATTTTTGAGATATGACTTAACATACGCACCTCTGTGAGCTTCCATCATTTAATTCCCATAAGGGAGGTCCAACAGCTCATCTTTCTCAGTCGAGCTCTGGCCCTGATAAACTGAACTAGGAAAACAATCTACCATAGCAATGACCGAGCAGCCAGTAGGTGTTTTGTCCTTGATTGTGTTTCCAATGCAAGTGCAAGCATACTCAGGGGATATACATGTCTTGAAACATAAATAATGAGACTATTAGCTAGGGCCTGACGTTACTAGCCTGATATCTCTCTCTCCCTCTCCTTCCGTCGATCTCTCTCTTTTTCACACTCCCACCCATCTCTTGTTCTGTATGGCTTAGAGTGAATTACGGTATTTCTGTTCTATGATAGCTTTAGGGTATGCAGTAACACTTTACTTCAATTTGTTATATTTAATTTATTTTAAAAATTGGGTGTTTTTGTGGGCTGGAGATGTTTTGACATGCCCTGGTGTTAGTAAGTTACGTATAAAATCTTAATGAGTACAGTCTGATTACACTATATCCAGAACAAACTTTTTTTTTGTTTTTTATGTGACCAGCATGAATGCACATTTGCATTTTTGCGTGAATATGACACCTTATAATGCATTGTGTGATTTCATGAATACTTATAACCACAGTTATTATTTACTCATTTAAACTTTAAGAATACTTTTAGATACTGCAGTAAAACACATGGCAAACGATTTAAATACGCAAATATCGTAATGTGTTTTACCTTTCATTACAATAATATTTGAAAATATATAATGCATCAGAGTGTACATAATAAATCAAAGGCTTAAAAAAAGGTTACCGCATATTCTAGTTGAATATGCATTATATTAGTTAGTTATATATATTAGTTATAATAAGGGCAAAACAAATCCCACAGTAAAGAAGAGGTGTGCAATGCAACCATTTCATTCCATGAATGGAATTTTTTTTTTTTTGTCAAATATGCCATACCGGAAGCCCTTCATGTGTTTAATTTGAAATTCCACACCGTTGAACATCACAGTCTTTGCTCCAGTTTGATTTCCAGGACAACACTAAGATATATGCGTTTGATAAAATCAGTTCAAAGAATTTCTACAGAACCTAGCTGTCAGTCCTGTCCTGTACACAGCACACACACGACTGCATTAAGTTAAATATCCCTCTAAAATAACACAAAGTAGAGCCACTAATTGAGCAATCAATGATCTGAGGCTTTTATGGAAAATCTTCAGACATTATTGTCATTAGGCTAAACATTTTCCGTCTAAATTTATTTGAATGCTGCTAAAGAGGCCGGAGTCTAATAGACCTTTAATGCTTCAGGCATTAATAACGCTTACGATTTGTACATTTTTTAGAATGTATAATAATTCCATTATATTTATTCCTCTTAAACCCTTTCAGATCCTTTCTTAATTGAAAACCTTGATTTATTCAACATCATCTTTATTCAAAGCTGGATAAGCAATGGTCTAGCTATGTGCTATGGTTGTATATGTTTTTAATTAAGCATTTTACAATTTTACTTTAAGAATAATGCAATTGTATAGTTTTAACATACTCCTTAAATCCCTTAATATCTTATTTTGTTTAAAGTTTTATATATATATATATATATATATATATATATATATATAGACTTGCATATTTAAGTAATGACTTGCTCATTAATAAAAAGGTAATAAAACTGTAGCACCATCATCAACACAACCACATAAAAGCAGACATCAAAGCCATACAGCTGAACTCTCCTGCTCTGCATAATTTAAAATATTTAATTATGTGGCCATTTAGCAACTGAAAACACTAGCAAATATTTTAAACACAAACACACATTTGTTAGGTATGTGACTAAGATGTATTCAGATCTGTTCTAATACTTTTAATTCCAGTTAAAAGACAAAAAGTACACATGTCCTGTCTAATTCGGATGTAAAAAGCATAACAAACTCTGTCGACTTTACACATTAAGACCTGTTCCAGAGTGCAGAAAAACTTCCGCAAGACAGTGTTTGCGTGGGAGAATTACTGCTTATCCTCATTGTTGCTCACACAGCTCTGGCTAAGCCGACAATTGCTGTCACCTTGTGCTCATGGAGCTTCGCTATTAGCATCTCCGGGAGGAACAAGTGAGCACGTATCTGCTCCGGCAACCTTTTCCGCTGCCATCGGCTTGTCCGCTTCACCCACCCATCCTCCTGTGTAGAACCCTCCCATCACACACTTGTCAGGCAGCATATGTCTGGTGTTTTATGAGATCCCTTTCATGCATCTGACAGGAAGGATAGACACCACTGACTCTTTACTGTACCCTTGGGTTCTGTTCAACCTTTGGCGGAAGGTAAATGGGGAGAATGAGAATATAACATCTGACACAAATTTACCTTCAATCTATGTCACCTCACACCTACCTATGTTCCTAACGACCTACAGTAGGTGTGTTTTTGCAAACGCAAACAAACTTCAGATGCTGATGTTTTGAGGCGAGAATTTTAGGGATTTATTAGACTTCAGATTTTTACAACCAAGCAGGTGGAACAGCGGCTCAAGATTTATTTACAGTGATCATGTAATGATGAGCACCGGCTGGAGTTGCTGAATATAAAAGCAGTGCTAGATTGTAAAGACTAAGAGAGAGAGAGAGCGCGTTTGCAAAGTTAATATATATATATATATATATATATACAGTGGGTGTGGAAATTATTCAGACCCCCTGAAATTTTTCACTTTGTTAAATTGCAGCCATTTGCTAAAATAATTTAAGTAAAAAATGCATCCCATATTGACAGAAAAACACAGAATTGTTGACATTTTTGCAGATTTATTAAAAACGAAAAACTGAAATATCACATGGTCCTAAGTATTCAGACC
>JAUCMU010000104.1:13760754-13778076 GCA_032275025.1 Enteromius treurensis
TATGTACATGTACTGAACTGTTATTATTCAACCATGCCAAGGTAAATTCAGTTTTTCATTCTATGGCACCTTTAAGTGTTCTATAAAGATATTTCATAAATTTCCTACCTTAAAAATCTCAAAACCTCATTTTTGATCAGTAATATATATTGCTGAGGACTTTGAACAACTTTAAGTGTTTTTTTTTTTTTGCATCTTCATATTCCAGAAATTCAAATAGTTGTATCCCAGCCAAACTTGGTACTATCAAACCATATAATAAATAATTTTGTTCCAGGGTGATTGAATACACTGCTACAAGCATTTTTGGTAAAGCATCTTAACTTTCTCTCATATATATATTCATGTTTTTGTATATACATAACAAATAAACGCAGTACACAAATATATTCTCTACACAAAAACTTCTTTTTGGATGTGATTAATCGCAATTAATTATTGCCCAGCACTAAAATTTATTACAATTTAAATCCATAATACTGTATGCCGGTGAATGCCTGTGTATTTTACTAGAAGTTAATATGTAGTAACTATAGTAAAAACGTCTAGGTTACGAAGGTAACCCTTGTTCCCTGAATGAGGAAACGGAGACGTTACATATGGGAACTCGAATGAGAGACCAATCACCTTTGAGCTTTTAGAAACAAATTAATACGATGAAATTTAATTGAGTTGGGTCAACTCAATTTGATCAAATATAGTTTTAATGAAAGTTAATAAATTGATGCTTGTTGAACTCAAACTAAAACATTTAACCAGAAAATAAATTAATGGAAAGACATCCTTCTACACTGGAAAAAACAACAACATATGTTTGATTTACTTAACTTTAGGCATTAGCCAACTTGTAAGATGGTTTTGATACATCAGTGGCATGCCCAAAGTATTATTATAATTAATATCATTATACTGAGTTATAGTATGGCGTGACTATTTGTCACGTTGACACTAGGAAGAAGAGGAATCTTGTGCACTGTATTTGGTATGTTTGCAAGCCTGTGCGATCATTAGGGTTCAAGCAAAATTCTTTTTTTTTCTTAAAATTTTATATTATATTATTATTATAATTAATATTATTATACTGAGTTATAGTATGGCCGAAGAGAGGCCGGAGAGGTCTGATGTGTCCCGTCCAGGAGCCAGATGTGCAGGTTCCAAAGGGGCGCGGGTGCCTAATCGTACCCATCCCCTGAGAAAGGAGGTCCTTCCTCACTGGGATTTTCCAGCGAGGGGCTGCCTTGAGGAGCATTAGATCGGCAAACCAGGCCAGTACGGCGCTACCAGCAAAACCCACTCCTCTTCCTCCTTGATCTTGCACAACGTCTGTGTAAGGAGGCTCATGGGGGATTTATTTTTCTTCGTTCTTTTCTTTTGTTTTTTCCAGTGCATCCCTTCGAGGGGTGCCTCGGAGAAGGATTAATACAGCTTGCAGTGAGAGGACTCGGGGGAGGCAAAGAGGTCTATCTTGGCCTCGCCGAAGTTCTGTAGCTCCAAGTCAGTTGGACTACCTGGTCCGCCTTGAGAGCTGGTCGGCTGCACGGTTGAGTTCATGTGGAATATAAACAGCGCGCAGCGACTTCAGCCGCGCTTGACTCCACAGGAGCATATGGTGGGCGAGTTGTGACCTGTGACGGGAGCGTAGACCACCTTGTCTGTTGATGTACGCTAAAGCCGCAGTATCCTCCATGTGGACCAGCAAGTGCTTGTGGCGCATCATCAGTCGGAAGCGATGGAGGGCCAGAAACACGGCTAACAGCTCGAGGCAGTTGATGTGCCAAAGCAGTCAGAGAGTGATGCAGGCAGTCATGTCGACTGAGTCCAGCTCCATGCCGAGAAAAGAGATCCTCTGCAACAGAGAGAGTTTGCTCAGAGAGAATGCTTTTCTCGGTTGACCTGAAGACCCAGATGGCTGAGGTCCCGAAGCACCAGGTCCCTGCACAACAAATGTCTCGAGTGAGCTTTGGAAAGAAAAGGAAAGTAAAGGACATGACAAGTGGCCAGGAATGGTTTACCATACTTGGAATTTGTGCTCTGCCTTTAACCCATCCAATTGCACACATACAGCAGTGAGAAGTGATCAACCACACACACCCGGAGCAGTGGGGAGCAGTGCTGCGGCGCCCAGGGAGCAGTTGGGGAAACAGTGCCTTACTCAAGGTCTCACCTCAGTCGTGGAGAGAACGCTGGTTACTCACTAACTCCACCCACAATCCCACATCCCACATCCTTCGCCACGTGGACTGCAACCTCTGCACGCAGGACAGCAGCATCCATGTCCGAGTGGACAGTAGTGTAGTGGATGCCCCTCGGGGCATTGGGCCCAGAGTTGTGGAAAATTGCTCTTTTTCTGTAAAATTTTGGGTATCATCGACCCGTGGGTCGGGCCGCCAACCTGGCAATATGAGCCTCAGCGGGGGATGGAGCAGAAGGTTTTGGAGCCGTGGGGGAGGCGGGGCACCTAGGGACCGGCTGGAGTCCCTCCGGGGTAGGATGTGGGACATTGCCTTGGTCTGCCTCTGGACTGCCAAGAAGTCCAGGGCCAAGACCTCGACAGTGTCGCCAAATAGGCTGACCTGGGAGATGGGAGCGTCAAGAAATCTAGCTTTCTCTCATCTGCACCAGGTTCACCCATAGGTGCCGCTCCTGGACCACAACCATGGACATCACCTGACCAAGGGCACGTACGGTGGCCTTCGTCACCCGGAGGGTGAAGACGGTTGTGGCGCAGAGTTCTCGTGCAGCTGCTTTAACACAGCTGCTTTGACAGCGCGCTTAACCTGAGGGACCGCCACGTACCCCCTGGCTGCACCGCCATCGAGAGCGGCGAGGGGAGAGGAGCCTGGGCGCAGACGTGATGAGTACGGGGCCCACCACGACCTTGTTAGCTCCTCAAGCACCTCCAGCAGCAGTCATTTCTGTCCGAAGAGGTGGGGAAATGTCCACACCCAGAAGCTCACGGTCGAATCGCCATTGCGGAGAACATTTTTCCAACCGTGAGGAATTGCTCTTTTGTCTCCTGGATTGCCCAGTAAAGACCTCTCGCAGCACCTCCGACAACAAGTGTCCGAAGATTCTCTAAGACAGTAGCAGCGAGGCTCCAAAGCGAAAGTCTGCAGGTGCACTTCATCCATGCCCTCTTATACTCACTTACTGTATGAGGTGCACCTGGATGCAATTTGTGCATATTATATGTTCACTGGCCTTTTCTTAAAGCTCAAAGGTGTTTGGTCTCTCATGTGAGTTCCCATATGTAACGTCAGAGTGATTTGGCTGAAGGGGAACTGATTATACTGAATGTCTATGTATTTTTTTTATATCTTTCTCTTTGTTGACAATAGTTTGCATTTACACAGTCAATATAAATTCAGCTTAGGTGTTTTTAATGCAACATCTGGCTTTGTGAACTTCTGATTTAAGTGTATCTACAGTAATGTGATTATTATTTTAATAAAGCTTTAAATGTGTATAAAAAATACCTTTTACCAGTTACATTAATTTCCTTGAATTTCAACCCACACTAGTGCATTTTTGATCAATAAATTTGAATTAAAATACACCCTGTTTGCTACCTCATTTCAAATTCAGGAACAGAAGACATCCTCAATTAAATTTTTCATGCTGCACAATGCTGATGATACCTTCCCCTGATTTGGAACAAATGTCCCTGCAAGGAGCCCCACACAACGGGAGAAGTTGCCGTTAGCCGCAGGGTACATTAGCATGGAAGTAAGATAGAGAGAGAGAGAAGTCATTGTTAGGATACCACGCAATATGTTTTCTTCACCTAAACTATTGTGTGGGAAATTAGCATAATGCTGGCCTGGCGAGGTTTTTCTAAAAAAAAAAAAAAAAGGGGGGAAGGCGCTGCAGCAAGAGGGAACAGAGGAACAGATCAGGACTTAGAGCTGGAACAGGTGCAAATGCACAGCACAAAGAAGGCAAACAGAGGAGTCAGTGTTCAGCTCTGTCAGAGGAGTGAAATATTTAAGGGATTTGGAAACAGTGAGCGTTCTTAGGCCCCCCCAGCCATCACTGTAGACTGCTGTGCTTAGCCAGAAAAAAGAGCTACTGAGGGAATGGCAAAGTCTGTGTGATTCTAGGTCCCTCCTAGACCCAAGCATCCCTAAAACCAACACAGAAGATTGAACCTTTACGCTTTTACAAGAAAGCAGTTATCTTCTATGAAGGGTCAGATGAAATGTCAAATTCTTTAAAATGGGTTCATGTAAAATGCATTTTTCTTAAAACATTGCTGCTTTGCAAGCATTGCATGTCTTTGTCTCTCACACATTGCATGTCTTTGCCTCTCCATCTTGTATGGCCTTCAAGTATGTAACACTAAAATAGCTTTACTTCTAAACAAATAGCAATTTAGAAGGTCATATCAGAAGCCCTTTTATTATATAAAGAATTGAGTTACAATGTTAAGAAAGCTATCCATTAGCATTCATCTTAATTGCAATTACTCTAAAAAAAAAAAATAACAGTTTGAATTTCAAAGAATGTAGCTTATTGTATATGCTACAAAACTTTGTTTTATTAAAATCCTGTAAATTTTCATTTACTTGTTTTAAAAGGAATTATATTAACTACTACATTTAACTTAATAATTTTTTTTATTTTATTCAATCCAACCCACATGCACATATATCAATGATTCATAGGGGCATTCTAATCAATTGGCCAATGCTGGTTTTCCCAATAACTCCCACGTGCCCCATTTATTGCTCATGTTTTATACCTGTTAAACTTTCACTTATAAATTATTTTATTAATAAATTATTATAAGGCCCCAAGAAAAGTGTTCCCCCCCATGCATTCAGTCTTAAAATGAACAAACACAATAACGCACTTGAATGCATTAGCTGTGTTCAAGAAATTAAATGACATTAAACCTTAATTGTAAAATGACAGCACTCTCAAAAAAAAAAAAAAAACTTTCAATAAAACCGTATAAAGATCTAAAATAGCAATTAAAGCAAATTGAATATAACAAAGTTGAGTTAATTCTGATCTCATTATTAGATATTGAATAAATTCATCACATTTCTCTTCTCACACACTGCAGCATTGTTTACAGCACTGATACCTCCTTCAGCTCTGTGATTTGTGTCTCAAGCTGATCTGTATGATGAAATGGCCTCATATGCTTTCCAACCACTGCTTTCCCAGATTAGCTTGGGCTGGATTAAATGTTGACAATTTAATGTTCCAATGAGTTTAGAAGATGCTGTACTCAGTAATGCTGAAAGTATATTTTACTGTCTATAAAAAAATGCTTGACTTCAAAAATCTTTTTGTGGACACATTTCAAGTGGGATTCCAGGCTCTAGGCAGCTCCATCACATTGTAAACATACATAAACGAAAACAAGAAAGCAAGATTACTTCAAAAGGGCTCTATATATTGCGAATACAAACAGTAAATATCTGCCAGATACGAAGGTGTGGTACTGGCAAACAAAGGATGAATGCATTGATCATTTTTATTTGCATCCAAGTATGTTGTAAATAAAAAAAAAAGTACTTTTATTTATTTACGTATGTAAGTTCTTTATAGCATCTAGCCTATACAGCCCTTGGGGTTTTGTCCAGCTCAATGCTAGTGTTAAATGACTGATGAGATTTAGTGCCTGGGGTTCCTGTTGTTTCTGTTGTTTAGATGATGAGGCTCATCGAGTTCTTTCAAAAATGTCTGCTTTCAAATGCGGAAAGTTGAAATGGCTGTCTTATTTTTTTCTTTGTGTTTGACAGTGTGGCTTGTGCTGGCAAGAGTACAAGCACATGACATCTCAAGTACTGCTTTTGTTTTCTAGGCAGAGTTGTACATTTTACTGTTAGACAATATGAACGGGAGAAGGATTCATGCTTTGGTCTGCAGAAAATACTCAAGTACTTGAGTACAGTTAGTGGTTTGAAAATAAATATTTCAGAAATATTTTGCAGTATAAAACCTTTAAGAGATATCTTTGAAATAATAGCTGGACGTTCATGGAGTCTGAAGCCATAGAAATATCCACTGAGTGGCACTAAAGCACTGGTTCAATACGTGAACTCTGGCACATTTTTATTATGTTGATGTAGGTATGTATTGCGGCGATTCAGAATTTAGAAATATGGGGACTGCTGCTAAAAGCTAATGCTTTATCACGTAGAAGATATTCCCTTACACCAAATCCAACCCTAAACCTACCCAATAAAGTTAACAAATGCAAAACTAATATGAATAGGAGTTTGTCACCTCTCAAGTTTGTCTCTGAACTCCGTGAGCTACCGAACAAACCTACAGTCTATGAAAACACATATGAAGCTGAATTTGTGTGATGCTAATATTCAAACGTATCAGCTTTTAAATCTCCTAGCAAATTAATATTGTTTTCAAGTCATAACATTACACATAACTACACTTTATTAATCAAAACTCTGTAAATGAATGTGAAAAGGAATAAAAGGTGTCTCTGGTGAGTTTTACTGCCTCTAGTGTTCGTTTCTTTTGGAAACTGCAGCGAAATGTACTTATTGGTACATATTTCGTGTCTCGCTAAAAAATGCACACGTACATTTATGCCATTAGACGAGATAGTTAAAATCAGAAAATCAATAAAATTTAGCACTGAAAATGCAGAATAAGGCAGAAGATTTCCTCTGGGTCTACTAATAGCTCTCCCTGGATTTTAAATGCAAGCATTATGTACAAGTACACACACAGCTTGTTCTGATGCTTTGCTCTTTTGTTATTGCCTGTATTTTGTATTAGCACGAACAAAACTAGTGTGTGCGCACTAGTGGAGCGCCACTGGGCTTGTAGTACTTATTTATTTAGACAATCGGTGTTAAAATGATGAGTACATTAAGCACCACCTTTCAAATCTGCTGCCCTGTTGCTCAAACCTGATCTCCCCCACTCTCTCTTTCTCTCTCTCACATACGTGTTTCATCCTTCTTTTGGCTGTAAGTCTCTGGGAGAAGCCTGTGAACGGGATGCAGCTCTTGGCTGCAGTTATCTTTGCAGAGCAGGTTGCATTCTTGATGTGAGTTCCTGTGATGAAGTACTCCTGAAGAGGATGTTCATCTGTTCTCTTCATTATTAGTTATGTCATACAGTCGTTTAGACATCATTTGCCATGCTTGGCATTTCCTTATCTAGTTTTTTGCATTCCAGTCAGTGGAGGCCTATTGTCACTGAATGCCAAAGGGACATTACAGGGAAATGAGCAGTTTGGAGAGTATAAGAACATTAGTTGAATAACCAAATTAGGTCTTTGGTGAAGAACGGATCAACCGTATGCATTATCAAATTACTATTGGTACACTTGGGATGTATTAAACCAAAGGCATGCGTACAACAATGGTTCATAAAAGTGGCTCAGGCTCAAACGCACAATGGCTTGTTTACTCTTTTAACTTGGTTTTACTCACACTGTGATGTTTAAAGAAATTTTTTAATAGAAACTATTAATAAATTCCCAATTTCGTCAACAATTCTTCTTTTCATTTCCCCTTTTTTAACATGATTTTTGTTTATATATAAGCAAAGATAATTATTAATTAAATTATGTGCTCTATTTTCACATTCAAACCCCATATATATTTATACATAAACTCAATATTAATGCTAAAACCATAAATAAATAAAAGGAGACTAACAAACAAACAAACTAGATAAAAGGAAACAAACAAACAAACAGAAAATTGATTTGTTAATTTCTGCAATTCTCAGTTGTATGTTAAAAGAATAAAAGTACAGTGTTTGTTTTGCTATGCATGTAGCCTACACACATTCAGACGTTTGGAAATGGGAAAAATTCCAAAAAAGACAGGTCACCAGACTTTGTCCTCTGTTCCACCGGGGCTTTCTTTGGGTGCTTTGGAGACAGGAGGAACAATATTGAATATCACTGTTATTATGTTGCAGCCTGGTGGTATTATATTGGGACAGATTTCCAATGATGGTTTTGTTTTTTTTTCAACGTTGGAAAGGTAATAAACTACTGTTGTTATTGTAGTGTTATGACCCTCCGTCCTCATACAAAACCTCTACTATTTTATTATCTATATCTATTTATCAACTGAAAAAAAAAAAAAGTCAAACTTTAGGCAAACTTCTGAATTTGCTCCTCAAAACATTTACTGACAGAACCATCAGCGGTTTGCTACGAAACACCAGATAAGAATGTGTTTTTCACAGTCAGTGGGTTCAGGAATGGCATAGCATACAAGCATGTTTTTCAGTGATTAGCTATTTACAATAGCAGTTCTTCATACTAACTAGCAATTTGTATACAGTGAAGAAACCATTAGAATGAGAGACTCCAGTCCATCAATTAAAATCTTCTAAAGTGTTTGTAAGAAACAGATACATCATTAAGGCATTTAACTCTAAACCGTTTCTTCTGGCCAGAATATAAATCCATAATCAATAAAAACACAGAAAAAGTCGACCCTCTATTATCCTAAATCCAGTTTAGAACTGTTTTGCTTGTAAATGGTGCTTTAGCTGAGCATATTTCTTTCCTTATTTAGACCAGATCAATAGATTATGGATAGTGGAATTATGGATTTCTATTTAGTATTACAAACATGCAGCTTTTTACTTCAGATGTTATATATATATATATATATATATATGAGGTGACTTATTTGTATGAATATATACAACCTCCCTCGTACAAATTCATAAGATTTTTGCTAACCCGTGCATATTTTACAAGTTTCCAATTCGTATGAATTTGTACGAAAGACCTACACCTATAACCCCGCCCCTAAACCTACCCGTCATTTGGGTTTTTGACAAATCATACTAAATCATATAGTAAATCGTACGTTCGGACGAATTGCCACCTTGTAAAATACGCATCAATGGGTGGTGAGTTTATGTTGCAAATTTCTCCAAATCTGTTCCAACAAACAAATCAGGTAAGTAATCTTTCATTAAATTTTCATTTTGAGGTGAACCATTGCTTTAAATCAACCAATCAGTTAATAAATAAATAATAACGCTTTTGGGTTTCAAAGTATCACAGTCTGAGGAAGACTTTTTTTAATAAAAATGTTCATTTCAGTCTTTTATCATTCTGTGTTATTTAATATATGGAAAGCTCTAACTGACTATTATGATCTATGATGATTTTACTGATGGAAAGAAATACTTTCCGCGACTATATATTGCAGTCTACTTTTCGCTGTCTACCCCCAGTGACATAAATGTTATTTTTTGACTCAACTTCTCTAAAAAGATGTGGGTAATTTCCAGCCACTGAGTAACCATGTGTGTGCAGGGACTTCTCCAAAGGCTGTGAACCCGTGGCCAGCCAGCATCATCTGGATGATGCATGAGCATATAGTTCAGGGTGACTGGCATTGCCTTGGAGCTTGCCAGTGGCCAATCCCTGATTCCCCAACACTCAGTTTTCCCTCACTTCACCATCTCCCTGTGCCTCCATGGTAACAAGGCAGCGGTATGTGTGGAAAGTGTATTCTGCTGATGTGTAATTACCCTGAAGGTAAGTTGTCTATTTTTCATCCAACCTTACCCCAATCAGCCCTGATGAGCCAATTTAGTTATGAGCATTTCACAAGCCAGCCACAACAAAAGAATACTTTAAAGATGGATGATAAAACAAGGTATCCTGATGAAATAATTATTAGATGGGTGCGATTAATTTCTGCACTCTGTAGTGATGAATAGAGTTGTGACTGTAATTTCAGGAGCATCTTAGCATATCCGTTAGAACACGCATGCTTTTGGTATTTGAATTTTTCATTAATGTACTGCTGTATGCTCATAATTAATGCCTCCCTTATTTGTTGTTTATTTTCCCACTGTAAGAGTGAATCATCTTAACAGAATGTTGCACCACACGCATTCGCGCAATATCTGCTGAAGAGCACTTACACTTACAGCGAAAGAAAGCCGTAATCTTGAGATTTGGTACATAAGATTGGACAAAAAATTAGTCTTGATAAATTGGATTTGTGAATAATAAAGTATGAATGTGTGCATTTTTATGAAAGTTTACCAACAGACTTGGAGCTACGTTTATTCTGTTATCATAAACTATTTTTATCAGCAAAATATTATTACATAAACTTAGCTTGTTTCATTTTGGATATCCTTTATTCATTAGCCCTTATTTTATTTAATTTATGTGATGCTATAATGTATCCTGCCATACTGAAGACACAAAAAAAGGCACGTCGCTGAAGATCTGCTGGTCCTGCTTCTTTCAAGCAGAAATCTCTACTGATGTTTTTGCATAATGATGCATGAAATAATGTGTAACTTATCTCCTCTGTAATTTTCCTATCTGCATCTTTTTAAATGTGTGAAGTTATCAGTGTGTTGCAAATTGAAGCAATAGTTCATCGAAAAATGAAAATTCTGTCATTATCATCTCTATGACTTTTCGTAATTTTTTATGACCTTTTTCTGTGGGGAATAAAAGGTGAATGTCTAAATAATATACTGCCCACTCTTTTCATATGAATACAGTTAATGTGGACTTGAGCTCACCATCTTCAAAATGGCATAAAAGTTTGGTAACACTTTAGTATAGTGATCACTTTTCACTATTAAAGAAAGAGTAACTGATTTTTCAAAAACTCTTTAGAAAACTGAGTCGGGCCGAGAAGCCAAACAAACTTGTAGCCAATCAGCAGTAAGGGGTGTGTCTAATAACCATGCGGAGTAGAGTGTGTTTAGTGAACAGCCAAGCCGAGTGACAGACAGATACCAAAAAACAAGGAAAATGCATGCGGAACGACAAGGCAAGATGTAGGACCTACTTAGTAAATATCGGATCACCTTTCAAACACTGGAGAGAACTCAAGGAGCAGTAGGCCTGCGATCGGACGACGTTGCTTTGGTTCTTCTCTATAGGTCAACAGCTAAAGTCTGTCTACACTGGACGCAATAAAGCGACCTTTGGAAAACATTTGAAATTTGTGTCAGCAAATCATAAGTAGTATGCGGCAGCTCGTCGGAAGCTGTACACTACACGCGACATGCAGTGACAAAGCGACGCAATCCCATTCATTTCAATGGAGAGCTGCTGATTTTTGGCGACAAGAGCGACAGCGGCCGTGAGCGACCATTGGCGACCTGATGTGGCCGTGTCCAGCGACTTTAAGGAGCGACAGCCAATAGGAATGCACGGAATAGAAAAAAGTACTCTCTGTTTCTCATTAATTTTTGTTTGTATGTATGGGTGTATATTTATATGATATTCAGTCCTTTGCCTCCAAAATGTTTGTATTTAGTGGCAAGAAACCTGATTTGCTGTCAACAATGACATTACTAAGAAACCAGATATGACAAAGCCCACTAGCGACCTCATCGCCAGCCTCTAGCGACAGAAGTCGCTGCTAGTGTAAACAGGGCAGGAGATTTGTCGTGCCGCTCGCTTTGTTTCACAGAGCTAACCGTTCCCTGGGTTGCTTGTGTGGGGCGGAGCTATCAAAATAAGTGTGAGACCCTTTTGTTTTAGGGGCATGTTTGTTTTGGTGATTTTAAATATCAACATTGGTTTCCAGAAATTGTTACATTGTTGTTATAATATTTTATTTGACCGTATTCTATATCCTAATCTTACCTAATACCTGAACTTATTAACTATCTTACTAGCTATTAATAAACCAACCGATTGAGTTTAACGTTATAGAGACAAAGGACATAATTAATATTTTGTAATAGTGAAAACTGGATCTTAAAAGTGTGATCAAAAGTTCTTTAGTTTCAATGGTTCAGTGGATGCCAGTGATCACCGGTGGATAATTATTTAAACTGGGGTGTGTTGTCAAATAAATTATACTTTTTAATAAAACTTTTATAATATAATTTTATAATAGACTTGAAAGACTCTTAATTCGTGTTAACTTCATAAAAAAGAACGACCAGTAAATTATTCAAAACTTATCCTTTTATCTTTCACATAAAATGGAAAATCAAAAGGGATTTTTGAAAGACAGAACTTTTACCCCTAATATATGTTAAATGAATGTTTTTTTAATGTTCTTAATGTTTTAAATGGTAAAGTTTTGGTCATCTAGTTTATCCATTTAAATTAAATTTTATATGCAAATAAGAAAAAAACAAGACAATTTATCAGTGCTGTACTGAATCTCTCTATTGTTTTCTGGCCTGGCAGGCCCACAGTGTAATGTCTGATAAATACTCGTGACACGGTATATCACTACACCATATTTCCATGATACAATACAAATGACAAAAGAAATACACAATATTATTCACCCAAAGTGTTTTTCTGCCTATAAAGGTATGATAAAATTGGGAACTTTTTTCTTCTGTATCTTATGTTTGTAGGTGTGTAGGTATCTTACTTTTAAACATGTAGCAGTTTTAAAAGTTATTGCATTAAAAAAGATATATATGGCTAAAACCTTAGGATCTATAACAGAGTATAGATCCTGGAAACATCCAGCGATTTATGTGGAAAATGTCATTTTGTCCTGTTGTTTAATTAGTGTTAAATCATTTTCTTGGTACAGAAAGCTATTTCAATCAATTACAAATTCAGCCAGATGATGACATGCAGTTTTCTATACAAATTTGCTCTGCAAATGCATCTTCACTTGACAAGAGTGAAGTGTTTTCTGACTGGGCAGCCAAAATTCTGCTCTTATTGCCTACTTCAGTGTCTTACATGTTTTAGCGTATCATAACTCGTACAGACAAATTGAATTTCAGAAATAACCTCTGTGCTTCTGAGAAGCCTTGAAAATATAATGAATACTCACTAAACCACTTACATCAGTGTTGTCCGTCTCTTGCCACTTAACCTCACAAAATATATTCTCTTTATCAGGATATTTTATATACAACAGTACAACCGGCATCATTCATTTTGCCTAGAGAGAGTAATTATTTCCAGCGACCACAGCAAGCCACAGATCTGACATTTTTGCTCCTTTATCATAGAAAGCCAATGTCAACACACGCACACATACATGCGCGCACACACACACACACACTAGGAGAAAACTAATATCAAGGCAATTTTGACATGATTACCTGTAAGGGAAGAAAACAATTTAGTAGTAGGGTTTATCCATTTGCTTAAAAAAAAAATAAAGCAGTTCTGGTATTTTCTTTATTCTTTTCCCCTTTCATTGTCTTAAAACCTTCATTATTCCTTACCCTGAGTAATTCTCTGGCCATTATTACTGGAAATAATTCAGCAAGGGTACAATTTAGTGGAATCTATGCTCTGTGTTTTATTAAAAGGTCTGCCTGCATTGCGTCTCTTTCTACCAGCATAGAGGCTAAGATTTTTTTCCCTGCATGGCCCAACTTGGCATCAGCTGGCCTTTAAAGATGTGATTTTACTTTGAAAGACATCATGTTGCGTTTAAAATTTTGTTTTAAAGACGCTCACATGAAAGAACCATATAGCTGTTCTAAATTCACATTGCTTCTAATCCACTGATGATATGCTGATGTTGATGTGCAAAATGCATCTCTGATTGGCCTTCTCACAGTTACTCTAATGCGAAAACCAATTTGCATCAAACATCATTTGCATTGTGTGAATATAATTATGAATCATAGAATTGTCAGACCAGCATCTTTCACAAGTACAATCAAACTGCAAAAAAAACAAAAAAAAAACACCCACAGCAGTCTGCACAAAGGTTTGATCCCAAGTTCATCAGCAAAGACAGAATTATCCAGTACTAATACTGAATTTGCTCTCATTGTTTTGACACTGCTCATCTCTTGACTTTTTGTAATGTGAAAAAAGATTACATGAATATGAATGGGAAAGCAATCAGCCTGTCAGGCGTTGTCCATCGGGAGCCAATGTGGGAGAAAGGTGCAAATGAACTGTGATGGCTTTAGAATATGTAAATACTGCTTACAGTTGAATGATTTTATTGTGTTTGTCTGCTTAAACTATAACAAACTGCTTGACTGTAATAGCGTAATTAAATATAATTTTCCCTTGTTTGAATCTGTACAACACACATGACTGTGCACTCCTATAACATTGCCAAAATATCTAGGAGAATGTACAATAATAGACTTCTATCATGGGCATCCATAGGATTTCATCTGAGGATAGATAAAGACACCTGACCAAGCAAAGCTCACACTTATTGAGGTTTTCCTTCTTTTACAAGACCTTGTGATGCTTGTAGATTAGAGTCCTTCACATTAAATGCTAACATGAGATGGTCTAGAAAGTTAACTGCAATATGTAAATATTTTAGGTGAATGCTTTTGATTGTTAAGCTGCAACTCGCTGCATTTTCATCATGTTGGCAACTCATGGCAAGTTAAGATTTTTAATAGGTGTACCAGTTTAGCAAAAAAAAAAAAAGATAAACTATAGAATCAAAGCACATATGAGTATACAGTAGCTGCAGTAAAAATATGATGCCATGCCAAAAAAAGAAAAAAAGAAAAAAAAACTAAAAAAACACTGTAGCATGACACTAAAATAATGTAAGAAATGTTCATTTAACAGAAAGAAACATAGTTATTTGAATGGAAAACCATCAGATGTGATTTTTCACATGGAATTCTGTGATGACTTCACTTCTTTAACCTGCAAATTTAACAGTATTATTGTAAAAATACATGAAGCTGTATTAGTTTTTCACGGATCTTCACCTTTCACCTTACAGTCTTTTACGGTATGAGCCACTGATTTCTACCGTATCATGTCTGCTAAATGTATGTGGAAGTGAAATTCATGTCGTACTTTGATATCTCAGTGAGTGCTGTCATCTTATCAGTTAATTGTGCGGCTGCTATCTTATATTGCAAATAAGAAATTTCTTTAAACTTTTATCCTTTTGCTTGTCTCTGAAATCCACCAATATATCTGACTTCTATCTACTAGTCTATCTTTGTGCCTATCACCGAATTACTTGGATACTTACTCAAACTCTTGCTTGCCCATGAACCCTTAAAAACTGCTGAAACTGAGAAGAAAATCGTAAAAGAGGCTGAATAGACTTGGGTTGGAGGAGACCGTCTGTTTCTAGCACACAAAAAAATCTCATTATATTGTACAACAGAGATTTGACAGTTCTATGCATGGAGGAGAGACAATACAATGCATTAGACAAGGCCTATAGCTCAGCCATTATACAGACATATGAAGCTAACTATCCACCATTGTATTAAGTAAAGGGAGAGTTATATGGCACACAATAATAATCATATTTGACACTGTCCTTGCATTATCCACCGTGAAGGTTGGAAAAGATGTGTCTGTTCGGTACACTATGGCAGCATAGCGTCTTAGCGCAGTGACCCAGTTAGGGATAGAGACACTGGCAAATATATCTGTGAGGATTTGCCAAAGGGCACAGGAGATAAGTGACAAAATGGAAAATGCTTTAATGATGATCATAAAGGTCTTGTGTGGTGGAGTGTTGGGGGCACAGCTTCAGTGTTCCTCCTCCTGTGCACGGAGCCTGCGGGAGGAAATTTCACTTTCCTTACCCAACGAGCAATAAATAACCTTAGTGGACCTGAGCTTTTGCATAGGCAAATTGGCACCCTTTGAACAGACTGGTAGGGTATTGCGGTACACTGTTAAATTATGTCTACTCAAAGTAATAGCCAAATTCAAAATCAAATTCTCGAACGCAATAACACTATATATCAAAATAAAGATCCTTACGTGTATAGGATATTATCGAGATGCTAAAATAATTAAGCAGGTAACTGAACAACAACAGAACCATGTTTTTTTTTTTTGCTTTTAATGAGCAACCGTGAAGATAAAGCACATGTAGGTTGACATATGGCCTGCACTTACACCTGTACAGTATGTGATGATGAGGACACCATGTCTGGTGCTGAAACCCTTAACAAAAATAGTTACTTATGTGTGGCTGCACTGCAGCAGCTTTGGATGTAATCATTTGGCATTTGTGTTTACAACATCAATGTGTTTAACTAGTTATTAATGGTATATCATTTGTCTTTGTTCTCTGGGTTGTTGCTAATCATGCTTACAACACAAACCATTGTTTCCGTGCACCAGCAGAAATCTGTACAGCATTTCTGATTTGTCTTAAAGCGCGAAGCAGGAAACCAATTTATTTGGGTTTGTTGTTTCGGCTAGACTCCTTAATTCCAATGAAGACCTATTTTAATGCTACCGCATACAATGACATTTGAGAATTGTGTGCTTACAACTTTGTGGCAAGAGTTTTGGGTGGCCCTGTTCTGTTCCAGCATGTCAATGTGCCAGTGCACAAAAAAAGATCCATATAATGCATTTATGCATTATATACATTCCATATATATGCATTTTCTCTGGCAGTGTTTCAGCAATGAGGCATTTTTGCTACTTCACTTTTGTCAAACCAGTGTTCTATTAGCCAATGAATCATCTGAGTTGTTTCTTTTGTTTTTAATAAATCAATCAAACAGCATCAGCTTTGGGTTTTTTTTTTTTTTTTACGTTTGAATCATTTCAGTCGTACAACAAAAGAGTGGATCGTTTTACCTAAATCTTGACATACACTGCACTATTTTCGGCTGTCCCAAACAAAAGATTGGCATCATGAAACAATTGTGACTAATCAGAAATTGCTGCGATTGTTTTACGATTAAAGTCTTTTGTCAGCAACAGCCAAAAATCATGCAGTGTTTGGGTTTTGAGTAATGCAGCCTTTGATTAATGAAGCCTACATTTTCACACAACTACTTGAAGAATATCATGTTATGACTTCAAACAATATTAATATGCAGATATATTTGAAAACCAATGCTTTTGAATGTTAGCTTCACACATATTCAGCTTCATATCTTTGAATTTTCATAGACAATAGGTTTGTTTGGTCTTGTCTAACTATGGTGCAACAAATCTGTGTAAAAGAAAGTTGAAATGGCAAGGTTACATTAACACATGCTTTATTATCATTTTTGCATCGGGAAGGTTTAGGATTGGATTTGGTGTGAAGCATGTTTCCAACATGATATAGCATTATTTTTTAGCAACAGTCCATGGATATTTAAATTCTGAACCGCCGTAGTTTGTACCTATATCAAAGTAATAAAAATGTACCAGGGTTCACGTATGTGGACATTTGTCTTTGAAATTGCATTAACATGTGCATTAAGGTACGTAAAAATGGTGTTGCAAAAAATTGCTCAGAGGTACATCTTTTTTTTAGACCAAGTTGTTTTAGACATAAAATATAACAATAAAAAAAATCATTAAAAATCTAAGCATAAAGTATCTGTCAGAGTCTGTGTTTACTTTGTCCTGTGTTTTGATCCCCATGTGTCCGCCCTTGCCCATATTTGGTCCTGTGTTTCCTGTTCTAGTTTAGTTAATTG
>JAUCMU010000104.1:13841604-13861871 GCA_032275025.1 Enteromius treurensis
GAAACCGAACCGTTACCGTGGCCAGAAAACCGTGATACAAACCAAACCGTGGGCTCACTGTACCGTTGCATCCCTAGCAATTACATTATAAATTAATAGCAAACATATCTGTACACATTTTTAAATTTACACAAATGGTCCGAGTACTGTAGAACAAAACTTCAGTAGGACAAATATAAGAGCATTTTATATACAGTATATATTGTACACATAGCCATCATTTTCAGTCTGCCGTACACTTATGGAAAGGTTTTAACACTGTGCTGTGGTCAGTTCTGACTTCCATCGAACATTTATTTATACAGTTGGCAGATGCTTTTATTCAAAGAGACTTGCTGTGCACTCAAGGTAAACATTTTCTCTGTTGATGCATTTCCTGTAATTTTAACTCATGACCTTGGTGTTTCTAGCTCCATGATCTGCCAGCTTAGGGGAAGCAAAATGTAAATTGAAATGCATTGTGTCATCCTCATAGGAATAATAAATATTTTAACTCGACAAAGTCATGTGGACGGCTTGTTCTTTTATCGAATTGTTGAAATAATGTAAATTATTACATAAGGACGAATGTCTGGCAAAAATGTATTCTGTCATTCCCATATATTAAAAATGTATACAGTGCACTACATGAGACATTACTCAGATAGAAGGGTGCATTCAGAAACAATCTGATTGCAGAACACAGCTATAAAAGAGACTCAGGAAGTCCTATGTTCTGCCAGCCATCGGGTTGTACAGTACAACCTCAGCTAAAAAGATGAGCAATCTAATGTTCATCCGTCATTTTTTGCTATTTTGTCTATTGATATTATATATGATATTTTAGTTCCCCCATTTGTATGTTTTTATTGTAGTTTGTGTTTATTGCTTTACTTATTTCGGTTATTTGACATGGTAAGTCTACCTTTGTGATTAATTTGTCTCTGCACATCAATAATATCTAAATGTTAATATAATTATAATTATTCTTGCTCTAATAATTAACATATATATTTATATGTTGTGTATAACTGAGCACACTGATTGCAGCTTGGGAATGTTTTATGCTTGCTCAAAATTACAAATGTTTTAATTTTTTAAATGTTGTTTTGTTGTTGTTTTATTTTTGATGTGTAGGCAGTGTGGACTATCAATAAGATTTTCACCCATGTCTTAGCCCAGTCAATTAAAATGCCTGAGATTCGACTTTCTAATAACTGGCTAGTCTTGTCAGGATTCTGCCATGCAATTACGAGCAGAAACGCTTCTTGGCATCGCAATTATAAGTTTAATTACACTAGATAGCTATCAAGGAAGTGGCGGCATCAGGGAGAATCTTCCATCATCTGACGTGGCCCCAGTAATGGAGGGGTGACTTAATGAATTCAGTGTTTGTGGTGCTTGCCAATTTTGGGTTGTGACACCAAAATGCCTCATAAGCGTTTTTGACCTGTTGTCCAATAGCAATAAAAGGGAGCGGAATGTGGTGAGAAACAGGAAGGGAATTTCGTTAACACTGTCCAATTAACTTGGCAATTTGCCTTGAAAAAGCTGCAGCAAGATAGAGGATTAATGTGTTCCATTGTTATTTAATTTCTAAAGTGCTCTTTTAGACTAGTCATGTGAAACATTGAGAACAACTATGCTTTTTATTATAAACAATCATCATTCAAATGATCGATTTTACATTTTTATTATCCACACCATCAACAGAGAGTAGAGTAAAATCAGTTAAAAGAACAAAATATAACAATGTATCATGAGAGACAAACATAACATTGGTGAATTTGCTTAGTTACATTGAATATGCTATTGAAACTCAAGTCAGTAAGCAAATTATGCAAACGAGAAAATAGTGTAAATAACACCAACATCAGTCAAAATGTATACTACTATAAAGCAGTAATATTGTGAATTATTAATATTTTAATATATTTTAAATGTAACGTATTTCTGTACATTTCTGACATAATCTTTCAGAAACATTTCATTTCATGCTGAAAACTGTTGTAAATAAAACTTGTATACATATTTTTGTTCAAGATTTATCTGTGAATTGAAAGCCCATTCAAACAGCTTTTAATATATTTTTTATAGCAATATAAAGTCTTTATTGAAATAAGGTATTGTCTGACAACAATGTATAAGAACAATATATATATATTCTCATCACACATTATATTAAGTGGCCCTAATACCTTTGTACTTACATGGCAAACTAGATTTGTACATTGTATGTAGCCACAGTGTAAGTACAAACTGATACATCGTATCTACAGCTAAATTTGTGTAACTACACACATGTAACAACCCGCTAAAGTGTATGTGTAAGTACAAATGTGTTACAGGACATTGGTAACAACAATTTTTGGTAATCAAAGTACAAATGTATAACATGACTAACAGCAATTTTTTGGTAAAGAAAGTGTTACAGAACTTAATATTAAGTAAACAATTCCTATGGATTTGCCATGTAATTACTCTGATGTTACACAGGTATTCAGTGAGTTAGGCTTTACATACAGTATAGATGGTGGTTGGTGTCCAGAATGTTACACTTTATATTAAGTAGACAGTTCCTGAGGAGTTACCATGTTAGTACGCTGGTATTACAGTATGACAGTCATCCTCCTACCTTACACATGCCTGAACCTACCCGTTTCCACACCCTGGATCCCATTTCAACCCTGAAACACTCATCTCCACTCCTGGATCAAATGGTTCCAATTACTCTTATACAAACTGTTGTTATAAAACGTAGTTATATAATTCCTGCTACATGAGCATTTAATGAAGTGAAAAAAAGTGTTGTTACCAATGTCCTGTTACACATTTGTACTTACACATATAGTTCTGAGGGTTGTTACATGTGTGTAGTTACAGATTTTTTACAGCTATAAATACATACTGTACCAATGTGTACTTACACTGTGGTTACATAGTTACTATGCCCTAACAGGCCCTCATTTCCTTGCCCTTGCTGGCCAGTGCCAAGCAGAAGCATAGAAAGCGCAGAATACTTGGATTACATTAGATATGACAGGATCTTAAGACTATGATTGACTTCTGCTTCAGGCCAGGAAGCAAATGGCCAGCTGAAGGTTTACATTTCAGTTCAACTAAAAGAGTTTGAAGGCTATGTTCTGTAAACATTAACTTTTTTTCTTCACCTAACAGCACTTCAACACATTGTTTGGTCCCTTGCTTCCTCGCCACGGACAGACAATTGCGCACACACCCAGTCCACAGTTTCCACTACCTTCTGTGTGTGTGTTCCTCTAATGAGCCTTAGCACCTCACCATCACCATGGTTACCAGCATGCATTCCACCCCCCTGCACACAGACGCACACATGTACGTGCACACACACACACCCTTAAGCTCTAAGTAAGAGCCTGTATCCCCAGCAGGACAAATCTACAGCAGCCTGCCTCAGGAGTCTCTCACTCTCTTGACAATCTACTAACACTTACAGCAGGTAACAACGATTACTGTTATACAGCTAATACTTGCACCTAGGCTATCAGCATAATGAAAAAGAAAATTAATAATAAATTGTACTTTTCTTAGATACATACATACTTTTGTGTATGCAAGATGAATAGAGTGTGTAAACGATACACTCTTGATTTTTTTTATCTTATTATAACTATGATTATTTTTTTTATTATTATTAGCTTCTAAGAGTTTCTAAAATTATAAACAGTTACTGCTACATTGGTTTTAGAAGTTTTCCCGAATCCACAGAGCAATGGTGACACCAGAATATAATCCATTATTATGTTATTTATAAATACATAATTATGTTAAACACATGCTTACAATCTGTTTATGATTACATACAACGTTTTAAGTATTGCATTTTTTTAAATAATGTATATTATTTTATTTTCAGTGATTCAGAAACATGAATACTCAAATGTGTGACCACCTGGGTTTGTCATATTCGATGTGCCAATTTTATATTTGTTGCTAACCCATTTGAAAATGTAGATGACATATACTGTCCTTTATCAAGAGTGACATGACCATATATATTACCAATAATATGATATATCATGAGTCATGAGGGTCATTTTTTTTTTTAATTGAGATTTATACATCTATAATCTAAATGAATAATAATTTTTAAAAAAATCTATAATTTTGTCCCATACATTGTGTTGTTGCTACTGATGACTGGTTTTCTGTTCCAGGTGCACATCCTCTGGGCAGAGAAGATGTATGTTAAGAAAATATAATATACAATATCTCCATAGTAAAATTTGTATAGGTACACATGATGTTATTATGTGTAGCAGCCATGTTCATGCATTACAGGTTTCTTGTGTATTTTTGGACATGTTAATGTGCATATATTACATTTGTATGTAAATCTCACTCTTAATTAGTTGCTTATTAGCATGCATATTATTAATTTTGTAGAGCTTTTAAAGCATAACATATTCTGCCCCACTTTATATTAAGTGCCCTTAATACCTGTGTACTTCCATAGTAACTAGATGGGTATGTAGTATGTAACCACAGTGTAAGTACACACCTGTACATAGTATCTATCTACAGCTGTAATACTTCTGTAACTACACACATGTAACAACCCTCAAAATGGCGTGTGTAAGTACAAATGTGTAACAGGACATTGGTAACAGCACTTTTTGATAATGAAAGTAAAGTGTTACACTTTATATTAAATAGAGAATTGCTATGAATTTAGCATGTAATTACTCTGATGTTACACAGCAGCGGGCAGTAAATTAGGCTTTGCATATAAATTGTGGCTGGTGTCCAGAATGTTACAATTTATATTAAGTGGGCAGTTCCTGAGGAGTCACCATGTATATACACAGGTATTACAGAGGTGCACCAACTCCACCCACTTTACATATCCCTAAACCTGCCCAACTACACCCCCTGATCACCCAGTGTTCCAGTTACTCTTATACATACTGCTGTTACAAAATGTAGCTACCCTGTAATCCCTGGTACATGACTACTTTGTGAAGTGAAAAAAGTGTTGTTACCAATGTCCTGTTACACATTTGTACTTACACACACCCTTCTGAGGGTTGTTACATGTGTGTAGTTTCAGAAATATTACAGCTGTAGATACTATGTAGCAATGTGTGCTTACACTGTGGTTACATATACACATCTAGTTACTATGTAAGTACATAGGTATTAGGGACACTTAATATAAAGTGGGACCGCATATTCTGCATAACCATATTCTACATCAGTGATCCTGTTTAACAACTGCCTGACTACCTATTAAAAAATCAGGCAAAATTAAGAGTTTACCGAGGTAAACGTTTTTAATGGTTTGCTTATAGTGAGAATACATAAAGTTTGTTCATTCGCTATCCACAATTTACTTTAAGAAAACATATCCTTATTTTTGATAAATCAATGTTTCTATGTAATATAATGCCTTGGCCCTTTGAGGTTACTGCGTGAACTTGAAATTGTACTTGGCAAATGTATGAACATAAATGGAAATCAATTACACTTAGTACAACGGGTTGATAACAATGAAGCATGGGACAATCTCGGCATTCCTTCCACAATTTCCTTTTTTTCCTCTCACCCTCCCAATTTATTCTTTCATGAAGCATATTGATGTAACTGAAGGTCTTATTAAATCAGACAAGTTCATTTGTTTAAGTCGTTTAAGCCCCACAGGTCCCTAATGGCTAATGATTTATAGCAGGAAAGAATTCGGCATTGGGGCACTTTCAGACCTGTTCGCCCTGTCGCTCTATGGAGGTGTCACATTACTTAGGAAATTAATGCAGGAGGAAGTCACTGTTTTTGGCTGGAGAATTAATCACTAACGAGACGTATGAGATGGAGAGAATGCTCTAGTTTTAATTCCGCCACGCAGACGCTGGGGTGGGGTGGAACGCTAGTTCATAAAAAAGGCTATGGCCGAGAAGCGTAGCGTTTGTTCTAAACAAAGCGGGTTGTTAATGGGCAAGGTTCTGTTCATGCTGCATGCATATAATACATCATACCTTTCATATCCTGGGGCCACAACACCTTCTTTGTAGTATGGAGTGTTCCTGAGAGAATTGCTATGATGGCTTATTGTTTTGGCTTCGTTCAGGAGGTCAAGGTGATGTCAGATATTAGCCTTGATCACACCTCTTCTTACTTCCATTATGCTAAGCAACTAAAATCCAATCTCTCACTCACATGTGCAATAAGAACCTCAGCGGGAACTGCTGCTAACCTAACAAACATCTATGCTTTCCTTGGAGACCGAGAGGAGCGCTTGTAATTTAAATTGCCACAGCATGTTGGTTTATCACCGACACCTCTTTGTGAATTCCCACATGAGATATACATAGAGAAAAAAATTCAAGAAGAAATTTTAATTTCATGTACAGTATTAAGCTACTCTGTTACTGAGGTTTGCAACCCACATTCATTGGGAAAACATGGCTGTAACGACAACTCAATATTATGTAGTTTCTTGCACGTTTTAAGACACTTGTGTAATTAACGTGCTTCTTAAATAAGGTTTTATTATTTAGGTTTTAGTATTTACCACAGCAGTTTGGAAATTGACTGTCAGATGGGTGGCGTTTGATTATGCTTTATTACAATTTTTTGCTCTACCTACACTTAACTCTACCCTAAATCTAACTGATGGTTTTAACAAATGCAAATAAGATAAAAAAAAAAAAAACAAATCAAAACACATCAAATCACATTAAAGCAAACCTGCTATTTGAGCTGACTTCAAGTATTTTATTTTATTTATTCTTCAATGACTAAATGTTTATTTATGAAGCATTTTTATAAAATTGTATTATTCATTAAATTTGGTTCTATACATACAGTATATAGTAGCAACAGTAGTATAAACATAAACTAACCTACTACAATAAATAATAAAATTTTATAAAAAAAAATCATATATATATACATATATATATATATATATATATATATACATGCATAGTCACATAACACATCACAATCATACACACATACAAAACTTAAAAGCAAAATCAAATCAAGTAAATAAATAAATGAATTTTTTTATGTATTTTTATTTGTATATATTTAATATAGTACTTTTTTTAAATGTAAGTGAAATTTAAAATATGAAAAGCTATACAGTTATTTTTTTATAGATTACAATATAATAGTTTTTGATATCAGTGATACTAATATAACAGTTGTGACTCATGTTTAAAGGTAGCTAATTGTGTTTAAGAGTCATATATATGAGCCATATATATTTAGTAATTATAATTTGTGTAAAAAGCAAAAAGCTGTTGGTGTTTTACTGTTCGTTTCATCTGAAAACATACTGTTAAGGACACGTTTAGATATTTGCAAAAATGTAAGTAGTGTCATGTTTTTCAATGAGCCAGGTCGAGGAGGTTGAGGTCTATTTGCCTTGAGCCGTTTCTTTGAAGGCAGATCCTTCACGTTCCTGTCACAAATCTCTGGTGTTTTAATATGAAAGGTGACATATTAGAAATGAGTGATTCTTGTAATGTGCATACGTGGTGAACGATGAAGTGCGATCAGTCACTGTGACGTGACGAAGTATGTGGCAGTGCTAATAGTGCAGCAGATGACAAAGCAAGCATTTTAATGGCTTGCGGTAAGGAGTTTATTCTGAAGTAAATATCGTGGGATTTAGAAATGGCCTCATTATGTTGTATTATCTGATATATCACTATTGCTGCCATGGTTTTTTGTTTGTTTTCTCTCAGGGTGCATTTCAGATGATAGCTATTTCTGCTCAGATGACAGTCATGTTTTCAGCTTGTTCACACTGATGAGAGGTAAATTAACAGTGCTACATTGCATGGTGGGGGATTTGAAGATTACAGAGGGGAAGTGATATTTCAAGGGAGCATATTTCAGATGAAATGTTGTTATTTTCATACCTCAGCATAGTAAAATTCAATTTATCGACGCCCTTTCTCTAAATTCAAGCACATGTGCAGGATCACAGATCTATAACTTCTCATAGTGCTCCATCATCAGAAACCTGAGCGACATCTTTAAATGAGCATTTGTGAGAGTGTGTTGACATCTGGACAGAGTCTCTCTGGAACTTGACCAGGGATCTGCGAGCTGGAAGGATATGAAAGTTTGATCAGATTGACTGGTTATGAAAACTGCATGATTCGATAGCAGCAGGAGCTCTTTATTTCTTCCCTCTTTTTTTTAGGTCTCTTTCTTTCTCGTTTCAAAAAGGGAACGTGAATTTGAATGTTCTATTCATGCACTCCGACATCGACACATTTATATAAATCACACTTGCTCAGACATCCAAAAGTCACATTCTCGCGGGTGACTTATTCAAGGGGAATGTTTACCACCTACCGAGTACTGACCCGTGTGACTCTAAGAGCTTGTACGGCTGGCTGAGCTTTACACACAATGCATTTAATACACACAAACACCCATAGGCACATAATTAAAACAAACACTAAGTGGATTACTAAGCAATTTTTATTTTATTTTTTAACAAAGCTTTAATGCTTTATCCTATAGTTGAACAAGGCTGTTCAATTTAAGGCTGTTCAATTTAATTACTGTAAAAAAAAAAAAGAAGCTAAATTTAAGCTTCAATTATGCAGATTTTAAATTTAATAATAATAATGATAATAATAAAATGCTGTATTTAATATATAAAGCAAATTATGTCAAATTCATACAATCTATCAAGTTGAGTGTCATCTTTTCTGTTACCTTTGTATTCATAGATTAAAACAATTATAATAAATAAAAAAATCCTGATTGCTTGCTGTATCTACTAATTTTCCTTCAATATTGCTGTAGCTCCCTTTGCATTAGTGAACTGAGAGTCATCTTCCACATGCTAACATCACAAGTCTCTCTCACACTCCGTCAACTTACACTGTGACTGAACAATCTGAACTACAATTTGGTGTTTAGTAATGCCATCTGTCCTACTTTGCGGAAACCAGAGAGGGTGAAACTACTGTATGAAAGCCGAAGCAACAGTGCCACCTTTGGGCTTAAAGATGAATTTAAGTAGCAGAAGAAATTCCAGGATAATTCTTGTAAACAGCTTGTTTATAATAATAATAATAATCAAAAAATGCTGCACTGATCTGTGTTGATTGATGTATTTAGTTATTTATTTATTTTGTGACACTGTTGTCCTTGATAACTCCTAAAATGTTCTCATAACCTCCTTAGAAACATTTAAATGTAAACCATTTGTACATAATGTACATAATTGTCTAATTTGTGTAAACCATCATATTAATATGAGAACAGTGAGTTATTTATTTTGTTTTCACTTCCAGAAATACCCTTTAAAATGCTTAAGGTTTTAAATTGTAAACTAGAAATCAAATCTGTCCAACTGATATATTTTGTAAATGGGTATGCATTAAATATTTACCTTTCTAAATACATATTACATACAATCAATAATACAGTACATATGCATGTTTGTACTGTATTTCTTAAAAATCAGTATTTTATAGATTGTCCAGATACTTCTGAAACAACCAGTATTCAGGGTCTACATTTTATTAGTTTGTGTCTTTTCGTGATTTATTTATTTATTTTTTTTGATAAACTAAATATGTCTTATCATCTCAGTATTGTACTGTAATAAATATAAGCTTTTTGGTTAATTGGAAAATTTTACATAATCTTTTTATTATTATTATTATTATTATTATTATTATTGGCAGTTTGAATTTTTATTATTATACAGTATATTGGGTAACTTTTTTCTGGTTCCTTTTTATTTACATTGTAATATTTAAACTAATTCTTTTTTTTTTTTATTTCATCTGTTAATCATGAAGAATTCTTTCTCTGTGGGCAGCATTTTGAGACTGTAAAATCTGTCAGTACGATGGGACACTCTGAAGCCCCAGCTCGCATGAGAAAGGCAGAGACATTAACAGATTGTCGTGGCTGACCTGAGTGCATGAGATGCTTACAGTGATGACACCTGATGACACATAAAGAGAGCAGCCCAGAGCCTCTGACTGGAGCCACTACTCCGCTCCTGGAGATTGGATGAGGTGAGCTGAGAGGAGGGTCCAATCTTCCCTGACCTCAGCAGCGGTCTCACTTTTGTGCCAAGAAATGGAAACTTGATTTACCTGAAGCAATTGATGAACTCTCTTCAATAACACACACAGGCAGACACAATCGCTGCTGGAGTTATCCGTGCTTGAGCACACACACATTGATTTCTCTGTGTTCTTGATTGTGTCTGATTAACATTCTGCAAAACTTGGCAGATTTTCTATAATCAAAAGACAGGGCCGACCCATGAGTCTGTGGGGCATTAGGTGAGATTATGGAAACTTTTAAATGTTTTTAAAAGAAGTCTCTAGGATAGGGTTATCTCATTAAAATGCAGAACACTAAAATGTATGATTTTGTTTGTATGAATATATATTTAAATGTGATTCCTGTGATGGCAAAGCTGAATTTTGGGCATTTTTTTTATTTAAGTGTCATATGATCCTTCAGATTTTGTGCTTGTTGCTGTTGTATGATTTTTATTTATTTTTTTATGAAAAGTTGTAATACAGTATCATTGAAAGGTTTTGGGTTAGATAAAATTAAAATATACTGTATATCTGCAAGGAAACTTTAAAATCAAAATTGATCAAAATTGACAATTTTTTTCCCCCCAATAATTGCTCATTTGAACTTGATTCAATCTATTCATCAAATAATGTATCACAGTTTATATATAAAATTAAAAAAATCTATGGCCTATGCTCATAGAAAGCAACATAATAATGAATAAATAAATTACTATTCAGACACAGAATTGCATATACAGGCACAACAAATAAATAGTTTAGGTATTGTGTAGGATTAGGGATGTAGAATAAAGGAATACATGTGCTTAATTAGCACTAATAAATAGGTAATATTCTAATAATATGTACGTCATATAAGCAACTAATAGGTGTAACCGTAAAATAAAGTGTTATATATATATATATATATATATATATATGTGTGTGTGTGTGTGTGTGTGTGTGTATAAATGACAGCCCTCTCAATAAGCAGGTATTTGCAAGAAAAGTTGCAAATTAATTACTTTTTTAAACTTCCTGATGTTCTAGACTGTGTCTGAAATTCTTTCACATCGTTAAGTTCGACAAACGCTGTTTTGACCATAAAAATGTGCTCCAATATTCAGTGAGTACATCTTGATCCATGATCTGGCACATCTGGACCCTAGTTGACCACCTACTATATATCACCTACTGTATATTATGTACCGTCCCAGCTGTTGAAGATTATAGCTATGAGGGCCTGCTGTTAATGACTGGATAAACTATGGTCATCATGTCGTTTCCAAAAAAGGAAACATTTTCAAAAGCTGCTTTACTGTTCAGTGTAATGAGGGGAAAGGTTTTGACGTCATTATTAAATGTTCGCATTAAAGATGTGTGAGGCTGTTTCTGCCGTCTTTAATCTTCACTAGACTTTATACTGCAACGGTTTGTCCTCCATCAGTGTGTAGCCGCATTGGTTTGTTATCTGTTTTCTTAGTTGCCCACCACGCACCAAAGCTCATAGCTCTTATTGAATAAATCGAAATACAGCCATCCTTTGCCAGATACACTAACATTTTGCACACATTCAGCAATGCTTCTGCTAAAGCTCTCACACATGCATCTCTCAAACTTCCTTATCTCACATCCTGAATCTCACAGCTCTCTTGCCGTCAAGTGGCACCAGCTGACACTGGGGAGCATAATCGCATTTCTCTCTCCAAATGTGACACCCAGGCATCTCCAGACGGGGCATCAACGTCACAGCTAGTCAGCAGGTTTGTGAAATATTTACTGCGGATGATGGTTCATGAAGAATACATGAGGACATTGGAGCAGTGCTTTACGGCCTTGTTGCTGTGCGAACCCCTGCCAGGAAGGACTGCTGCTTGCTCGGCTGACAAAGTTTTCACAGGGATGCCTGGCATGACGAGGTACAAGACAAATTGTACCATAATTCCAGGGAGTTTTATTCAGTTATTCTAAAAGATGAGAAAAATTACTCATATATTTGCATGGGAAAGACATTTTTTTTTTTGGTGTGCATACTTAAACATAACTCAGTCCAGATTTCAGATGCATATTGAAAGTTAGATCCAAACCACAGTCTCCTGTGACCCTTAAGGCCCTTTACACCAAGAATGACATATATAATGATAATTATATTAGCATCCTCACCTATCCACTATATTGCTCTGTTTTAAAGGTGTGTTTCAGTTTTGTCATTTGCCACTTTTATATTCAAGCTTTTCAAAGTGTTTTAAAAAAACAATTAATTTACTAAAATGCAATGGATAGATTACTAATAATATACAGTATGTAATAAAATATAATATATACAGACATATATTATATGCACACATTAACACACATTGCCAAAAGTAAATGCAGTTATAACATTACATTATTAATAAATAAATTACATTAATAATGTAATTTATTTCTGGGATGGCAAAGCTGATTTTTTTATATGTATATTTTTTATGAGCCATTTCTTTAGTCTTCAGTGCCACTTGATCCTTCAGAAATAATTTGGGTATGCTGATTTGATATCTTAAGAAAATATTGTATTTAATTTATTTATTAATGTATTTATTTTTCAATGTTGAAATTGGAATTGCTGCTTAATATTTTTGTGGTAGCTGGAATATAAATTTTCAGGATTCTTTACAGTTTAAATATAAAACTATTCACTTTTTGTGACCTATCACTTTTAATCTAATAAATGTCCTTTCTGAAATATTATTTTAACCAAATAAAAAACAAAAAAAGCAACAGATGTAAATAATATAAATAGATATAATAGATATAAATATATTTAGATATATGCCAATTTAGTATGTACTGTACAGTCTAATAGGTTTAAGAAGAAACTGTCATTACTTGGATTTCTTATATCTTAGTTCATTATAATAGCAGAAACTTCTAGCATGAAGATACGCAATAATCAGTTAAGGAATCCAAAAACATCTGTTCAGTGAGATGTCAAGCTAACTGTTACGGAGAAATGTTCATTGGTCACGCTGTTGGTGGAACAAAATACATTACAACTTTTTCATCACTATTCTATCACTTTCACCGTTCCGTATAACTCTCTTTCTTTCTGTCTCAAGGACTCCAGGGTCGACCTTGTTTTCTATCATACAGAACATCATAGTTTGTTTAATCCTCTTCGAACCTTTCACATCAGAGGGCCCCTACAGGCAGCCTTTTTTATTACACATCTAAAGACCTAGAAGGTCAGCTTGCATAAGCAATTAATTACATATGCTATCAATGCTAATAATAAACACCTCAAAACAGCACTGCAGGACTCAGCTGACCTCACCTTATGGTTCGTTCAAGGGCACAGAGAGTCAACTGGCATTGCAAGAGATGAATGGGTTGACAAAATGCCTCAGCCAGGCCAAAAACACGCTACGCATCCTTCAACACATACAGGAAGCAGATTAACATAAATATATAACTTGCCAACTGTTGCTTGTCTGGCCTTCACTGTCAGGATAAGAGAATCCAAAAGAAGAGACGATAATGATAGACTTCCCACCTGCCATTAAAGCAGTAACACTGTAGTAATACTGCATATTTTTTGCCAATCTTGAAGAAAAATTGTTTTGGAAAATGGACCACCCTGTCTGTCTTTCTCTTTCTCTTTTGAATGTATTTTGTGTTCATTCTTTATTTTGCTTTAGTTTAGCTTTTTATGTGTTCAGTGTAGATTTTTAGATTTAATTTGCAAGGTGAATTTAAAAAAAAATCTATATTTGAATCTATATCAGATGCTGGAAACTGGCTAGGAAGCATAAAAGCATGTGGAATATTGCTGGCACTTAGCTTTCTGTCATTCAGCGAAAACGCTCTGTGTTGTGTGTTTGTCAGTCTAAAAGTGTCTCCGTCAAAAAAAAAAAAGAAAAAAGGAAAAGGAGCGAGGGCGACTCAAGCTAGAGTGTGTGTGTTCCTCCGTGCAAGAGAGATATTTTGCTGAGTGACACACACACTAATGTATGTGTAGTCCAGGAGCCAGGAGCGAAGCATGTTGATGCTGTTCTCCAACAAAATGTGGAGAGCTGCAGATGTTGTGAGAGAATGAAACCACTAACGTGTGAAAGAAAGCCTATATAAGCAATTCTTTCGGCACTGGTCCCATTCAAGCCGAGGCTAAGCGGTGTTGGTGCTCGCGGATAGCAGATTGACTGTGAGCAGGGGAAACTGAGACAGGCGAGTCCCTATCTCAATCCTCTAGCTCAGGGTCTAACGCTAGCCAGGCGGGTATGGGAGCGCGCTCTGCTACTTTCCCTCGCCAGGGCGGTGCTTCTCCTCTCCTTATCCGAGGATGAAGAGATGAGAGCGCTGAGGAGACCGCGGTCTCTTTATCACCCCAGTATGAGGAGCTCTTGAAAAGACCTGGATGAGAGCTCAGAAGAACTGCTGGCCTCTAATTGTGAGCGCTATAATCGCTCTCCAGTTCGTGATGCTGCTAGGCGGAGCAGAGTGCATGCTTCTCATACAAGGAGACACAGAAACAGAGCATTGCCACCCGAGAGGGAAAGAAAAACCCTAGCCCAACATAAACAGCAGGGGAGCCGGCGACGCTCTGTTGCGGGGCCCTCCAAGCAAAAGAAAGACCTGAGAGTCGTGCTTCGGAAGGCCCTGCGTAGGGAGATCGATCTGCTAACCCTGCCAGTGCTCCAGGGCACAGCTGTCTCAAGTGAGCGCTGCTTTCAGTTCTTTCCGCCCGAAACGTAGCAGAGCTAGAAGGCTCGCCACCTCCTCTAGAGTCGCCGAGTAAAACGAAGAGACAGAGACATCAAGATTTCGTACTCGCTCATATGAAACGACTGGGGTTGAGACTGAACGCCGAGAAGAGTGTGCTTTTCTCCAGCACAGAGAACCACTTTTCTTGGTGTAGTGTGGATTTGACCGTGATGCAGGCTCGCATGATACCTGCTTGGAAATAGTTGATCCTCACGGCAGTCACTAGAGTAAGAGAAGGCCGGTCACTCACTGTCAAGCAGTTTCAATGATTGGTGGGTCTAATGGCAGCTGCGTCCAACATCGTATCTACTGGCCTGCTGCACATGACCCTACAGTAGTAGCTCAGGAATACAGGTGTTTTCCTTAGGGGAAATCTTCTTCACATGATCAAAGTGTCACTGCGAACTGTATGTGCCTTATAAATGTGGAGGAAACCTTGGTTCCTAAATCAGGGCCTGCTGCTGGGAGCTCCAACTTGCCGCGTTCGCCAACGATGGATGCATCCCTCACTGGTTAGTGAGCGGTTATGTGTGACCGCTCGGCCCGCGGTCTGTGGAGTGATCGCCATCTCAGGTGGCACATCAACTGTCTGGAGATGCTGGCCGTGTTTCAAGCATTGAAACACTTTCTTACAGATGTAAGAGATCAGCATGTGTTGGTGCGCACCGACAACACATTAGTTGTCTCTTGCATCAACCACCCAGGAGCAAAGGTCTGGATGTCACGGTACAGACGTGACCGAGGTCTGTCTGGACACCTTCTGCTTGATTGCTCTGCTCCCAGGAGTTCTTGAGAGAATGCGCTGGGACGCGGTCAGTCTACTACTTGTAGCGCCGTTTTGGCCGGGCCGAGGTTGGTTCTCAGACCTGATGGACCTCCTAGACAGCCATACATGGGAAATTCCGATCAGCAGGGACCTCCTCTCACAAGCGAGGGGCACCATAGTGCACCCTCATCTGGAGTTTTGGAAACTGAGAGTGTAGCCTCTGAGGGGGCACAACTCTTAGCCACAGGTCTCTCAACCGAGGTTATTGAGACCATCCTCCAGTCCAGAGCTCCATCTGCGAGGAAACTTTTTGCCCTGAAATGGAAGTTGTTTACTTAATGGCGTAGAGAACACTGGCAGGATCCCGTTAACTGCCCAGTCGGTACAGTGTTGGAATTTCTGCAGGCTAGATTCTCTATTGGGGTCACTCACTCCACCCTGAAGGTTTACGTGGCAGCAATATCGGCCTCCCATGCCTCTCTAGGTGGACACACAGTTGGTAAAGAACCCCTGGTCATACGTTTCCTCCACGGTGCGCTGAGGTTGAGGCCCACTAGTACGTTCCCGGGTGCCAACCTGGGACCTGGCTGTCATGTTAGAGCCTATAGAGGAGATCTCTGATCATCTGTTGACAATCAAGACCACACTTTTGCAGTTGTGCTACATGCCTTCAACTCTCCTCCGTTCAGGGAGCCATGTCAGCAGAAGCTAAATTGTATGTCTCCAATGCGAGCACTCGACACGAGGCGTGACAGCCTCGAAGGACCTGCTAGCAGTGGGCTCTATGGGCGATATCTGTAATGCTGCAGGGTGGTCCATCCCCCACACATCTGTCCGTTTTTATGGACTTGACTTACGAGCCACTCCGGGCTCTTCTGTTCTCTTGTCCTAGCTGTGCTCGAACACACACTAGACAGAGATTTTAAATTCTGGGGGTGTAGGCATCTCGTTTCCATAAGAGGAACGTCTCAAGGTTACACATGTAACCCTAGTTCCTTGAAGGAACGAGACACCGCGTCTCGAAACCACACTTTCAGTATCCCCTGTCGGTGCTCCGCTGCATGACAGGAGCTAAATGCCGGCAGCATTCCACATGCTTTTATGCTTCCTGGCCGGTGACGTCACCCGCCTATGGCGTCCCAACTTATCATTGGCTGATTTTACACACGATTGGGAGCCGTCATGCTGAATGCATTCCCATAGCATCGCGTTGACACGGCTTGAGTTCCTGAAGAGGAACTAGGGTTACATGCATAACCTTGAGATGTTTTTCAGTAAGGGTAATTTTTATCTAATATTTGTCCAACATAACTTTTCTTGTGTATTATTTATGATTCAAACAATTGTGTTGCTAATACTGATGAATATTTTTCCATTGGTCTTCTTTGATTTTTTTTATGAGTTTCTAACAATTGAAAACTCATTAACTTGTCTAATGGGTGACTGAAAGATAACTAACAAGCTGTACATTTCCCGCTGCATCTCAATCACATGAATTTGCAAAATCAAATGGAGGACTTGATTGTTATTGGGCTTTGATGCACAGAAGCAAAAAAAAAAAAAAAGATTAAAAGATAAACTTTGTGACAGATTTGGAATTCTATGAATGCAGTACTTAGGTCCTTCCCCACTCTTTTTTCTTTCACATATAAGGGAGAGTTTAACTTAAAAGACATTTGGGGAGGGAAAAATGTGATGGAATGTAACATTCAGGAAGATTAACAGATTCTGTACAAAGACACTGGAGACCAATCGATAGAGATATTTTGTCCAGTGAAAGTTTAGAAGCTGACAGACAATTTTACTTTATCAGTCACTTTTCTGCATGACTGTTACCTGTCTTACTTCATAAGTATTGTTCGTCTGTCACAGAGTTTACATGTTTTTTTTTTACACCTATACAGGACACATTGCAGGACTTGATGTCTCTGCCTTAATGGTATATTTTATTGTTCTTGTTCATACTAGCATTATGCAGCCAGCATTCAAACTGTGAGAAAAATGTTGTTGTTATTACTCAACAGATGGTGTTTGTCAAACCCCCATGGCTGACTCAAGGGTAGTAGTAGGGAGTTCATTCTTTTTGGTATTAAGTGTGAATTTCGGTGTTGCTGGTCAACAAATTATTTTAATGCAATCAGATCCCACTGCACTCTTCTACTTCCTTGGTGCAGAATTCGACCAGAGCTATATGATTAGACTTTAATGCGTGCATTTTTTTCAGTTGCTGTTAAAAGGCTCCAGCAGACAGAAAGTCAATTGGCTAAAAATTTAACAAGGGGAATATTTGCATGAGTGATTTGTAGATGTGGAATTCATATCTCCAGGCCAAGCACAGGGTAAACCTTTATACAAGCAGCCCAGAGATAAATCAGCCTCACTATAAAAGAGGTAAATAATATATAATAATAAAGGAGTGGAAATGGGGTTCTTTACTGAAAGGGTAAATACATTCATCAGTGCTGTGCAGAGTAGCTCCAGCACTTTGTAGAGGGCTCTCTTGCATGACAAATGAAAGGTTTGTGTATAACAGAGCGAGCGTACTACAGCAAAGTTCAACCTCGATTATGAGCACCAGTTTTATCTACATCCCTCATACGCAAGCAGTTTATATGCTGGTGGGTCAATCTGTGAAAACATAATTTATCAGAGACAATATATTTTGATAAAGTAGTTTTGCTTCTTTAAAAAGCTTATATGTTCTCAACCATTTCAGTGTCACTCACAGCAGAAGTGTCAAGCTGTGCAGATGGATCCAAGTTTTGTTTTTGTTTTTTATTTGTCAGGGACGGTTGTACTAAAAATGGCTACAGTCTCACGACATATTTGTACGAGTCAATTTGTACAAGGTGGAACATTCGAGCTAGTTCGTACAAATTTGTACAACCTTCCTCTATTTGTCTAAACCCCAGTGACAGGTAGGTTTAGGGGTGGGGTTATGTGTAGGTCATTTGTAAAAATTCATACGAATTGGCAACTCGTAAAATACATACAATTTAGCAAAGATCGTATGAATTCGTATGAGTGAGGTCATACGAATTTGTACGAATCAGCCACCTTGTACAATATGTACAAATTGCCGTGAGACAATGTAAGAAATGTTGTGTAATTTTCCTTAGACACCCACACTGTCAAAACAATTGTAGTTCACAGGAATCAAACCACTAAAAATGCTGTATTATGCATATATTCCTATAGTCTATTTTTCTTTTCTTTTTTTGTATTTATATAAAACATAGAAATAGTTACTTGTATTTTAAAACCTGTTTTTAGGCCTGATACACTAATTTCATGTAAATAAATGAGCAAAAATGCATTCAAAAATAGGTGTTGTATAAACATCCTGTTAAACTGAATCTGTTTTTGTTTGCAGTACAAAGGCCATCAAATATAACAAAACGGAAGTTCAGAGTTTCTGAACGTTCCTTGAACAATTCCCCTCTCTTCTATTGGTTAGACAAATATGTAGTCCCAAGCCAACCTTACACTATAAGGTAAACTTTTACGCAACTCGTAAAATACATATGATTTAGCAAGAATCATATGAATTCGTACAAGTGAAATATATTGTATATTTTTGCATTTTCAGTTAATATTTGATATACATGCTTAATTGACCTTTTTATCAATTATGCAGCTACATGTAATGTGATGTCACAATAAAGTAAAGCAATAATTTGCAAACAATATATACAATTTATAGTGAGCCATGATGTCAATCAAATTTATATCTAAATCAATGTATTTGCATTTGTTGCTAGCTAATGATAACAGCAGTTGCCATATGTAGCAGATTACAAACAGGTTTGATCAAAGGACGGGGGGCAATGACCTTTGAAACGATTGTGATAATTTAAAACAGCATCACAGCAAATTATTTTATTTATTTCCCTTTCCTCAGACATCTTGTTCTATTAACAGCCGTAATTGTTTTATCATTACTGCATCTTGTTGTTTAATGAACTGATCTAAATGTTAATGACATCCCTCAATAAATATTTAATCTGTCCACAGCATGCTCCTTCACCTTGCCAAGGCTCAAGGCAGGAGTCTTTTAACTTAGCCTGTTAATATCTGCCATGTTTTCTGGTTGTAATTGATTCTGCTGTATATTAATTAGTCCCATTAGTACAGCGCAAGCATGTTTTGTTGATTACTGCGAGATTGGATATGAAGGGAAGCAATGCATTATCAACCTTAATGAAGCAGCTTGAAAATTCATAAGTGTTGTTTATTCGATATGATACTTGGGCATTATTAGGGTTCTGTTATTGCAAGGTTATGAGATTGAAAAAAAAAAATGAAAAAGAAATGTGCTGCTGTTTCTTTTCCCTGTCCTTACCTTTTATATTTCTGTGCCATTGGGATATTTTCCAGTGTTACTGGGCTAGACGTTCACATTGTGTCTGTGTGGTCACCCTTGTCTTAATATAACCTCTGATGCAGCTGCCCTATTTTACTTGGATTTACTTGGAGCTTCTCTCTTATTACTCTCCATGTCGTGACATCACGTCATACTCTATTTGGTGAAATGGTTACAGTTATGTTGTGTGATAATAGTTAAAAATCCAAATGCTGTTCTATATTATTGCTTCAAAATAGCTATAGCTGCAGTTTTTAGGTGACAATGTGATAAAGCCTCACACATGGATGGAAAACGTGTCCGGGTTATGAATATAACCCTAGTTCCTTTAAGGAACGAGACACTGCGTGAAAACGCATTGGGAAAC
>JAUCMU010000104.1:13861971-13887676 GCA_032275025.1 Enteromius treurensis
TGCACCAAATTTTGCACATGTGGGTTAATGGAAAATGTAAATTTAAATAAGATATACATTGCCATTTTAAATATTGCCTTGTCATTTTGAATATTGCATTGTCATTTTGAATATTGCATTGCAAATTGAATTTTGCCACACATATGCTTCCATAGAGAATGCCATGCTGACCATCATGAATGAAAAAATCATTTATGCTTATTGCTACAAAGCAAGCATTCATTTCTCTTTTTGCTTCTCAACTTGATTTCCATGAGTCTTAATGTGGATTTTTATTTGTCCTTTGGTGCATATTTAAAGGTCTTTCCCCTGTCGCTAACATGGAGCATTGTCTTTTTGGGAGCAATTAATGCTCAAGTGTTGTTCGCTGTTTTTCCCCTCTTGCTTGTGTATGAATGCAGAAAGGTCAGCAGAGCCATTTATGAGCTTGTTCTTCCATTACTCATTTGAATGCTGCTGTTTGACACTGCATGTCCCTCAGAGCCCCTGGGAGCTCCATATACTACACAGAGACTCGCAGATGGAGGTCTGTGGCAAGATGAGAGATTCTAAGAACATGTGTTGCTAGTAAAAGCGAATTGCCGGTACGTGTAAGTGACTTTTGATTATTTTCAGCGGATGCACTCATGCATCATCTGTCTTGAGCACTTTGATCAGATAGCTGTTAAAGGTATAAACAGTTCCACTTCCAAATAGATATGGAAATGGTTTTCCCTGCATGCGGAACAATACAAGGCTTGAAAATATAATCTGTTTTTACGCACTCAATATGAAACCGCAAATTGGAAAAACGGTTGGATGCAGACCCATTACTGGGGTTAGCCTACTGTACAGGTCTCATTGACTTGTTTTCCAGGGCATTTGTATCATGGTATGTGTCGATTTTTCCTCATTATCACTTTATCAGTCTAATTTACACCTTAACAGCAGTCCCCTGCCTGCACAACAGCTGGGGATGAGCATGCAGTATCAGTTCGTGTCTAAAATGTTGTGAACTTGTTTTACTGAATCATCACAGATACAGCATATGTTAGTTATATAAACCTTTATGATTTGTTTTCTAGAACTTTAGCCCATTGTTTATTTTTAACAATGATAACAATATAAAAAATAGTTTTGAGTGATAGTCTAAGTCAGAGCATGGTGGCATATGTGTAGCATTGTGTTATTTTAGTGGTGAATGCGATCCAATCTCTGGTTGCTGTTGTTTTTCCCCACTCTTAAATAATAGGTTAGATAAAATTATTTCAGTTTAATAGAAGCCCTCATGACCTCACCTACATGTATACACACTCATCATCCGCTTGAGAGGTGCCCTTAGGTGATTGAGGGCAGCAGACAGTTAACACAATAACCATGAAAACAGCACTTCTACTCATATCTGTTTACTTGTGAAAGCACTCAGCATACAAACAACCAATAAAACACTTGCTTATTGGAGTCCTTCTGTTGGTACTCCGCAGGGTTTTGACCCTTAAGGTTACAGGTCTGTAAAGAGAACTATGTGAAGGAAAAAATCTATTAAACGGGCCTATAAATTTTAAACCTAAACCAATCATGTCTCCACTCTGGAGACAAGTATCTATGTCCATCCTATAAATGGATGTATTCTTACCTGAATGTTAACGTATATTCAGTTTGAGAAACATAAACAGAATTTAAAGGAAGAGTTCACCCAAAAATGAAAATTCTGTCATCATTTGCTCACCCATGAGTAATGCTAAAACTCTTTGAATGTCTTTGTTCTCCAGAACACAAAAGAAAATATTCGGAAATAAGTTTGGGTCACCACAATGGTGACCGAAACTGCCTGGTTACAAACTGTTTCTAAAATATCTTCCTTTGTATTCGGCAGAACAAAGAAAGTCATACAGATTTTTTTTTATTTAATTATAATAACCAAACCCTTATAAAACCAAACACATACTGTATAATCTCCATAAGGGTTCATTTGAAATAAAGAGACATACATAAATAGATAAGCTGATGAAAAATTTCACCTGCAAAACTACAAATTCAGCCGATTTACTGGGAGCATATTCAGAGTGAAGTGTCAGTCAGACACCATATGGCTATACTCCTTGACTTTAATTATGATAAACTGTTGGCTAAACAATGTGCTAAACCATGTGTGTTCCATTAGGACCAGGATGTAAACACTCTAGCGTGGAGGGAGAGACAGGCCACATCAGTGATTATCCTCTCAGCCAGAGTCATCACAGACCATCAGGAGGCCAGCTCACTCGCTCTGTCCAAAGCCAATATTAGACGGCGTGTTCAGAATTGCATCTGCAGAATTAAGATGAATGCATTTGTGGATAATTTAGGGGGGTATACAGTTCCCATACTGAAACCGTAAGTCATAGACATTAAATATTTGATATAAATCTCACTTATCTGCTAAAAGCTGTCAGCTGTGAGAAACGATGAATAATGAAAAAAAATAGTTCACGATGATAAACTAGAAAACCAGTAAATTTCTAAATGAAATTTAACTTACACTGACACAGTATTATCACTTCTAATCAATCTCAATATCAGGAAAATATTACGAAAGGCAAATCTTGACAAAAGTAGAATGGTATCTGTTCTATGCATATACACTTTTTACAAAAACAAAGGTTTTAATAGGGAATGATGATATAAAAGAAATATTTTTTTCAAAAGGAACTTGTTGCCAAAAAAAGTAGTTATTGTTAAATATTAAATATTTCTACATCTTAAATATTTCTCCAGTGAAAAAGTCATCTTGTCTGAACCAGGAGAGAAATATGCACAGATTAAATTTACAAGCAAAACAGTTCTGAACAAATCTGTCAATGGATTTTGATGTATGAGGTAGGGCTGGGCGAATTAATCGTAAATTTATCATCCGCATTTCATCAGTAAAGCCGGTTCTTTGATTAGCGGTTAATCTCAATCAGCTGTCTTTTAAATGAGCGGATCAAAAGAGTCGAAGAGTCTTCAGAATCGAAAGAGATTCATTTTGAATGGGATATTGTGTAGCTCGCCAGTGATCTACGGCTCTGTGTATCAACTGCCGCTCATTTAAAAGACAGCTTATTGAGTTTTACCGCTAATCAAAGAACCGGCTTTACTGGCGAAATGCGCATGAATTAATCGATGATTAAATTGCCAGCCCTAGTATGAGGGGAAGATGAAGAAGAGTTATGAATTAGAGACTCATATTTTGTCTAGAAGCAACAATTTAAAGCTGTTTGAAATCTATTGTACTATTCCCACGATTACACTATTCCCTTAGTTTATTTGACTGTTGTACATTTGTGTAATTATTTAATAATCAAGTAAAATTAAAATTTTTTAAATTTTAACCTAGGAGAAACTGTTCCTTCTGTCATATTGTGACTGACAGCCGCAAAAGAGTAAGTACTGACATATTGAAAGTTCCACAGTGGTATTTTATGGGTTTTCCTACGTAAAAGGCAATGCAGTTCTGTCTGCCTGCCGAACTTTTCTCCGCGCAACTTCAGTAAGTTTCTGCCCTGCGCCTTTCTCTCTGACAATTACGCTTTCACTCCAGACAGACAAAAGGTTAGTTGTGACTTCCTTCATGATGGTCACCACTTCAGCAATTAGCTGGTGTTCCAGCAGTGGGGCTGAGTTTGCCAGAGCCTGTGAAAATGCCATCTGTCATTGGGACACACTTCATGAAATGCTCTTCTCCGCCTCAGTGTGACTATTTCCTTCAGGGAGTCGCAAGGATCGTTCAAGTCGAATGGCGCTCCGAGAAAACAATAAATTGTTTGCTGTGAAAAATAATTTGGCAGGGGCTGTGGGTGCCATGTGCTCTGAAGTGTGGCGGTGCTCTTTCTCACACAGCTACCCTGAATAGTAGACTGAATTAGAGCAGCACCGTGTGCCTGAGTTTAGTTCACTTTGTGTAATGTACAGTATTTTTAGCTTATCATTGTATGGCTGTGTAATATTTTAGGCTAAATCATTAGTTGTCTGGTCATTATGGTTTGCATATTTTATTGCACTGTATTTTTTTTAAATATGTGATTTATTATAAACCTTTTTAAAAATGTCATCCATACAAACTGTTGAACCAAAAATGCTTTCCATTGTAATATTGTCACTAAAAGGATCTAAGTGCTTGTGTTAATTATAAAAATTATGATTAAATAATTGACAGTGCTATATGTACATCTAAATGTACATTAATTATTTTTTAAGAACTACACAGTATTTTTAACATTTTTTACTTAGTGTTACCCTGACTACAAATGAAAAACATATAAGTAGTCCTTGGATATTTTTGAGAAAATTTCCCAGAACACTGACGCACCACAGCACAGTGCCAAAGAACTTTGATGTTTACCTTCACCGCACACAGTGACTATCCAAGCTGTCAATCCAGCAATTTTCACTGTGTGTGTCCATGAGCACTTCCACGTTCGAGTGCTTTTCCACCAGTGCGAGTATGTGTCTGTCAATGCATGTTATATAATTAGTGCCATCTCCTGAACCTCACAGCCCGCTCTTAACAAGGTCAGATGGTCTGAGTCAGTGCTGTCAACTCTCCCTCAGTCAGACCAGATGGTGCCTGCAGTATGTGATACTCTCCACTGGTCCCTCTCTCAAGGTGAGAACACCAACAATGACATTGTGACCTCAATGACATTCAGTTCCAGAACTGCTATTTGTCCACCATACAAAAACAATGGGGTGCCCACAATGGGAGCAGAATAAAAGTCAAGCATAACTAATTACCCAGACAATTTATACATCCTTCACGGCCATTTTGAGGTAGGAATAAATAGTTGGCTTTTGACATGCACATAGGAACGCAAACTCTGCAGTTTACTAATGTTGCTTGCAAATAGCATGGGCAGATGAAGGATAATTGTTTTGTATGACTGTTACAAAAAGGGTTTCCGTAGGATACAAAGAGAAATCGGCCTCCATTTTGTCTAAAGTGCTTTTCAGCGGTGGCAATTATCTGGTCTCGAATAGCTGTAAATGTAAATCTTTCTTCTTGCCTTTGTTCTTTAATGAATCACAATCTGATGTCAAGAATGTCGAAATCATAATGGCCTATTCACACCAAGTGTAAACAGCACCAGACAGCAATAGCTAGACCTATAGTGCACTAGTGGAGATGGATGGATGGATGTGCGAAGTTACACAAACATGACTATTTCTTTTTTACTTGATAGTAGACTACTGAACCAGCTATCTTAAAAAAAAAAAAACAGCAACACAAACATCTCTGTTATGTATGGAACCTTCGTTCCCTGAAGAAGGGAATGGAGACGTTACGTCGGGTATGACTGGTGTATTTGGATTTTGCTTCAAGAGGACCAATCTCCTTTGCGTGTATGGAAACACAGCAAAGAATATTGGCATGCACTGATTGCATCCAGCTGCAGCTGATCACCACGTGAGTATAAACAGGCAGCGGATGCGTGCATCATCAGTTTTCCGCTGAGGAGCCGAGCCAGTGACCCGGCAGCTCAGGGCGGTACAGCACCTTTGGCGATGGCACTTGACATCTCTGTTCCCTTCTTCAGGAAACGAAGATCTCCGGATCTTTTTTTAGGGATTCAACGTGAGGGCCTGGCACCAGATTGTCCGCCACATCCAAGGGGACGGAGGAACTCAACAGGGTCTACATGGACACTCAGTGCCTCTGCCCATTTGAGGTGAGAACACAGGAGTACAACGGTTCCACACGAAGGCTATAGAATCTAGTGAACGTGTTAGGAGTCGCCCAGCCCACAGCTCTTTAAATATCTGTCAGCAAGGCTCCACGTGCCAATGCCCAGGATGATGCCCCACTTCTCGTTGAGTGGGTTCGTAACCTGCTCTTGGTAGGCTAAGGTAATGACATTCACTATCCACTATCGCCTGGAGGGACCAGCTCTATTGCGCCCTTTGCTGGAATGACCTCAATCTCTGCACCCAAGACAGGGGCATCCGCAACATTTACTGACGCCGGGTGAACTGAATCGCAAAGCCGAGTCAAATGGTCCAGAGGAGCCAATGAAACGGCCTGGAAAGCTCCATCCAAGCTTCCAGAGGCCGAACTTGTGGCAGCGGCGAGGCAGCGATGGGGACCTCAGAGACCTGGCTTGGGCGTCTCGGCCCGAAGCGGGGTCTTAGTGTGTGCAACTCTTACCTGCGTCCTGGCGAAAGTTAGGTGGGTAATCCGTTGGCTCGTCCTCCCAGTCCCCATACTTCTGCCAGTAACAAGAGGATACGATGTAATACAACAACATATACGTGTGATACGAAACTAGCCTGCCCACAATGCCTCGTCCCTTCAGGGGACCCAGAGATGGAAAAAACTGCTCTTTTATTGATGTTTTGGGGAAAATAAAACAAAAGATTCTCCACCCAGTCCTCCTCCGGGGGAGGGAGTGTGCGATTACCATCTCCCGAAGAGCAGCTCCTTCCATCACTGGGTCGCCTTTCTCAGGTCCGCTTGCACCGATGTTGGGCAGCTGCCCTGCGACCGGCTCCACGACGCTGCCTAGGTGGAGGCAAGATGTGATGGATGGCCTCAGTCTGCTTCTGGGTGGCGGAGAACTTTTGGGCAAAGTTCTTCATCGCATCGCCGAAGAGGCCGGTCTGGGACACGGTTGCATTCAAGAACCGGGTCTTGTCTGCCTTGCACATGTCTGCAGACACAGCCGCAGATGGCGCTCCTGGACCACCATAGTGGACATCACATGACCCAGAGACTGCGCCGTAACCTTCGTCTCTCGGAGCACTCATGGTATTCACTTAGAACTTCCGGGTCGTGACCACCCTCGTGCAGGTCCCTCAGTGCCTTGGCCTGAAGAACCTTCAACAACGCCATGGCTTGTACTGCAGAATCAGTGCATGCTAATGTTCATTAGCGTGTTTTCATAGACGCAAAGTAGATTGGTTCTCTCGATATCCGACGTGACTTGGAGTGACCGACTGAAAGGGAACTGCAGTTTAAATGTGCTTTTGATTTCAATGACGTTTCCAAATATTTTTGCGAGAATTACTGCACTTTTGTTCTATTCCACAATATCAATTTAATGTGCACCAGAACTTATCCACTGACCTTGACCAGTGTTGCCAAGTCCATGGTTTTCCTGAACTTGGAAACTTTAACACTGTTGCTGCAGGTTGTTTTTCATGTCTGTGCATTGAAGCAACCCCAATAATGTGATATTTATTCCCTTGAATGCAACCTATACCTGAGAACCCTGCCACAAAAAAAGTGTATTTTACCCTCCAGAACATGAATTTTTGCTGGAGGCCCCCCTGAAGACCCGATTGGGCTAGTTTCAGGTAGACATTGTTTGTGTTTTGTTGTGAAAACCTGGCAACCCTGGCCATGACACGCACAAAAAAAAAATGCTTAAACACACCAAACAACACGCACATCTGACAGTAGGCTACAGCAAGTTGTGTAGATTTATGATTTAATTTTAGAGATTAATATAATCAGTAACATCTCATGTTTTAGTCAACTTGGATCTACATTTATCCAGCAGTAGCCGAGTCTTCTCCCTTTGTTACTTTTTAGATTTCGCAAGACCTTAAGTATTCAGAATTCAGAGTGTTTTGTACACACATATGTATGGAACCGAAAGACTCATACTAAACAAATTTTGTATGAATACATGTAGCGTTAACCCCTAATTATATTTACACATATACATGTATGTATATATTTAGTTTTCTCCAATAAAAAATATCAAAACTCAACTCTAAACACTTCCTTTACATTTGAACACTTCTTGCTATGTTGATGTTTTTATTCCACTTCCTGTCTGACAGCATGTTTAACCTGCCACCAAATGATACATCTGGAAGAGTTGCTTAACCTTGCTCAAGTAAAAGTCTTCAAAGCAAGAATGAAGACACACTAACGTGAGGTGGCATTCCTGCACCTGCCCCTGTGGGATATGTGATATTTAATGCCCGTCTCCCCTGACTCCCACAAACATACCCTGCCCACATAAAATATGAGCACAAGGCATCACTGTTTGTTAAAGTGGTATAACAAGCAGCAAAACATCCACAAGTTCACCATGTTTATCCGTATATGCAAGTAGAACTTTAGATGGTTGTTTACAGCTAATATGAAATGCGTCTGCATCTATTAGTGAGGCAGGCAGCCAAGAACTGTCATAATCCAGAAATGTGTACTTGCCTAAACGTTACTAGACAACTTAGTATTTTAATGTCCTGAAATGGTAAACATTATACAACTATTATTGCCACAACTACGATTGTTATTTTACTGATATCTTGAGTTTAGTTGATTTAAAGAAGACTGTCTGCCATGAGCAGTTTTATTGATGCCTTTTATTGAAAAAAAAATCCCAATGCAATATAGGGTTGAGAACACGGGCAATACACTCCAGAGTTGTTTATATAACAGCCTTCAGCTGAAATGTAGATGTTACAACCTGAATTACCACCTTTTACCAAGTTCTCAATCAAAGAACTCACCTTGATGTACTTGCAATGTACTTTGCCTGCTTTTTTGCACTCTTACTCAAATTAAAGGTCTCAACATCTTCCAATCCTGAAAAATTTGATGCATTTATATAATTACCTATCTTTTGATCTGGGAAAAAAATGACCAGCAATAATTTTTCATAGTGGTCATTGCTGACCTCCGACTGTCTGAGGAGTTATGAGTCTTTCAAATAGTCTTTGAAATGTCTATAATTTCAGACAAATTATCAGTCTCTTTACATTAGGTTATCCTTTGTGAAGTATGACCAAAAGGGTAGAATGGTTAATTGAGCGGAAGGGTTTAACATTTGCAAAGGGACAATGCATTATATTTGACATTGTTCAAATCTAATTGGTGCGGACAAAGACAAAAAGAAGCTGTTAACATATGTAGATGCCAGCGTCTCTATTTCGGTCTTACAATTTGCTGATAATAGCTAGACCTTTGGTTTTGGCTCTAAAAAAAGAGAGCGACATCAGCTTTTTGGAATTTAGATTCCCAGCAATGGAAAAAAAATACTGTGCATATGTGCATGGGATAGTGTGTATGTGAGTGCTTCTAAGAGACCAGTACAGAGAAAGATAGGAAAGAGAGAGTCTGCCTGCCTGTAAAGTGAGATAAACCGACAGGAGGTGACAAATTCATAACAGCTTTGTGCAACCACAATTCTGAGGGATTCGGAGGTTGGCCTCAAATAAGGTGACATGTGTGACAGGGATTTCATCTTCTTGAACTTGCCATGCTGCTGCAAAAGAGACTGCTTCTGATAAGGTGCCTCCTGGAAAGTCACAACATAAAGGGATGTGTTGTCATCTGTTTGCTGAAACACCCTCAGAAGGGAATTTGAGGAAGGCATTAAGTTGATTTAAAACAATTACACAGCTTAAAGGGGTTATTAGTGGTTTCGTAAACAGTCTTTTCCACGCCGGCTCCATTTTCTTTTCTTTTTTTCTTTTACATGCTAGCATAATGAAATGGATTTTCTTGTTACTGGCAATTAAACATGAAATTGCATTCCTCTTTTGGGGCATTGTCTTGTTCATGTTTGAAAATCCTATCATTGAGTAAAGCACCTTATAAGACATAATCACGATCGTGTGCATATCAATAGATATTTAAGAATTTATAAAAGCAAAATATACAATTCAATAAGAATGAATTGCACTCAGTTGTTTGTGACCGTGTTGCTTTAGTATCAGATTCACTAAATAATCTCTACCACAAAATGATGGTAACAGAGCAAATGTGCAAACAAAATCTGTGCTGGATGCAATTTGCATGGCACAAATGCAATCTTATGGGTTAGATATGAGCATGTGGGAGATCCATTTTAAAGAAACTTTTGCAAAGAGCATGTTACTAAAATATAATGGAAGCTATATATTGCATGAGAGAAGGTGTGCTATTACTGCACTCATTCTTGAGAAGTGGGACAAATCAGGGTGCAATATTGAAAAACTAAAACTTTGTTCTGAGACAAATGAAATTACTTTTTGTTGTTGTATTTAACATGTACTAAGTCACTGAGGTACACTTTTAAATCAACCTCCCACCTTTCCTATTTTTTTATCCAAATGTCCATCATTTATTTGGAAATCAAACAGTAGAGATGTATTCAACATTTCAAAACACATTCTCATGTTAGCAGATAGATTGCATGTGCAAATTTGGCATTTCTTTCACAAAGTAGTGGAGTTCGTGTAGTAGCCATGTTTTTCTGTTGATGCTAAATGCTAATAGAACCTGCTTCAGGAGAATTAAATGATCTAAACATTTCAAATAATTTCCAGTTGGAAGATGGTGTTGACATATTGTTGTGGAACAGAAAATATTAACATTAGGATTTTAATTATTATAAAACTTACCAGAGCCTGTCTGACATTGATGTACTCTGCAGAGGTGGAATGTGGCAAGAGGGTCCTTTAGAGTGACAGCTGTCCCTGATATCCCCTGATTTTATTTTAATGAATGTCTGACGGTGCGGTGGTGACAAAAAGTTGGGACACAGAACTTTGTGAAACAAACACGTCCTTGAAAAACAACCTTGCATTGATATGATATATTATTAAGTGTTGCTTTTGATTAAACAAACTTTTTTTTTTTAATCATTGAAGAACAAAGAACAAACAAACAAACAAAAATAATAATACAAAAATAAAATAAAAAACCCTAAAAATATTTTGCAATTTTTTATGTATTATTCTTCTTTTCACCATCAAATATTCTGCAGAACATATAGCACCCCCTTGTGCCCCCCTTGATTTTAATATACTTCAGTTTGAAATTCCCTGTCATCTGTCATACTTTACTGGCACTCTACAACAACTTCGCCTCACTATTGCAATTTGTTTCCTCGTACTGTTTTGTGCCTAGTTGCAATGCTTTTCTCCATAATTTGGTGTTATGAATAATAGAACAATACACACAAACTTTCTAAATAAATTTCTGTTTACTGCTGACTAACCCAGACAGTAATAGCATGATGGTAAATGTGGCATGAAAATTGCACTGAGTTTGGTAAATAAGGAAAGTCTATGATGAGCCTAATTTAGAAACTAGAGATGTTGGAAATGGAAGTAATAAAAATGGCTTAAAGAAATAGTTCAACTAAAAATGAAAATTTACTTACCCTTGGGTCATCTAAGATAAAGATGAGATTGTTTATTCATCTGAAAAGAGATGGAGAACTCTACTGTAGCACTGTATCAATTGCAATCCTCTGCAGTGAATGGCTGAACTATTACTTTAACTAAAATATTTAGGGCAATTAAACTGGATTGCCAGTGGCTGGCGAATAAATCTGTAAATAAAAGTTTATACCATGCTTAAAATTGCTTAGTGAAATTGTGTGTTAAGTAACAGCATGCCTTTATGTTGCACAATATCAATATCATATTTTTCTTTTAAAAGAGATGACCACCTGTTGTGTCTCAAAACAGCTCTCTTCAAAGGCAGACCAACACATTCCTATTGAAAAGGTCATTACTGGGTGCTCTGTCTCGCTCTCGTCCTCGCTCCCATAATTAGTGCATTAGAGATTTTCAATCTGGCACAGCAGGCAACTCCTGGCTGATAAGCCTGACAAGCACTTTTGTGAGGCTATTCTAAGCAAAGAAAAAAGAAACAGTGAAGGGGAAAAATAGAGAGAAAGGCTAATCAATTCTCAATCTATGTCATAAAGAACATTGTTCCCAAATTTTCTTCAAATCACTGTTCCTCTCATTCATCTATGATTGTCACATTTTCCCAAGCTTCTGATTGCATTCTGAACTGTACTGAACTCAAGAATTGATTTTATAAACTCCCTATGCTGAAGTAGTTCCATCATTGAGTTTTCTTTATGGCTGAACAGTTACATTGCAGACGCAACTTCAGTGTTTTATATGTATTAATAATTTAGGTATTTATCAAGGTCATTTTTTTTTACTCTTTAATCTTTCACAAATACACTGACATGAATACACTGTCAATTTCCAAATCCACTTAAAGTATAAAAATGCATAAAATGTATTTTTTTTTATTTTTTTTTTTCCAAAGTGAACCATTTCACCACTCAGTATTTAGTGTCAGTCAGTGTTTTTGATAAAAATAGTGTCACGTTGTTCCGGCAGTGGTGCGTGACTAATCAGTAGTGATGATAAAAATAGATAAGAGGGACATAAACATAAATGGAAACATAGAACTTCTATATGTTCCTCGAAATGGTGCGAAAATTATGGTCAGTGGTATTATGGGCCCATTAATGGCTGTCACTAATTTGCTTGGGTTCATTTCTGCAGATACTCTCACAAGAACAAACCTGCCTGGAGTAGCTGGTTTAATTGGGACATTTGCATCGTAATGACCCATGAGTCAATTTCCTGCTATTTCCTACTTTTATAGTCTTGAAACGCGACCAAAGGCTCAAAGTTAATGAACACATGAAATCAAGTCTCAAGCAAAAACAAGGTGTAATAAAATGTGACATTGTAACTAGTGCTATATCTGTTCTTGTTAGAAACAGAATTAAACATTTCTTTATTCTTCTTTTATAATGGTGAACTGCTTTCTTTCTTTCTGTCTTTTTCACTTACTGCTGAAACTATGAAAAACATTCCGATAAACTGTCTTATCTATGCTAATGTCATATTCTATTTTCATACGAATAAGTGGGTACAAGTTATGATTGCAGAAGACAGCACATTTCATACAAATACATCTAAATAAAAAAAAATTAATTACACAACTTATTTCATATACTGTTTATTATTATTATTTTTTAATTATTACTATCAGTTCTTATATGATTTGTATTTCAAAATGTATTATTGTTGTTATTATTATCACATTAGCTTATTTTCCAACTAGCACAACATGCAGGGGAGAAAAAAAGAAATCTACAGAATCTAAAATAAAATGGTAGTTTCCTAAAAAAAAATTCCCAATAGCGCAAGACCTCCCCACACCACTGGTGCACATATATATGAACAAGAAATAATAACAGGCAACCTGAACATGCTTGTAAAATCTGCAGTACTGGAGTTTATTAATCCATATGTCATGCTGTTCATCAACAGGCGAAGAGAACTTGTCACCCTCTGTTCCGACACTCCTCTTGCATTTGATATTACATCAGGCACCTCCATAGATTGAGCCTTGGAATGGAACTGTCATGGAATGTTTGAGATCAACTGTGATTATTATTTTGCTGTTCTGGGCAAGCTGATGCTCGCAGATCCATCTGTCATTATGCAAAGATTTCCTGTTCTGTCCGCTTATTATTTTCATCCAAGAAGAAAAGTGATGTATTTCTTACTGAAGCATTATTCATGTGGGAACCCTGGTTACATTACATTTATTTCTTTTCTTTTTAGACTGAATACAGTGCAGTTTGACAGTCTGAGTTGGGATTTGTAAAAGTAAAATTGATTTAGCTGCATATGACAACTTTTATAATATGGCATAAACAATATTTGCATATATGCATTACAGTCAACATAAAAATAACTTTCAAAACCCATGTTTAAAAAAACGTGAAAAAAAATTGGTTTATACAATACATGCTAAATTGCATTTCCATGTATTTCCAAATGAGCTATTAAAAAAAGAACTGGGCACTTGTGAAACATCTTTTTATAATTTGAAAGGTTTTATAGTGTGACATGTAAACAGTTTTATTTAAACAAAACACACAGCTAATTTCATCAATTAAGAAAAAAGTCCAGGATTGTGTATTAAATTAAATAAATTTTCATGGCATAATCATACCTTGGTGCACTTTTTAGCAAGACACGAAATATGTACCAACAATATCACTGCAGTGTCCAAAAGAAATGAACACTAGGCAGTAAAACTCTGACACTTTTATTCCTTTTCGAATCAAATTCACAATACAAATACTTGAAGAATTTTATGTTGTGACTTCAAAACAATATTAATATGCTGGGATATTTGAAAACTGATGCTTTTGAACATTAGCATCACACATATCCAGCTTCATATCTATTGTTTTCATAGACGGTGGGTTTGTTCGATAGCTTACAGAGTACAGAGATGTAAGAGCTGAGGAGCTTCAATTCAAACCCTTTGTAACTACTGTTTTACAAAAGAGTACAAATCTGTGTAAAAGAAGTTAAAATTGCAAAAAAATAAAAATAAAAAGCATTGTTTTGCATTTGTTACCACTGTCAGGTAGGTTTAAGGTTGGATTTTGGTGTAGGGCATATATCCAACATGATCAAGCATAAATTTTTATTTAGCAACAGTTTACGGATATTTCAATTCTGAACTGCTGCAATACATACTCATATCAACATAGTAAAAATGACCCAGGGTTCACGTATTGAACCTGTGTTTTAGTGCCACTCAGTGGACATTTGTCGTTGAAACTGCAAGGAAATGTGCAGTAAGGTACGTAAAAATGGTGTTGCACATAAAGTGCACAAAGGACCTTTTTTTTTTTTTTTTGACCAGGTTGGAAAGAAAAGTTTTCTTTCCAATACAAATATCTAAACATCTTTAAATGAAGAGACCTTTATTCAAAACTTTCTCATACATGTAAATAAAAGAAACAATATGTTAATGGGGTATGAAGTTGATTTCTCTGAGCCTATTGGCAGATATTTGTTATTGTATAATCATAAACTCACTTCATTATCATCAACGTCTCAGAAAACAAGACTTTTTATTTTATAGAATTTTACTTCTCCAGCAAGTGTACACTGATTTCAGAATCTGCTCTGGACAAATATACTCAGCAAAAGCTATTTCCATATTGTAGAGGTTGGCAGGAGAGATGTTCAAGCCATAAGGAATCTTTCTTAATTTTAATTGAATTAAAAAGTAATCTTTTGGAAGCTGTATTTCTAAACTTTTAAGACATTTACATTTAGAGACCATATATTGATATATCTCATTCCATTTAATTTATTCCTTTAATTTTGTTTGCTTGGTTTTAAAAAGGACTTTAAAAGTCTTTAAATCTGCAGAAACCTTGTTCATGTTGACTTTAAAAGCTGAAATTACAGCATTAATCACTTAGGATTCAATTTCTAAATATCCAGCCAGTGCAACTAAAATGGAGAATACAGAAATTGCAGTGTGTCTTTAACCTGCAAGATGTTGGTTAACCTCTGTAATGGACATGCTCCTGTTGAATTTGAATGAGATAGGTATGTAAATGATAAATGAAAGCTTTTCATTTTGAGACTGTGAAAAGGCTCTTGAAACATTGTGTTCCATTAGCCGAGCCTGCCATTATTTAACAATTTATCAAAATGATTGAGCAGTAATTTAACACGGCTGTCTTGCTAGGCTTGACCTCTTGGTGATATAAGATATGCAGACAGGGCATCTGCAAAGTGCCACCGCTCACAATTACGGAGGAATAACATCAATGCTCTTTATGTGGTGTGCAGGTTTGAAATTCCAGTTAGGTTGTGTGCCCAATACATATCGAACTGAAAGATCTTCGATAAAGCCCCAGTGCATTTAGACCTATTGAGAGCCCATATCTGATATAGCTAATCAAATGTAATTAATCTGCATTGTAGGGAAGCATCACAACAGTAATTTGCTGTAAAGCCCAAAGCGTCATTACACTTTAGGGAGCCTGCACGTTTTTTAAGGGTGTTAGGTGCTCTATTTGTGTATTAGAGCGTGTATAGTGAATGATCAAGGCCAGGAACATTACCCTTGCTTTGTATTGTGACACCCACCTCATCAAGATAACACAGTTGGAGGTGTTTCATGCAGTGATAATCTTCATTTTAATTTCCATGGCATGTCTCAAGGAGCATGGCTGTTGTGGACGCTACAAATTTATTTGAACCATTTTGCCTTAAATGTATCTCAAGAATATAAAGGCACAGTGTGATTGTATCTGATAGATGTTGACATTAGCATATTGCATGAAGCTTTTCATAGTGAGTGCCGCTCATGCGTGTAATTGTAATAGCATGTTGACACTGATCTCATTTCTTGAGTCAGGTGCATAATATTACAAATAATAATAATAAAAGCAAAATATCATACTTTTTATAAAAATTTGAACTTGTGGTGTTCCTATTACTAAATCACTGTCCTACAAAAACTATTACCAAATATGATTACCAAGATATTACCAAATATAATAATAAGCACTGAAACAGAAGGGAACATGACTGGGTGAAACATACAGGCCGGGCAGAGATCCACGGTGGTGCAGGCATAGCAGGAAGCCTGCAGAGCAGAGCAGACAAAAGAAAAGGTCCTCAAGGGCAGAGTTGGCAGAGCTGATGACCACCAGTACCAAGCAGACAGAGCAAAGACCTCCCCAGACGGTGCAGATGGCGGGGACACCTTCCAGGGTGGTGCCGACAGAACAGGAGCCTTCCAGACGCCCTCCAGGGGAGGCAAACGGCGGAGACACCCTCCAGGGTGGAGCAAACAACAGAGACGCCCTCCAGGGTGGAGCAGGTGGGACAGAGGGCCGACCAGGGCAGAGCAGAAGGCCTGAGCTGAGCCGCAGGGCGCCAATGCAGAACAGGCATTACTGAAACAGAGAGGTTAATGACAGCCTCCATGGCCGTGACTGGGCAGGTCAAAGATTCTAGGGCGGCTTCTATAACCGTGGCTGGGCAGGGCGAGGCATTATTAGCCTCCATGGCTGTGACTAGGCACGGCGAGGACTCTAATACGGCCTCCTTAGCCATGACATACTAGAACGAGAAGTCTATAGGGGCCCTTCTGGCCGTGTCTGGGCAGAACGATGGCCTCAAAATCAAAATGTGAAGAGTTGGAGTGAGACTGTGTTGGCAGACGAGGCCTCTGGAGCACAGTGTGCAGCCCACATACTTAAAATGGCAACCGCCATAACGGAGCACAGAGGATAGGGGCATAGTCTCTAAGATGACCTCTTAGTCTCTAAGTTCTTGGGACACCTGCTGCATGCACTGACAATAATTTGGTGGGTCCATCAGACTAGACACCAGCCTCAAAAGCCCTAGGAACGCCCTGGTGTCTTCAAATGCAACATGCACGATGCTTGGGAACACTGGAATGGCATCCGTGACTGCTGAGGACTGTGGCTTCATATCCTTGGTGGCTGAAGGCTCTGGCTGTGCAGCCATCTTGTGCAGTGGCTCTGGGTTGGCGGCCATCTTGTGCAGCAGCTGTGGCTCTGGGTTATCCAATGAGGAATGACGTGTCTCGGGCAGATCATCAAGGTGGTGGTGATCAGCATTGACTTGACCTGATGGGTGAGGATCAACATTTACTTGACTGGGCACGTGCAGATCTGTGATAACTTGACTTGAAACGTGTGAATTGATGAAAGGTGTACTTATCTTATGAGGATCTGTTGTAACTGCACGTGGCTCCCGAACATCAGCGGTGACTTCACTTGATCTGTGGCTTGGCTGGGCTTGTAGGGATCAGTAAAAGTAGCTGTGATGTGATGGAGCGCATGGTGTCTGCCATTTTGTGATCGTGCTCCCGAGCGTCTGCCATTTCGCAAATGTGCTCCAGCGTGTCTGCCATTTTAGATGCAGACGCAACGCCAGAATCATGTTCCTCTCCTGCAATTCCACAGTAAATGGACATCCCACGCACAACCAGGCAAAGTCTATAAACCCCCGCAAGCAATGACCGGGGTCCCTCACATCTCAGCCGCGATCTAAGCGGCTGACTCAAGCCCTTGCAAAAAAAAGGCAATCAATATGCAGTCCGATAGATCAGAGTGAATGGCGAGTTCTAGATATTCCCGTACATAGTCCTTGAGCGCCCTGCTCGAGGACTAACAACATTTTTGCAATGGCCAATGTCCGAAAGAAAGCCTGCTGGATACAAGCTTGGGCCGGTCGAGCGGCGAACAATTTCCAATAATGGGCAATGCAGAGGGAAAATCAGTAGATAAACAATAGATACAAAGGACGCTTAGTAGGGACAAACACAATACTCAGCGATTAGCCTGAGGAACACAAACAGCTTTTAAAGGTGGAGACAAACAGTAAACAAGGGGTCGAAGCTGATTCATCACTAACAAAACTAACGAGAGGGCAGCGGTAGAACAAGGGAAGCACTGAAACAGAAGGGATCATGACGCGATTAAACACACACAACATTTTAAAGTAAGTGTCCACAAATCTCGACAGAGGAACACACAACAGCCTGAATAATCTCTGGTGGAGCTTGTTTTTATATTTTGCCAAATATATCTACAAATAATGTTTGTTTGTTTGTGTTCGTTTTTGTTTTTTCAGTCAGAAACTGAGGCACATACAGTACTGTATGCTCAGATCAGGTCTACATCCTGTCTGTTCCAAAAATAAATACAAAACCTGTGCTAATTGAAAGAAAAACAAGTTTTCAAAAATATTGTATCCAAGATTAGGTGATAGTAGTGAGATTCATAATTAATTTGTAAAAGTCTGACACAAGGGTTAAAGTACACACAATATTGTTCAACACAATGACCTAATGTCATTTAGCAAATCAGCAGTCTTCAAGGAACCCACCTTCTAAGTCACCATGGTACATGTATTATCATTTTGGGCACGCATGAATGAGTTCAAGGCTAATAGCGTTTTTGTAATGTAATGCAAATGAATCTGCTCATCTGCAAAATCAGATAGGGATTAAGAAAATGCTGAAATAAATATTTTCCTTTACGAAAGATTAGCCTCTCACATATTCGTGTCGAAGTAAAAACCTGCAGCCTGCGGCCAGTGTGGGTGAAAGGAAGCAGTCAGGGCTGGTAAACACGGCAGGTCGACTGGCCAGGTAATAGAAAGGAGCAGGCATAGATGACAGAAGGAAAATTTCTCTTCTGTCATTTGAGAGGGGCTAGATCAAAGCTCCATTAATCAGAGAGCGGCTACGGGGTGCAGGTGATAGAATGAAAGTAGTAGAAAAGGAGGTTTGCTTTGGGGGGAGAAAGCACCGCTGCAGGGAATGGATGGGGTTAGGTGGAGGGCATGGAGATGGAGGGATCATGGAAAAGGTAGGGAAGGGGAGAGCAGGAAGGACTGAGCTCTTGGGAAATGTTATGATGAAAAGAGCTGGATAAGGGTGAAAGGCCACAGTGGACACTGGAGGTTGAGGGGTTGACCTTGGTTACATGTGTTTCCTCAGAGTATTGAGGATCATTACAGGGTCATGGAATGGTAGAACAGGTGCTGAAAGTGTACGCTAGCCATTCCGTTTCAGAACAGATTTAGATGTTGATGTCAGAAGAGCATGGTGTAAATGATGGTGAAAAATAGGCAGTTATTTTAGGGACTGGAGGTATTTTCATTTTCCTGCAGGCATGGAACTTTAGCCTATTTTCACATTGGTTTTTGCAATCGAATTTCATTCAGATTTCCTTATATTTTATTTCATATGTATGTTGTACATTGCTGATATGCAGTAATGCAATAATCATTTAGACTTTTCACTGATTTTTTTTACTCGCCTTGTTTGAATGACAGTGACTCTCTTGTTGTGTGACATAGTTTAGGCCAGTAGGTGGCAACAAGTGCAGTATAAGTGAGCCATTGATTATTTACTGAAACCGATTTATATAGCAACTGCCTATCTTTATAAGTAAGTCACTGACTAATTTAGTCCGCCAATAATTCAAAACACTGTTAAATTTCTAGAGACATGAAAGAGAATCACAAATATAATTTTGGCTTGCTTGTTTGTTCTGAAAGCAAAATATTGGACTATTGCATTTCGTTCTTTTTCAATACATAAATACAGTTTGTACAAAGTGCCTATTCTGCTGTGCCTTTGCTTGGAACTGTTTTTGTTGGTGGAACAAATTAGGTTAAGTAACATTAGTCACTTTAACCTGAATGTAACATGTTTTAAAGGACTTTTAATTAATAAAATTGTTTTCCTTCAAGACAAACTATTCTGTCAAATGGACAAATGACAAGAATATCTGCGATAAATGGCACCTTTACCCCACAAAAATGCTGTTTTGGACATTATTTTGTCTCTGACCCAAGCCTCCACCTTTTCTTCTTGGTTTGATGAAACCAATTCCCAAAGCATAAGATTGCCAGACAAATGTTTGCCTGAAGATCACACCCTCTCGCTTCAAAAGGTGCATTTTGTATGTAGACAACTTTCAGATGATTTCCCCAGACAGAACAGCTGAACACACTAGACTGTGTAAAATGACAGGCGAAAAGGGGATTTCGGTCCCTTCTGAACAGCTTACAACCGGAATCATGATAAAAACTAATTTTGCCCAGAGCAGACTTTGCTTGGACAAACAGGTGCAATAAATTAGCAAATACCTTCAATACTCACAGTTTTCAAAAACATGCAATAAATCTATGACCTTGGGAGTTGCCACATTCTACAAGGACCCCTGAAAAATATTGGTGAGATTCTCTGCTTGCCCTATAATAACAATTACAAATGGCAAGGAAGAAAAATCATGAGCAACATTAAACACTCAGGGACTTTTAGGGTGACATTGCGAGAACAGTGTGGTTATTTTATATTTTCTTTATTCCAATGTTGCTGCTTTTATTAATAATTTCATTTAAATGGCACCAAGAATTAGAAGTTCTCCAGGGATTTCCAATTAAGGATAATTATGACACGAAATGTAATGCTCTCTACTGATGGTTTTAGTTCTTTAACAGTTTCATTAATGATTGTCCATATTTTGAAGAAGAAATATGGGAAATCTCATTGATTGATTGATGCATTCATTAATAGATTCATTGATTCACTTATTCATTCATTCATGTATTCTGCAGAAATCATTCATTTTTTATTAATGACTACTGATGACAACAAAATTCATAATGTGAATCTTTGAACACGTGCTTTAATATGAACGAGTAACATGAACATAGCAGTCAGGGGTTAATTTTGAGTAAAAAAATAAATAACTAACAAAAAAAAGGAATCAGATTCATTGATGTTTCTGAATCAAAGATCTGGTTCATAAGAGTTGAACCAGACTATATGTTTGTGTCACATACAATAGTAATACAGGAAACACTGTAGAATGTGTTGTATACTAGATGCACACTTGTGAGCCATTAATATTTAATGAAAGTCATTCTTCAAATTATCCTTGATAGTGAGCCATTTCTCCTACTTGTAATACAATTCACATAATAGCGGCGAATGGTAATTTTTACACTGCTTTCCTAACTAGATGATTTTATAGATGAGGTTTGTTACATTTACGTCATTCTGATACATTTCACTTCAGAGGAGTGATATGTGGAGTCAGAGGGAATTGGAGATGTCAGAGGTTGGACACTTTTGGAACAGTCCCTCGAAAACTTAGGTCAGCAGGGATTAATTAGCTTTCTGAGACCCACACAGCAGATGTCAAGGTAATCTTGGGTTGCAGACTGCAGAGGTCAATGCAATATCTCAACTCTGGAGATGAAAAGTGATCTCCCAGAATCCATTGGGTGGACCTACGAGGCTTCATCAGTCACAAACATGTCTACATCACTCAATGCAAATGCAGAGACATACCACTCTGCAATGCCCTCATTACTCAGTTCAGGAAACATATTGAGGTCAGTCACTGTGGATGGTAGTATTTGAAAATGTCTAAAAATGCCAAAAGACAAACGTCTTACTAATATACTACAGTATAAGAAAATGTCCAGACATCCTAAATCAATTGCCAGCTTACAAAAATATTCTAAGAAGGTTTTGCTAACATTCCCGTTAATTTATTTCTGAATGTTGAGGGAATATTCTGTTTTATAAATGTTTAAAACATGTCTTTTCCTGTTTAGGTGATATTTTTTAAGGATTATGGGAATTAGATTTTTTGAATGTTCTCTAAACTTAGATGAAATTCAAAAATCTTTTAGAAAAAAAAGTGTTTTAAATAATGTACAGTATACAAAATGTTTTTGTGCTGATATTTTAGAATTAGACTAAAGACCTTATAGCTTTGAATGAACATTGTATTAGTGTTACTGAAATAAACTTTGTTCATAACTTCAGTGTTACCTCAATTCTGAGAATGTTCTTTGTTTGCTAGGTTAGAGCAGGTCTTTTATTCATCGGCTAAAATAAAAGAAAGAAATGCCATATCTCGCTAGCGCTACAACACCGAATTCAATACATGTCACACAGAAACACAATCTCTGTTCTTTTTCCCTTTGCAGGAAAATCCATTGTACCCTTTTCTCATCTTGACCCTCTCGAGTGAGAGTTCACGGCTCTGCAGTGGTGTGCAACTAATGAGTCCAAAAATGTAGCCAGACACTCTCCCACCACAGGAGGCCCCGGAATGACCACTTGCAGCATTCACTCTGTTAAGGGTTATGAGCAGCACTGCCACTTCAAATGAGGCTGTAAGATCTGCCAATTAATATGTTAAGCACAACCTTGATGGGACGCAATTATTTTAATAAATGTCTTTGGTTGAAAGGAAAGAAATGATAGATTGCTTTCTGCAGCTGGAATTTTAGTACTCACAATTTAGGAAAAAAACTCTTGAACTCTAGCACAACCTAAGTGATGGGATTATAGCACAGCTTGCATGTACTTGATAAAACAGGAGAAAAGGAAAGGTTTTCAACAGCGGTGTGCTACTGTGTGCTTAAAGGAAGTAATTTTTTTTTTTTTCTTTTTAATGGGATGTCGTTTTTAGCTCACCTCAGAAATGTCATATCCATCTTCCTCCTGTCTAAGAGTTTCTAACACCCCAACACTTCCGCTGCGAGTCGGCCTGTCAGCCTAAAAGCTTCCTCCCTCATTGTGATAACACAATCGATAAAATGGAAGCAACAATTCCTCCTCTTCTTTCTCTTAGCCACATTGAACTGCTTTATATAAGATACACTTGAGCAGATATATAGATTGTAGGGTGCAGCTATTAACATTTGAAAAGGGGAATGGGGGGGGGGGGGGGTAGTTAATTATGAAACGATTAACAGAGGTTAATCCAAAAATTTGTTATTCAAGAGTGTTGCCACTGAGAGGTGCTGTGATGATAAACCCTGCTGGATTCTGCATTGTTTGAAAATCACCTGCTGTTCATTTTATTAAGCAAATGTAAGACTCCATGTGTCTTTTCCTTTCTGTTTGTGTCAGATTTCTGTCAAAGAACAACATGAAGTGAACTCACTAGACTTGGAACATTAACTCAGATGTTTCATTACATATACAGTCACAGTCTCAAAAGCTGAAGATAAATGATGTATAAAAGAAAAGAAAGCATAAGGGCTTCTGCCCTTTCTTTAGTCAAACGCCACATGATATGTCGCAAATTAAAGGAGTTAAGAAAAAAAAAATGCATGTTAATGTGCATTTAAACATCCTTACTTTATATTCGGAGAGCAGGGTTTTTATGCAAGCCTTTGAATGTGTTCAGAAAAGCAGACACCAAGGCCTTTGGCAGTGATAAATGCCTGATACCATCAGGGTCTTTATACCTTTAATCCCTTTGGTCTCTTGTATCATAAAAGGATCATCGCACCAAGAAGAATACATCTTAAATACAGAGATTATCCATTTAAAAGCAATGTTAACATCCTTAAAGGTCAAGTGGCTTACATTTGACTTACTGCTTACAAGCCTATCCAAAAACTTTAATCAAAGGTGATGTGTTAATAGCGACTAAAATGGACTTGTCCTTGAAAAAAAAAAAGAAATCTATAACTTTAAACGACAACTCATACAGCTCTTCAGCGTGACGTGTTAAGCATTCTGCATTAAGCTCAACTTCAAACCCCAGTTTAACAATGCAAAAAAATGTGCTTTGTGAAAACAGCTTTGCCATACCAATCAAAGCAAGCCTGGAAAAGCAAGCCTGCTTAAATTTCACATTCAAAACAACCTTGTTCATGCTTAGGGCTGAGTTAATTATGGACAAAGTAATGCTTGGGCCTAAGCCAAAAGTTTGCCCTACTGAAATCAAAAATTAATTGGCTGTCTAAAAAGGCATTTGTGCACTTTTCGAATGTGTCACTATCCCACTCCTAAATTGCATCAGGGACAACGACACAAAATTAAAATAAATCTTATTGCATCATTCATATTTCGCTTTTTAAATTGACTCTAGCAATAAATCAATTTAAGCAAAAGCAGATGAAAGGGAAGTGATACACATGCAGACTTTGCCATAAAGAAGATTTCACTCCTTCAGGTGATCTTCATTCAAAGAAAGTGCATACTGCATGCTGATTATCCTAGCCTGCATTTTAGATGAGAACTGCTTTGGCACATGAAAATACTGCAGGTATCTAAAGTTCCTATAAACAGATGGCATTTGTGTTCTTCGAACATAAAGACAGAAGGGTTGTTATGCTCCTTACATTCTAAATATGAGAGGAGAAGGATAATGACTACATTTCTACATTATTTTTTCCTTTAACGGACCTATTATTAATGCTTGCAAGTTACCGATGGCTCTGAACGTGCACAAAGATTAGCTGCCAAATTATTCCAGATCAGCGTAAATCAAAGTAGAGGTTAAAGTAATGATGATTAGAGGTCTTTTTTGAGTCACAGGCTGCTGTCTGCTGTATTTCTGCAGTGAAAAACTCATATTCTTTAGTTCAGCTGAGAGCATCATTTGTCTTGAGTGTCAAAAGCACTTGATGTTAAAGACAATTGTAAATGCATCGCTATGTTTGGAGCCAACGAAAATCAGCCAACCCTCTCACACTGAATAAACCCTTTCAGTCCTTTAGAGTCAGTATATATTTAAAGTTCCCTTTAGATGGCTGACTCTAAAACCTGACTCTGGACCCAGATCATGCACACAGGAAGCATCTATCCTCTATTGATGAAAGTCAAGCAGTTTCTTATTGCACACAGACGTTGATCACCCAGGTAAGTACTTCAAAGACCCTTTTTTTTATTTTAGGCAGCAAGTCTGAAGTATTCCACTTGCTAATCAATCATCATACTGGATGATTTAGCTGGGCATTGCTTTGTTGCTGTACACGCAGCTTCACTGTTTTGTTAAGATGTATTTGTTTTCATTCAGATTGAAGTTGATGTCTGTAATTTTGGTGAGGTATTTTCTTCAGTTTCAGCTTAATTTGCTGAGACAACTAAACCATTTGAAGGTTGAATTAACCACCGAAGATGTTTTTTCTGCTGTGTGATTGACACAAAAAACACAAATAACAAACAGATACAGTATTTATATATAACATCTAACCACCCCAATGATTATGATAATAAGCCTATTTAAATGAAGGAGTTGTTGAAACTTTTTGTTTGTGTCTTAGTTAAAGTTGTTTCTTTCACGTTTTGGAAGTCCATGAAGTGAATGTTCTGGAACACGTTGTTATCAACATCACAATGGCTTGATTTAACAGAGCCTGCAAATCAGGGAGCTGTACTAAGTTGCTCTTGATTATTTTTGAGACTCTTTTTGTACCCTCTTAAAAGCATCTCCATGTTTTTTGAGAAATACACTAACAGCACATTTCAAGACATGGTCTCATCAGAGAGTAATATGACCTTGTGAGGTTGTCCATGTAGGCTTTTTTTTTTACATGGGCATGGGCTGGTATGAGATTCTGACGGTATGATAACCTTGGACAAAAATATAACGGTTTCACAGTATCACGGTATTGTAATTACTGTTAAATTTAAATGTCTGGGTAACAAAACAACTGTTTTTCCCCAAATGAACACAGTATATTTTATTTTAGGAAACATATAGAACATATAGAAGGAAGTTTCATATTTCTAATAACATTGTACTGTACTCAAACGCAAACATGATGAAACCTGTGTTTTATAGGAATACAGACTAAACAAACCTTCAAATATTAT
>JAUCMU010000104.1:13891763-13913196 GCA_032275025.1 Enteromius treurensis
ATGGGGAAAAAAACCTTGGGAGAACCAGGCTTAGTTGGGTCCAGTTCTCCTCTGGCCGGACGCCCAGCACCTAATTTTCAGTTCAATTTAAACACATGTTAGATTGTGTAAGGACTTATAGTGTATGTGTGTGCATCTGGGTCCGGTGATCTGTCCACGGAGCTCATCTAGGAGCTCATTTAGACTAGTTTCCATCCTGACCCATCCCAAGTTTATACAGAACAAATAACCTGAATCCCTGGCCTGAATAAAAGCTTAAGCTGCAATAAAACACATAGCTTAGCTCAGCAGCAATTGATTTTTTTATAACGACCATACCTGATGCAATCAGATGATACATCTATATGCTTTATTATTCAGTGCACCATACGATGTGCCATATGGTAAAAGGCTACTGATTGATGAACAAGTGGAGCATGATATTAGATTTCCTTTACAGATAACAGCTGTTATTCAAAGCGAATACTTTGCACGTCACAAAATACCTTGTAATGGCAAATTATAGGCCACCTGGACTTGCGTGATCCTCTGCTGTTCAAGCTTAATGTGAAACATCAACAGTCTGCTGTTGATTCCCAATCTGCAGAGTGAGCAGATCTAATATCTATATCAGTCTAATATCTAAATTACAGCCAGAAAATAATGTTCCGTGTGGAGATATTAGCCACCAAGTTTGGCTGATAGAAAGCTTTTCTCCAATTTCACAGCTGGACAAATACCACGGCTTCAGCATTTCTTTTGAAAGCACCTCTAGACAAAACTAAATATCCAGATTTTCCATGGATGGTCTTGCACAGTCAGAGTTTGACCAGAGGCAGAATTTTGATCCTCAAGTGCAGTTTACTTTGGTTATGAACAGCTCACTAAGTCAGGAAGAGGCCACCTAAACGAACGACCAATATGCTGTTCAAACAAACAGAAACAGCCTAGAAAAATGGTGGTGCGGTAGTCTCAATGAACTGGACAGAATAGGTCATGTCAGCTGAGACTAGCATGGTGGGTTTTGCTTAAAAAAATGTTACCTATAACAGAACACAACAGTCAATTTCTCTGCAAAAGAGTTGGCATTGTCTCCCTGCGGTTACAATTCTGACACAGTGTGTGTTTCCGGAGGTATCGTTGCTGTAAATTCAATTCTGGCTTGGCTTAGAGCTGATCTGGTATGAAGAAATTGTCAAATCATGAGCAAAATGATCCCCGCCGATTGCAGAATGGCTTGGGTTTTCACGCATTAGACAAACAACCTGAGCAGAACCACAAAGGTGGGATAAAGCCCGACTTTGTAAAGAGCTTCGCTCCAGTGTTTCCTTCTCACAGTCCCAGAACACCGCCACACTAATAAGCTTTTCCTATGAAAGGAAATAGCAAAATTTCCCCTCCACGGTGCCCAGTGGGGGGAGCTAGAAACCTCATTCTGTACTCCAGCTCCGTTTAATCTGGAATTCATATGGAGGAACGTTTGCCTCAGTCTGTCCCGTGAAATGTAGACATGGGTCAACGCCCTGTGGAAATGATGCGCGTGTCAGAGGCCCCTGCTGCTTCTGCGATTCATTCTCTTGCGCTGTTGGAGCTGCACCGTCCTGCCTGGCAGGCTGCTTCCGTCACTCACAGGCTCTTTTGCTTTTCTCACTAGCAGTAGACAAACACAGCCTTGACACCTGAGATCTGCCCTCCCAACTGTAATAAAACCGTCTAAGCACTGCAGCAGTTGTGTGCCGAGGGAAAGCGCTGTTGTATATAATGGGTTGGGGAGGGATCATCAAAGTGTGGACTGGAATATATGTGTCAAACTGTGCGTTGCTGTGACAGAGTAAATGTCTGTTTGGGGGATTTGTACAGCTTTGTGTGACCAATTTTAATGGCTGTCAGCAAAAGTGTGAAAGCTACTTCAAATAGAGCACTGACTGAATGCCTAATTGTGACAAATATGAAGCACAAAGCTTTCTTTGACTATTCAAATTCAAACGTGTTGATCTACGTATGAGGATTAAAAAGAAATGTTAAGAAAGTAAGACATAGCAAATGTGATATTAAAACATTATAAAGATGCCAAAAATGTTTAAAGTTGTTTTGTTCGGTGTTTACTTTTTGATGAGCCCTTTTTCTGAATATATAAGACTTCTTTTTTATTTATTTTTTCCCTGTTTTCCTGTTTTTTTTTTTTCTTTCCCAAATAGTGTTTTCTTTATTTCCTTCCATCTAGAACTAATTATTGAAGACACTGCATTTCATAATACAGGAAAACAGATAACCGGAATCAAACTGTTTTAGGACTAACAATCTTGCCAATGTGGCTATTTATAATAAATAGAGGCCATTCTAAGCTGTAGTGTTGCCATACTTTTTGCATTTGGAGGGCTGAATAAAAGGAATTAGTCTGTAAAGATGATACTTCAGCAAATTAAGCTTTTACACACATATATTTACACACACACATACTGTACATATTTACGCCACCTGTATTTGTATTACTCAGCATCACAGGTTATTCACAAATCTCATTCTTGAACAACATGTACAACGAGAGCTACTTGTCTTTTCACAATGCAGAGCTTGTCATATCAGTGGTGAATGGATATCTCTAGATACCCACTCATAGCATATGACACTTTTCATAGCAGGATCATGGCAACAGGGATAGTGGGAAAAAAATGCACTTTGTTATACTGAACATGATTATTCTTGAGGAGTTGAAAGACGGAACCTGTGGGCTCTGACTTGACTAATGACATACCTTGATGGCAGTGGAAGCAATCTGGATGTGATGCAGTTTTCGCAGAGTACTCTCCCTGTCTATGAAATAGGAGGCAGCCAGCTGGTGCAGGGCCTCCAGAGTCACAGCCGTGCTGTTACTGGTGTAGTCGCTCGCCTCTGCTTTCTTACTCAACTTCCTCTTGTCCACAAATATAGTCAGAGCCTCTTCCCCTAGCAGAAACAGAAGAGAGCAGGCTTATTGATACAGAAATGTTTTACAGTAAGAATTCATCTATTCCATGCTTCTGCAGAATGTATTAAGGATTCTGATGCAAGTTGTACTTTTATATAAGCTGACTGATAACTACTACAGGTTGAGGTAAAATACTGGTACAAATATTTTAGTACAGGGACCAATTCTAGTTCAACTAGTTGCTTATTAGCATGTATATTATCAACATATTGGATGTTTATTAAAACTTATAAAGCATGTATTCTGTGTGATCATATTCCACATCCCTAAGCAATACCTGAACTTAACAGCCACTTAAAAACTATTAATAAAAAGCCAATTAGAAATCGAATGAGGCAAAATCAAAAAAGCTAATGTTTTCTTAAAAGTGAGAATTGCACCTTAAAATAAAGTGTGACCAAATACTGATTTTCTGTTTAATCACAACATTTATTTGAACAATGTTTGTTCTTAAAATAGCTCAAGCCTTTACCCTCCCTAACTATTTCCAGTGGCTATGTAAAGTCATATATCAACTGGGAACTGGTTTTCAGGAATGGGGAGTCTTGTGAAATCTTTAGCATAAGAAATTATATTTTATCTGAGCTAGAAATGACAGTTTACAGTCTGTTCTGAATGTAATGCAAAGTTTGAATGAACAAATGACCCTTAGTGAATCAAACACATAGTTTGTCTAGTTTTGTCTGATTCACACAACTAATTACTTTTATCAGCTGGCTTTTTTAATGAAAAGTTCAAAAATACTTTTTTTTTGCAGATAGTGTTAGCAGAATAAAAATAATTACTATGGTAAGTAAATTGGAATCAAATTGAGAGATTCAATTATCAAGCAGAATTTAATAAGGGGAATCTACTGTACATCTAGCCCTGTAAGATAAAGCAGAGCAGTGTGACTTTACAGTTTATGCTTATACTGTATCTGTAACTCTCTCTAGCAGTTTGTATTCCAAGCAGATTTGCTGCAAAGCCAAGACATCTCCATTTTCATGCTCTAACCTTACACAATATTGCTTGTTTTCCAGAGCAGTGAAGGCCACATCAGTTGTGTACAGCCAATACTTTTGCATTACGTGAAGTAACTTGTAAGCACAGACTGCTCCGAGTTTGAGAACTGAGCAAAAAATAATGTGTGCAGATTTCTGAAAGGTAACCCATTCTGGACATGATGCCATCTGTATACACCTGCCTCCCCCTTTCAAACACACAGTGGAAGAAGTAATACATTATGCGACAAAGCATGTCACAAGTGATTTTGCTTGGCTTGATAGAGTGGAAATTGAGATGTAAATATGCATGAGATCTATCTGTGTTTCTTCTGCATGAAAAACACTAGTTGGTTTTCAAGTTCGCTCACAGTAGGAATTATGACCTTTGTGCATAACCACCATGACAATGTTTCACAGGAATATGTTTTTCTACCTCCTAGTGTAGCTGACAGTAGAAAATGGGTCCCATATTTCTTGATCAGGTTGTCAGTAATTAGCTGGGCTGTGGGTCTGCGTCCCAGGAGTCGAATGTTTCTTATAAACTCAGGGGTGAGAGGCAAAGGGGAGTTCAGGAAATCCCGACGCTCTACGGCCAAGTTATTCACTTTCCACCGGCCAAATTCCCTGCATGAGAAAAACAGAGAAAGTAAACAAGCCTGTCCCTAATGATCTGTTTTCATTAACATTTCTAGACTGTTTTGGACATGATAGAAGGAGGCCTGCGGGGAAACCGGCGCTCCTGCCAAGCTGCATCTCTAGCCTCAGGTTCTCAGAGCATGTTTCATTTGGGGGATGAATACCATGCGTAGGGCGCCGCCTCCGAATGTGCAGCTGACAGGTGTTATGCTCAATAAACATTTCGTGACAGAAATCTGCCCCGACAGAAAGACTCATAGAAGTCCGCCCTGTGGTGACAACCAATACCTTTCATAAAAGTGTGGGGGGGAGCTAAATGAAAAAAATACCACAACAAAGCTCTAAAATCCTTCCAGGCAAAAAAAAAAATAATACAGAGAAACAATGCTTCAGGCTTTGGTGACTCATGCATTTTTGCAATTTCTTCCGCTCCTAGGCTTCCTCCTTAGCACCACATGACACATAGTTGATAATACATTACACATATGAACAAAAACGAAATGTTTCTGAATCTGTAGGAATTATATTGAGTTAATGTGAAAGAAATTAACTACTTACATTCTGTATGAAAGTTTAAATGCGCTTTCAGAAAAAGAAAAAAAAGATACAAAACTGGGCAGTTCCCTAACAGTATGTACACTTTAGGTACCCTGCCTGATTATTTGTTCTGCACCAAAATTTGGACGGCAGTGTTCAAATTAACTGCACCATCAAAGCAACTGCAAAAGAGTTTGTTTTAATCTAACCAAAACACACCCTTAATATACAAGCTATGTATTAATTTTCAAGTCCAAAAAAACCCCCCAAAAAACGTAACCATGTTTTTGCAGCACGAACCGTAGTTTCTCCAAAGTATCTGTAGTAAAACTAATGTTACCAAATGGTAAGTGCTACCTGGTCTCATGGCATAAACCTGGGTGCACTTTATAGCGAGACACTAAATATGTTCCAAGTACATATCACTGCAGTTTTACAAAAGAAATGAACACCTTTCATTTGTTTTCACACAAATGTACAGAGTTTCGACTAAAACAACATAGTTTTCGCACAATTACTTGAAGAAAACATTATGACTTTAAAACAATATTTATATTCTGATAGATTTGTAAACTGTCCATGGATACTTGAGTTCTGAACCTCAAACACCGCAATACGTGCCTGTACCAACATACTGTAATAATATGTACCGTGGCTCAGGTAATTGAACCTGTGTTTTTGCGCAACTCAGTGGCGAAACATTCAGTAAGATACAGTAAATAAAACGCAATCCAATCTGCTTACAATGAAAAGAAACATGCCTTTAGATGGGCATCTTTAATGCAAAAACATACATTAGAGCACCAAGTCGCTTTTTAAAGTAGACATAAAAAATTGAATGTCAGCTAACAAACTGGAACTGGGTAGTTGACATAAACACAGCCTACAGTAGTAGGCCAATAGATCTTCCTTGGAGCAAAATACTTAAAGCATGTGTGCCAACTTATAGCAGGATGAGTAGCTGATGAAGCAATTAAAAAAACTTGTTTTTAATTAGCCCTGACAGAAACTATTTTGTTTCTTAAGCGAAGGTCAAGACTAATGCTCTTCTTTGTCTCACCAGCAGCAACTCACAATGCATACAAAAATAACAAATTTAATTCATGCAGTTACAGGCAATTAAGTATTCAAGCCTTTTCTCTCTATAATTCTTTCAACCCCCGGTCCTTATTTTAAGCTCTGCGTTATGCAATTATGCATACGCTAAAATCGGCACATGCCTCTACAAAAGGCACTGGCGCAATCTCGCACTTGATACATCTCAAAACACCCTCCAATCGCTGCATGCCTCTCTTCTATAAGGGCCGGTCCTCTCAGTTAGCCGAGAAGTAGTGAGTAACCTCATGCACAGGTGATGGATGGAGCTGGGGTGGCCTTCTGAAAGGGGATCTATCACATTAAATCAGGAGTAATGACAGAGGCTTCCCGACCCAGATGTTTGATTGATTCATTCCAGCAAACGCCCTTAATTCCATCTGCTGTTTTGCAATTCATAAGGGGCAAAAGTGATAGAATTATGTCGAAATTATGTCACAAAAACACACATTATTAATGTATGGTCGAAGCTGTTGTTGGATTTATGTCAGAATATAATTTCGGGTAATTTCATAAGCTACGCCCTAAAATGCTGTAAATAACGGTAATATTGCATTTGGCATGTGCTATACCAACAATTGGGACGATGGCTGCTTGCTTGAATTTTCGATGCTCAGTCTCGGTTTCACAGGGCACCACGATAAGCCACTTTTTAGACTGGACAGTTCTTTGGGAGCTGTGATGAGCTAGCCTTCAGAAGTTCAAAGGTTTCCCACAAAGTGGAAAGTAAAGACGGAAAATCCTCCCTGTCATTCTCTTTCCCGTCACAGCTGAGCACGATAAGCTTGGATTGTCTTATCAGGTGAGGCTTTGTGTGAGAGCAGTTTAAAGGCTTCTCTAGGAAGCACTCTATGGGACTTCTGCTGTGCTATATGAAATGCTCATTACGACCGTAGTCATCATCAGTCTTCCCAACAGCACTGAAACCGATTCTGCTTTCTGTGCTTTGTTTCTCAGCTTTTTGTTGCAGAACAAAAAGTCCTCGAGGCTTATGTCACAAGCTTTTATCTCTCCCTTTAAGATACGTATTAAAATGATGATTTGAATATCGTACAGAAAGAAATGGCCCTGAAAAGAGAAAACTTTAAATACGGGCAGCTGTCATCATAAAAAGAAATAGCATTTTATGAAATGACCTTTTACAAGCTATTTTAAACTGATTTTCCCACTTACATTATTAAGATTTTGTGAAAGAGAGAGAATTGCCTTAGTCTGTGCGCAGATCAGCCTCTCTGGAAACGATCCTGTGGCATAGGTTCAGTAAAGCAGGTGGTATATTTGGACCCCGTCTTTGAATGTTATGACATGGCATTTTCCCAATATTCTACAAAGTGAAATCTCCCAAATAAAAAAAAAATACTATTTCCAACAATGAGCTCATTAAAATTCTTTCAAATTCAATCAAGAAGGACGTGCAGAATTGAAGGAGGAATGAGATGGTGCACTTTCATTACCCGGATGACAGTGTTACACACCACTGTAAGTAGGAGAACCACTTCTGGTAATTCATCTTCTACCTGTCATTGCGGATTATTTGAATTGAGCAACGTAACAAAGCTGTACTTGAAAGAGAAAAAGCTATCCCCAGTATAATATTGCCACTTTTAATCTCTCTAGGTCTGCTACATGCATGCGTTGTTATCTTCAAGGAAATACACTGAAAAAGAGATTGCTTAAGTAAAAGGCTCCAGGCTGTGCAACATATTACAGAGAATCTGCATTAGCATTAAAGATGCGATCTGTTCTGAGAATGTCACAAACACAATATGAGACACCAAGATGAATTTATCATCTTTCCATGCATTATCTGTACATATATTGCACTCAACGGAACAAGCAACTGATATGCAAAACATCTATTAGATATTTTCTATAAAAAATGTATTAAATATCTGTTTGTATTGCGTTTTAAGTATATTTAGTACATTTGCAATAGTATAATAATGCAGCTCATGCCCAAGGAGGAAAAAAAAACTTAATTAAAATTTTATTAAGAAATCCAAGCTGAGAGAAAATGCAATTTAGTGCAATAATCTGGGACATCTTATAAAAATGCTTATGTATCAATCGTCACTCTGTTTCTCCCAATAATGTCTTATTATGTTTACAGTTATCTAGATGCTTTTAACCAAATTGTCTTACTTATGGAACAAGCAACTTATATGCAAAAAAATCTGGGACATCTTATAAAAATGCATATGCATCAATCGCCACTCTATTTCTATGTTGACATTTATCTATCTTTTAACCAATTTGACTTACTTATGGAACAAGCAACTGATCAATTTCTAAGGACAACATGATCTGTGATCATATTTGATACTCACATTTACAAACATAAAAATAATGTATGTACAATCAAGTAAACCGAAGTTGCTTAGTCCAGTTAATGTAGATATTGAGATACTAAAAATATCAATATTAAATTTTAGTAAACGTATTTGTTGTACAGAAAAGGTCAAGTTGCCTTTAAATAGCTTAATAATGTTAATCTTATATATTCTGTAGGAAATATAGAGCAAAATCACAAGATTAAATGAACGCTGAAGCCCTCATAAAACACTTGGTACACAAAACATGACTAGAGTAATTATCAACGAAGCAATCTTTTTTTAGCAAACAAGCAAACTAATCTCGACATCACAAGACAAATAACTAAACGTGACAACTGACAACAATATCAACAACAACTGTGTAAATACAAGTGGCAAACTGACAAACAATGCAACTGTTCAATTTTTCAAGGCCCAGTGCATATTGAGATAGAGGGGAATGGGACTGAGTTGGAAAATCATTTGTAGGCTAGGCCTAAGCATACTACGACTAAAGCTTTTTTAAACGTTTAGGAGTTTTTCTATTTAATGAAAAATTGCTATATTTAAATGTTTTACCTAAACTCTTGATTGCATGTGGAAGCTGCTCCTTTTCAATTAGTATTTTGATATAAAACACTTATTTAATCATGGAGTGGCTGTAATCTTCCCCTAACACAGCCTTGCTGCCGACAGTAGCCATCTCAAGGGAACAGGTGATAATGCCGAGTAATAAGAATTAAGAGCCCACTAATCAGTTGGCCACATGATAAGACTATTAATCTTGGAGAGGGAGCTCTGAGCCTCTGATGCACCAGGTTTAGCCAACAGACTAAAACATAATCTCCAATATTTTGATGAAGGCCAATCAGAGCAGCCATGAAGTAGCTCCTACAAATTAGAAGATGTCAACCGTGGCCTCTGAGAACAGATGAATATTCGATAACTGTCCTGCAATGATGGAAATGATGTATGAGAAATCACCAGAAATGTAAGAGCTGGAATTTCTGCTCACTTTCCAACAGGCTTAATTCTGCTAACTGCAATTCAACAAAGAAAAAAAGTGTATTATGCTGCTACGGCCAAGTTCACTTCAGCAAAAAAATGGTCTTTAGAATACACTGCCTTTTAAAAGTTTGGAACAGGTGAGGTTTTTAAAGAAGTTTTTTAAATAAGCCTTTTATGCCCACCAAGGCTGTATTAAGTATAAAAAAATAGTATAGTTGTTATATTTTTAAATAATATAACAATGAAATAACTGTTTCCTTTTTTTTAGTACATTTTAAAGTGCTTTTTATTCTAAGTTAAATTTTCAGCAGCCATTATTCAAGTTTAGTGATTCTTCAGCAATCATTCTAACAGGCTAATTTGGTCCTCAAAAATGTTTTTTTTTTATTAGCAATGTTGCCTTCATTCTTTCTTTTATTTGATAAAACCTTATTGACTCCAAACCTTTGAACAGTATGTGTTGTCCGTTCATTTAATTATTCATAAATTTACTCCGAATTGCCCATTCGAAGTGAGTCCCAGTCACGTGCCCTCTCAGATTTCTGAGCCAAGTGTATTTTGAACACAGTCTCCAAAAGAGAAATAATAGCGAATTATATTTTTTTTATATCATACAATCTTGCGTACGATTAGCATCAGCTGCTAAATTCAAATCTGCATCCGCGGTTTGGGCATTGGCACTAAACCAGAGACAGGCGCATTCCTACAGCGCTGCATTATTACCAATCACACACAAATCTGTTGAGATTATAAATGCAGTGGCTAATCAAAGCTGTTCAGATGAGTTGCCGCTGAAAGGCTGTTTTGTTCACTTGCTCGCTGACTGAATTCTCTTATCAGAAGCAACAAAGTGCAGATGTGTGTGCAAATGTAATTTTTGATATTCATTTCACAGTGTAAACAGCTGCAGTGAGTTAAATGGAAGTTTGGTAACACTTTATTTTAAAAAAAGAAAAATCGTGCACACTTTTTATTTTCCTTATTTTGCAAAAGCACACACTTTTGTTGTTACTGAGAGTGTACTCAAAGAAAAGTAGACACCTAACAGATTCGAATGGTGTATAACATTAGTATTTTTTGCACTGATAAGATAAAAAAAGACCCCGATCATGCCAACATGACCGGCGACCTCAGAGAGTTAAGAATTTATTGGGGGGAAAAGTCATAGTTAATCAGTCATAGTTTAGTTGATTACACTATTAGTTCTAATTTTCCCGTCATCCATTATGGATCAAATACAATAAACTATAAAGGTGCAAAACACTTTTGCTTACACAAATTTGAGAATCAAGATATTTTCTAATTGGAAATGTTGAAATGTTGAATGAAAAGGAAAAAAAAAAAAAAACATACAGTAAGACTATGTTTATACAGTGTTATTGCGGCTGCTGTGTGTCAGATGACAAGCATGACGAGCACAAGCGTTAAAATGTGACTTAAGAGGAACTACTGGATCGTTTAGATTCAAACATATTCAACACAGACAATGCATTTTGAAAAAAAAAAAAAAAAATCTAAATTGCATTCATTCATTCTAATAATGTTTAAGGCTAGAGTATAGTGTAATTGGATCACAAACTTCTTACCCAATATGAAGCATAAACCACAACTGGCACCATCAATAACCACGCCAAGCCTCAGTTCAAATACAACTAACCTGTAGATCTTGTATCTCGTGGAAAATCCCTGTCGGTTCCTCTCCACGAATTCAGTATACTCTTGTGAGTGGTGAAATGGGCCCTTGTCAGAAAGAAGCCAGTCCAGGGGGCCTGCAGGGCCTTCTTCAGCTAAACTGGCAGAGCTTGTCAGCCAGAAGCGAAGGCTGAAAGTCAGCAACAGCAGCTCCCATAGAGCCATGGGGGAGCAGCACAAGGCTTCAGCAGCACAGGCTCTGGTGCAAGACCACACTCCACCACCCGGAACTGAAGATCAGCATGGCTTCGGCCCTGCAAACGCTCGCCTAAGCACACACAGCACACAGATTCACAAAGAGAGAACAAAGATGCATTAGTAAACACTCAGTCACCCTCACCTCCACTCAGACACACTCACCAAAACAACTGCTCCTTTAAATGAAAACTGCACACACACAGAGACTCAAAGACAGGCAATTAACAGGAAATTCTATTTCCTTGAGGGCATAAAAACTATTTAGGACTCCGGAGAGATCTTGTCAACATAGAGAGGGGAGAGAAGTACGATGAATCTTTGTGGGAATAATCTACTAATTGTCTGTAAGTGAGAAGTGTAATGTATTCACTTAAAAATGTTCTCTGCATGGTAATGAGTGTTTTGGTACTTCAGAGGAACAAAGTATCACCAAATTAACAATAAAGGAATGTAAGTGAAATAATAAGAACCTCCTGTGCACATGCTTCCATTTTTAGTATCCGCTGTTGCGGTACATGAAATGGAGAAGTTCTCCCGAAAACTGCTTATATTAATCCAAATTACTTGTAACTCTCAACAAGCCTTGTTTCGCTTCAAGTGCAAACTGTATAAAAAGGCAAACGTGCCAGATATGTTTTAAATCCAATCACTGCAATTCAGTCCCATGATAAACAGATGCCATGAGCACATTTTCGACATCTCTATCAGTAGTTAGTTCTCAGCATCTCCTACAGGCCCGCCCCTTGTTCTAACCCTGTTATTATTTCCATATTTCCACCAAGTGCTGTCAATCATTCTTCACGGCCGTGACCAAACCAGATGTTGGAATAGAGTCTCATTACTGTATTCTGATGACAGTCTGTCAAGTCATGTGGGCCATGTGACCATATGTGTGGGCGACTTTCAAAAATCATCATACTTTTGTGGAACAGTGTGAAAGTAGATGCAAATAGAGATTAAAACTCAGACCTTGCAATATAAATGCACCTCATCGACTTGTGCATCATTGCTTTGTAAAACCTCTAATTACAAAGACATGCATATCAAAACAGAAGCTCTACTATGCCTACACAGCAGTACATTTATTTCAGCTGTATAAAAATTACATAGCTGTTGGTGACCATATCGGTTCATTAAATATCTTTAAGCTTACAGTTTCAAACCGCAATCATAAGTTGTTCGCTTTTGGCATTTATTCCTATGGGAGGCCTTTCTCGGGTGATGTATCTACAGAGTATCATCTCACACAGAACTTTAATGTATGTAGCACGCTGATAAGCACATCCATAACGGTGTGAATACAGCCCCGATCTGGGCTACAATGCTTTCTGCTGTGATTACAGCAGATTTAAAAGCAAGGTTTTTACTGCATGACATTTAATTCTTCAACGCAGACATCCGTACTTCTCCATGCATATTGATGAGGAACTCTCGGTGGAACACAGTAACCACTCAGTAGGGATCCTACAATGCGCTGCACTTCAGCGCCACAGTGCACCACAGAAAAAGGCCCTTTCAAATGCCGCAATCTCCACGTTTCCATCAGCAATTCTTTTGACTTGCTATTTTTCTGCCTTGTGTAACAAGCGCTTTGCTTTTGTGTAAAATCACTGTTTACATTTCTCCCAAGTGCACAGCATTGTTATATGTGTTCCAGTTCTTTTTCCCCTTCTTTTTTTTTTTTTTATGGAGGGGGATGGTAGCTTGGCAGGTGGCAATGAAGAAAAAAAAACAGACGATTAAAAGACGTGTAATGTAAGTCACAAGGGCAGAGAGAAGCTTTGAGATGCATGGTGCTTCCGGCTCGTATTCTCTTCTGAACTTACTGTTATTTCAGCTTAGCTCTTTATAAAAAAGCAAACTACTCGCATTTTAGTCAGCAACTTGTATTTAAGTACTTTATTGAAGAGCAGAATAGCAATGAGAGCAGGGTTGTGATCTCTGCAACTCTCCGGTCCTTTGAGATAAAACCTCCAACCTTGAGTCAACAGCTCAGAACTGTACCTGCATCCTATCTCCATACGCCAAACGTGTAAACATGTATTCATTGAGAGCACAGTTCATTTCAAAGCAATCTGCTGCTATAATCACATTACCCCCCCCCCACCCAGAGCAGTAACAGGATTTTGCTTATTATCTGCAGGAATAATATCAGGTATGTGTCAGTCCCTGTTTACAGGGGCATCATCAGACAATATCTGTGGTTACAAAAACAATACACTTCATCAAATGCTGTTGAACTGATCCACCCTGAAAGAGGAGCCGAGGTGTAGCCTACTTTTAGACCACAAATAAAACATCTGGCCTGAGAGAGGAATCATTTTTTTATCATCAACGGCGGACGAATGAAAAGCACCAATGGTGCCACTTAAATATAATTGAACACCAAACGGGTTTGAAATATCCTCAGTCTGGTCTGAAATGGCATAAAAGTGACAATTTTGTCGGTTCCTACACAACTTTGTGTAGACTTTCTATAAAAAGCCTCTGAAACAATACGTACCGGGAAAAGCACTTTCGCCAATAAAACTGACGTGACTTGATGTGTGACGTTTAGAGGACTAAAAGAAAATTGATGTATAAAACATGTGGAATTAACAGAAAAATAAATGGAGGAGAAAGTGTAAACACATAAATAAGGATAATTAAGAAATTAAATGAGTATCTGCATGAGCCAAATTAAGTAAAGGTCTGGCGGGAGAGATCATCCAAACATTAGCTAGTTTTCTGGGAAACAAGGAGAAAATTATGTTGTTATGTTGGAGTTATGTTGGATTAAAAATTGTGTTATACCACCGTAGAACTCATAAAGAGGTGTTTTAAGCTCTTTATGGGGAGAAAATTATGTATACAGTTTTGCACGATCATCTTAGCCTCGCTACATGACATGCAATTTTTCATTTAAACTAGATGTTGCAAGAGTATTTGTTTCATAACCTGCAGGGTCTGCAATAGCAATACAAACACTCGTATTGTAATTTGTCATGTAAATGGTGACTATGACAAGGTCCTGTGTATTCACCTAGAGGGACGAATCATTTTAAAACTTCAGCCCATGCCTGGTAATAAGAGAGAAGCAGACTAGACAAATAGCTGTCTGAATGACAAAAAGCCAATCTGTTTTAAACGGTATACCATTTTGCACAAGCGCATTGAGTTATATTCATTAAGCAGCATTGCAACTCATTTTAGATTATGCCCATAATGTGATTGTGGACAGATTATAAATAAATAACTGACTAAAGCCAAACAGATAATACAAAGAATATCCATTTAGCAAGAAATAGAGAAATTACTGTTTTAGGTATTGAAAAGGCTATTTCTTTGTCTTTGTTGGCTACAGTGAAGATGAACATCTCTGCAAGATTGCTGAAATGGGATTCTATAAAATGAAATAATTACAGGTATTTAGAACTAACCGATCAATCTTTTCCGATTCGCTGGAAAATATATCCAACGTCGTTTATGAAGTTCTGCAGGTATGTTCAACCACCCTATAATATACATAAATAAATTTACATAAAATTGGCTTTTTAACCTTTTTTTTCTTTTTGGTAAAAAACAACATTACGCCACACCTACTATTGGCTAGTCTCGCGTAACCAGACCTTCAGAATTCATAGCCGCTTTCTTTGGCAAGGCCCGTCCATAAGGCCGTTTGACTGACATGTCAAACAACCAATCACAGTTCGTTTCCTTCAGCGTCACGTTTCGGGGCGTGGAAATATGCACACAACAACAGAACGGCGTGCAACAAGTCAGTCAGCATAGAAAATCCCGATGAGACGCTCGCGCAAACATCTGTTTGAAGCAAAACTTTTTTAACACCGACGAGCAATTCTGGAGAACCGAACACACTACTGAATCGGCCAGCTGCGATGTCAGTTGTTTCATGTTTGGCAGCAAACGAGGATGATACCCTTCTCAGTTAGGTACTTCACTTGATCTTCCATAATAGATAGGAGGAGACACACAACTAGTAAAATTGGATCGCATACTCCAAACGTTTAGCTGATCTTAATAAATGCTTATTGTCACTCATGTAAACATGACAGGGTTTTTTTCCACGCAATTACACGTCTGAGCTTTGTTTCGCGGCGGACCGAAAAAAAACCCCGACACTCGCACCCCGCGGAAATCCGCTCAAATTCAACCAATCAGATGACGACTTCGACGCTGCTGAAGTGTTTCCAGAAAAGTGTACCGTATGCATCAGACGTTCAGCCAACGCTCCGTCTGAGGCTGAGACTATGAAACCCTGCTCCGGAGCAGGGTTAGCACCGCAATTGCGAATTGTCTTTGTTTTTTGCCTTTGTGTGTCTCATGAGGCTAAAAACGGCTAAAGACCTATGCGGCAACTTGAGGCATAACTGGAAGTGGCAGGTTTGCCTGCACCTTGCCGTACGTCCAATCAGGTACAGAAACGTAAACCCAGGGTTTAGGAATGTGCAGTGTGAAACGTCTGTTTATGTATACCCAGGATTAACCGCTAACCCCAGGTTTAATATAAGCAGTGTGAAACATGATTACAGATAACCCAGGTTTCCGTTTATCCGGGGTTTAGGATAACCCTGGGTTAACAATTTCAAGTGTGAAAATCACTAATCTCTCCATTTATTGCCGTTTAAGTTGGTAGTAGTCCTGTCAAACAACCAATCACATTTAAAGTTTTTTTTTACAAAATGTGTGTGTACTGTACATTTTTATGTATTTATAAATACACATGCATGTATATATTTAAGAAAAATATATTGTTTATACATTAAATATTTATAAGTGATATAAACTGAATAAATTATATTAATATGAATATCTACTAGAGGCTCTCTGTCAATACAGACAAATCGAACAATTGCTTTTAAAGGTTTTTTTCTTATAAGAAAGGTTCACAGTCAAGCAGATACAGCGCCCTGCTGGGTGTGACAAAGAAAGGAGTTATCTCCTCCGCTTTATATCTCTTTGCACACCCAAGGTTACAAACTAAAGACAGCTGGTGTTCTCATATAAGGAGAAGAAAAAACAGCAAAACCCCTCTATAGATCATCCCTTCTAGACATGGGTCACCCTCGCTCCCTCCCTATCACATGAGCATGCAAAAATCACTCTCAAGAATTTTCCACCAACAATACATATATGCATGTAAATATTGTCTAAATATATGTGTTTGTATTTATATAGACATAATAAATATACACGGTACGCACACATATATTATGTAAACAAACGTTTTGGTTGCAATTGATAATTTGGCAGCACTAGTTGGTAGTAGTTGTGCATTTTCCCTTGATTTAATATTTGGCTAATATTTTGTTTATAGGAAGCTGGAGTTGCCATCTGTGTTTGGCTCTTCTGAAGGACAAGGCCTCTATTTATCAGAGCCAAAACCCTGCGATGGAGTAATAATGAGAAGAATGATTGGAATGATGGAGAGGTAGAAAGAGAAGTCATTGGCCCTAACGTAGCCATTGTTTTGGGTTTTATTTCACTATGACTGTTACACACATCACAAGCAGTGTTGGAAATGAAAGAGCGCATAAAGGAGAGGTTTGAAATGGATCATATGCTCTTCATGCATTATGAGCAGTATTTCCACATTCCTTGATGTTAGGGCCAGTGGTTCAGATGATTAAGCACCTGTTTATGCATTGCCAAATATTTTTTTTTTTTGTCTTTTATTATTCACTCAAGATCAATTTGTTTACATATAGCAAACATATGGCTTAATCCTTTAAGGATTTATGGATTAAATATTCATTTGTACAAGAAGTGTTTCTCTTTGTCGTATATGATTATTTCTTGTAAGTTTTTTCAGGAAGTAATTGTGCCAAGGTCCAGATTCAGAAACCAGAAGATGGTGCTGTATTTTTATTTGAATTATAATGTTTGTTTGTTGTTTCTTCATTTTCTGGAGTCACTCATTTTTGATCTACAAAAACACTCTCATGAGGCGGGTTATCTTTCGTAGCAGATTTTTGTATGTGATATAACCAATATCTATTATTGTTGACTAATCATATTGAATTATCGTGAGTACTGTATCGTTTTGTATTTGGTTTTGGTATATCATGTCAGTTTGTATTTGGTATTAAATGTATATGCTGTATTTTTCTGTCTTTTTTATTTACATTTTTCATATTGGCCTTTCCATAATAAACATGCGTGTAACAGAGATATTAGTCTTAATTATGTGTATTTTTCTATGCATGCTAACATAACTGAAATTTACCTTAGTACTATAACTCTGAGACCCAGTAAAATGTAAATAATTAACATGAGGTAAGAGATCTTTTTAAATATAGTTTTTAACATCAAGATTTTTGATAAAAAATTCTATAATTATAATTATAAGACCTTATATAATGCATTATTACGTATTTTTATACATAATTCTTACTCTGCTGTTACTACTAAGTTCATGTCTGCAGTGCTAGTACAAAGTTTGTGTTGCTCACCTGATGGTCAAATTTTATTAAATTTTAATTTTATAATGCTTTATTTTAAAGGTTTTGTGTTACTAAATTATATTTATGAAATAGTGTGATCCATTAACCACTACAACCTAAAAATTATAGCTGAAGTGATTTTTTTTTTTTTTTTAGAAGTTTGTAATTATAAAAAATAATACCAATAAACATTGTTTTATAATTTTATATGTTTACCAAAACATGTTTTACACTAAATTTACACGAAACTCAATAAGTTATTTTCTTAAATTTTGTTGGTAACACTAAGACATGAAACGAGCTGTTTGTGTGAAGTATATCAATGCATATGCATGGAAACATTTCCAAAATATATGCTGTATGTGAGTGTATTTACATATACATAATAAATATACACCGTAAACACATATTATTATTATATATTAAGTAAACAATTTTTATTTTGGATGCAATTAATCGCAATTAATCATTTCACAGCACTGTTGAGACATATATATATAATATTTTAGATATTTTATTTTATATACAAATAATAATTGCTAAAACCTTTACCAAGTCTTATACCAATCCAAAAAAAAAAGTATAATTTTATAACAAACATAAGAGGGTTTATGCACAATAAACACACACCCAGATGCTACATTTCATAATATGGCATAGGCAAAAACTGCTACATGCCCTGCCAGGAAACAGCTGGTCTGAACTTCATACATTTGAAGCACACCATAGCTCTCTAGGATCTTTTCAAGCCCAAATACTCTTTGGCATCATCATTAAGACCCGCATTTGTCCGTGCCGAATCACTGATATCATGAAGAGAAAACCTAACATGGTGATGTAATCAGCCGTTCCCAGTTGGGGTCCATCTGATCCCTTTCCTGTGCTCCTTCCACCTGCAGAGCAGCAGCGCCCTAAACGTGACCCGGAAGTGCTTGTTGCAGAGTGCGTAGCAGACGGGGTTGACCGTGCTGTTGACGTAGCAGAGCCAGTATCCCAGCTGCCACAGGCCCTCGGGAACGCAGTCGTCGCAGAACGTGGATACCAGGACCATGATGTTGTAGGGTGTCCACGTTACAATGAAAGCCAGGAGAATGGCGCTGAGGGTCCGGGCTGCTTTCTTCTCCCGGATCAGACCCGAGGTCCGGGCTTTACGGCCCTGCTGGCCCGAGGTCAGCGAATGAGAGGGAGCTTGAGCTGAACTCGTGGTTGTGGGAGTTATAGAGGAACTGAGCGAATTCTGGCTCCCTGACTCACAGCTCCTCTTGGTGGCGTTACGCTCGTTGAGAAGATCACTGACCGCGCTCTTATTCATCCGAACGAGCGGAATGTATTTGTTATTGTCATCCGTGTCCGTCTGTGTATGGCTGTATGTGGTGGACATCTCGTCTCTTTCCCTTCGTTTCTTCCACCACCAGGCTGCTGTCCGGTGGGTGATGATTGGACAGATGGTCCTGTGTGTTTTCTTTTGCTGGTTCTGGTCCGTTTGTGGTCTGACATCTTCAACACTGCGAGAATTACTGTGACATGATCTCTGGGAGACATACATGACAAAAATGTAATGTAAATATAATGTTTTGCAGTATGAATTTCATATATCAGTTCACTTCAATTGGAATAAATTAAAGCTTATTTAAAGGCCCTGCTTTTTGATTAGTTTGCTTTTTGTAGTCCATGTAGTCCGTTTAATCATGTATAATGTTCAACAACAACAAATCATGCTTTTACGCAAATATGAGCAAAATGGACCAGAATGATGATTTGATACATATTTTAGTCCAATAAAAGGTCTCTAGAAAAATAAACACATGACAAAAAATGTAAATAACAAATTTATTTTTAAACATTTTTTCTTTTTTTTTTTTTCTTTTTTTTTTACTATAGGTTTTTTCATTGGAAACGAACTGAAATAAGTTGATTAACTAAAATTGCTAAAACTAAAATCGAAATGAAAATACATCTAAAAAATATATATACATAATTACAAAACCACAACAAAATTACCTAAAACATCATTTCTATGTAATCATGTTTATGTAATTTTGTTTGTAAAATTATGTAATTATTTAATTTTAACAAAATTTGAATAAATACTACACTCTCAGAAATAAAGGTACAAAAGCTGTCACTGGGGCGGTAACTTTTCAAAAGGCACACTTTTGTACCTATTACACTCAAATATGTACACTTTAAGTACTGATATGTCTTTTTTAAGGTTCCAAAATGGACCTTTTAGGTACCGCCCCAGCGGCAGCTTGTGTACCCTATACTTCTGAGAGTGTCGGGCAAAAAAAACTTAACTCTCTTAACTCTTTTTTCAGTTCTAAAAAAGGTTTTATAGAATGGAAAGGCTTCATGGTGTTAAAGGTTCTTCACTGAAGACCTAAATCAAAGGAAGCCCACCTGCGATGCGTGTCCTGTGCGTGCCCCCATGAGTCCGGCGAGCTGCTGAGAACGCTTCTCCGTCTCGCGGTACACCCGCCAGTACAGCGCCACCATCACACTCACCGGCAGGTAAAACGCAGCGATGGCCGTCCCGAACGTGATCACAGGCTCAGACAGGAACTGCACTGAACACTCTCCTTCTGGGACAGTCCGCTCACCCACTATGTACTGCCAGAACAAAATAGCCGGAGCCCAAAGCACAAACGAGACGGTCCACGCTAAAGTAATGAGCACCGCCGCCCTCCTGGGCGTTCTAGTGGCCCGATAGGTCAGAGGTCGCGTGACAGAGAGATAGCGGTCCACGCTGATGGCCAGCAGGTTCATCACAGAGGCGTTGCTCGCCACATAATCCACAGCCAACCACAAATCACAGGCTAGGTTTCCTAATGTCCACCGGCCGATCAGGATGTAGGTCGTGTAGAGGTTCATCGACACAGCGCCCAAAATGAAGTCGGCCACGGCCAAGCTCAGGAGGAAGTAGTTGCTCACCGTCCTCAGATGAGGGTTGACTCGAAAAGAGATCATGACCAGGACGTTGCCTGTGATAGTGATGATGGAGAGTGGGATGGTTATGAAAGTGATCATGGCCATCCTCCAGGAGATGGCTCCAGAGACCGCCACATCTGTCCCGTTGCTTAAACTTGAGAGGTTCAGCGCGAATGAGGTGCTGTTCATCGTGGACTGAAGATGGCCGGATGATCAGATTATTTTTGTGCTTTAAAAGTCCAGTGCAATGCTTATATCGCATATTTTAGATGATTCCTGGTGCCTGATCATTCTGTGTGGACAAATAAAAGACATATCATTCTGTAAGTTGCATGTTTAATTTATACAAACTGTTAATAAATAATATTATAAATTATCATAGTTGTTGTTACATATTCTTTTGAGAAAAACTGAAACTAAAGGCCTGGGAAGCCCATCAAAATAAAGGACCCAAATCAAAGGAATTATTATCAAAGGTATAATTATTATTATTATTTTAAAAACTTTTAATTACCATTTTCTTCCATGTTTTAATTTTTACTGTATGTTTTATTACCATAAAAATTCAAATACAGGGCCCCATTATTACAAGCAAATTAATTTAAGTTGCTTTTATGAATTCATTTAATGACGATTAAGCAATTAATCGAA
>JAUCMU010000104.1:13920057-13930208 GCA_032275025.1 Enteromius treurensis
GTGTAGCGGACAAGCAGATTGCACAGATAAGAGGGAGCTAAGCCATTTAAGGATTTAAAAACAAGAAGGAGAATTTTGAATTTTATACGGTATGAAACTGGGAGCCAATGGAGATTATTTAAGATTGGGGTTATATGAGCAGAACGTTTAGTATGAGTGAGTAGTCTAGCTGCAGAGTTTTGAATATACTGTAATCTGGAGATGGAGCTAGCGGGTAGACCAATGAAAAGGGCAATACAGTAATCAATGTGTGATGTGACAAATGCATGGATGACAGTTTCAGCATCTTTGGGATTGATAAAAGGACATAATATATATATATTATCGTTTGTGTTCCATAGAAGAAAGTCATTAGAATTAATAACAGTGAGTAAAGGATGAAAACTATCCATTTACAAGCAGAAGATGAAAGTGTGTTATGCATGCCGTATCAGAAAGATGATTCACAGCGTGTTTGTTGTGGATAACGAAGAGTCATGTAACACTATTCTGCTAAAATCGTTGGATTTTTGTGCACTTTCCTCATTGGCCAGAATTATATACAGTATTTCTTCATCAGAACTACCTCACTGGTGTTGTGTAGGGAGCTGAATATTTTTTTTTCTTCTTTTGGATTTTGCTATAATTAAATGTAATTTAGTTTTAAAGCAATTCCAAGTAAGCTATAAGCCTTTTTACTAACAGATGGTGCCGCTGATATAGTGACACCAATTATAGCAAAATATATTAGCAGCTGATTCACTGGGCAGCAAACTCTGATGCTTCATTTTATAGATTTTCTGTAAGCATACAGCTGTGTAGCATATATTATGCTCGCTTGGCTTTCACACATTGACAATGAATCCCAAACTGTAATTGTTAACTGTTCGGAAAAAAAAAAAAAGGTTCATGGATATTTTATGCATCACTGGTTGCTACAAAATCAGATCAAGACTCATTTATGTGAAAAAGATTCATTGTGAAGTTAGTATAACCCTTATAACCTGTAACCTGCATCACAGGTCAATGCTAAATTATCATCCACATCATCATTATTATTGTCAAATTTACCACAGTATTTTAAAACAGTAAGGCTTGTTTTTTTTTTCAGAGAATACATCATGAATTAGATCCTTAGATTAGATTATTGATTTATGCATGGGACAAAAAACAGGGTTTATGCTTAAAACATGAAAAACAAAACGCAATGTCAGATATATTCTCTAAAAAAGTATATTAGATTTTTGAGAATTCTAAGACACTCATTAAGAAAATGTTTCTAGCAGTATTGCAACTTGGTGTGTGAGTGTGTGTGTGAGAGAGAGAGAGAGAGAGAGAGATTGTCTCTGTATCAAACACCACATGGCATAAATACATGAATGGTCTTGAGGGACACAGTTGTAACTCGTGTAAGAAGCTGTGTAATCTTGATGGGCTGCTGTAACGTTATGCTCATCATTCATGAGAACGACGTGAGGATCAGGTAGCATTTGTTCAAAGTTGTCCCGCTGCAGCAAGAGGCAACGATTATATTTGCAGTGCACAGTCAACTGACAACAACTTAAGGCATGTCAAAACGAACACGATTAAACAATATAACTCACCACAACGTAGCTCAATGTTGAAACTTCGTCCGATAAGGTCCCATTCTTCGCCGAATCAGTTTTTTTTTCTTGACAAGAGTATTTAACGGGCACCAGCTTAAACCCCCCGGGAGTAGTGAAAACTGTTTGGTGTAACGTTAAAGACAAAATGGACGAAAGGTCGCACAGGCATCACCTAAATATTAAAATCGGTGCTAACGTTACTTCACTATAGTCCAACTTCGGAAACAAAGCGCTCCCATTATAATGCGAAGACAAGGTTATCCGTGTAGTGCTCTGAATTGCTCCTTGAAGAAATAACCGCATTTAGTCAAACAATGTCGAATAGATAAATCCACTAGCAGTACACACAGTTAGAAACAGACCGCGGCTATCAGTTAAAGCGCGTGGTTCAGTTAAACATCCGCCAACGGACTGCGACACCGAGGCTTTTCGGTCTCTATTGAAAGTGCCTGTAGATATTCCTCTATAAAGTCAGTCCCATCACATAGCTCTGCTTGACCCTCCTACTCTGCATCGTTGTCCGTGTGTGTGTGTGTATGTGAGCGAGAGACAGTGCCAAATTTCAATGGATAGACGCTGGCAGACGCGGGCGCGCGCCCTCTCTCACCCAAGTCACATGTTTAAAACACAAGTAGCCCTCTGTTATGGCTTTTCGGAGGATATGCATAAACCCGGAGACGAGGGTGGAATGATAAGCAGACTATGTTACCAAATCTAGAGATCTGTGTAAGTGCTTAAAGAAAATGCATTCCTCATTTTTTCTGTATAAGTTTGGAATACTGTAAGCTATTACTAGCACAGCAAAAACCCATTCTTTTCCATTTGTTCAAGCAGTGTTGGTGTGTTTCTAGCACTTGACTTTTTCTGAATTAATAATAGTATGGTTTTATTTTTATAAGAGTTGTTACACAAACAGTATCAATTCTAATGCCCTTAAAAATGCTACTGTAAAGTTAACAGTTAAAAACTGCCACCTGTTGTCAATGCCATAAAAAATACAGACAATGTTACAAGCATTATGAGATGACATGCTCATGGTTGTATATTTTGTAGCCATTATCTATTCAATTGAGTCAAAATATTATTTAAGCTAACATGTGCTTTTTATTTTAAATTGTACTTTTAGAACAAAGCAGCATGGCCCATTCTTACTTTGTATTACTTTATACAATTTAGGTTAATCTATATGTTTTAGATGAAAAAATAGTATATATTTAAATTAAATATATCATAATTTACCTAACATGGTAAGGTAACAGTTAAACAATTAACAGGTTTTGCTGCAACATTTACATTGCATTATTTTCCCCATATTTTTACAGTGTGGCATTTAAATTTACCACCTGATTCATTTGAGGTTATTCCGAATTGCGAGCAGCATGTGGGTGTTGAAGTCTCTATCCCTGGCCCTAAGCCTCTGTACATCTGTGCAGAAGGAGTGATTCAGACAGCAGTGTCAGCTAATAAAAATCATACCTCTGATTTCAGTCTTTTCAATTTCAGGCCGTCAATGTCCAAATTTTACTATCAGTAAAAATCTGGAAAAAGACAAGAGATATTTAAGCACTACAGCCATGCTTTGATGTGTAGCCTATAGGATTTCATACCAGGAATAACTTATTTTTCGTTGGTGTTAAAGTATTGGTTAAACCCAATTCTGATTACAATCAAAATGGCTCTCTGACCATGGACAAATTCAGCACAAATCCATTACAGAGGTTGGCAAAGTGAGATTGTTTGTCTTCTGGCAGTCTGCTGGAACATGCATCAGTCCTGTGTGTGTTATCAGGGAACTGATTGTGATGGATTAGATACATGGGCAACGTCCAGAGTGGACAGTCTCTGAATGCAACACTGCACTGGAACTGTCCATGGTGCTGAACTGCTGAAGAGTTATTGGACTGTACACTGTAACTTTTGCCATAGTCATTTACTGTATTGAGTATAGGTTTATTAGATAATGGATAATTAGCCTATATAATTAAACAAAGGTAATATTTCTGCTGCCCCAATCATTGATAATGCATGTACAGTACATAAAGACATGTGTGGACTTTGAAGGATTAGAGTCATTGCTCTTGGGAAGGCATGCAACAGATGGCCTGTAGTTTGTCTGCCAAGTCATCATTTGAAGGGCCAAACTCTTAGTGGTGTTCTTACATTTTCAAGCATAATCAAGTGCAAATGGTTTCTCAAGAATGTTTGAACTATAGATCCAACTATGATTTATCCTAACATGCAAATTAATCAGTGGCTGAAATATGTCTACTTGGCTGAGTCTCTGTCAGACTAGTGGACATGCATTTATGTTTGCTGGCATATTCAAACCAAACTTGGTTAGGTTGGTATATAAGTTTTTTGAAAGAAATACACACTGGTTGGAATATGAGTAATAAAATATTAATTTTGGGGTAAACTAACTTGCACAAAACTGAAAACTGACTTACAATTTACTCACCTCTGTCCACCCATGGTTTAAAAGAGTTTGTTTCTTCATCGAAACAGATATGGAGATTTTTAGCAATACATCACTAGGATTCTAGTGCTGTCAAACGATTAAAGTTTTTGTTTACAAAATATATTTGCATAAGTAATGTCTTGTCAAGTATATATATATATTAGTATTTATGTACATATTTATATTCATATAATTTATATTATAAATAAATATATTTAATATCTACATGCGTGTTTGTATATTTATATAAGCATAATAAATACACACAGTACACACACATTACATTTATTTTTTTTTATTATTTTTTTTTTGCATGCAATTGATTGTGAATAATCGTTTGACGCCACTATTGTATTTTCTGCAGTGAATGGGTGCTGTCAGAATAAGAGTCCAAACAGCTACTAAAAAGATTACATTAATCCCACAAGGAAGCTATCAGACAGTTAATGTCTTGTGAAGTTTAAAGCTTTGTATCTGTAAGTAACATCTATCATTAAGGCATTTTAACTTTAAAATTAAAGCTTCAGGAAAAAAATACCAGTCCATAATCAATAGTCTTCCTCCAGTAAAATACCTTCTTGTACAACCAACATGTTTGTTTTACTTCATTTTACTTCACTTTTAATCTGTGCATTTCATTCTTATTTTACTTGCTGAAGCAATCATATAAAAGAGACATATTTTTGCCAAGGGCAATTTCATTTGAAGTTTAAACATGCATTAATGATGGACTTCTTTACATAGCCTTTTGTTTCATATGGCGTTAATCAATGGACCACAGTTGTGTGGTATGCTTATGAATTATTATAATGTTTCTGTCAGCTGTTTGGACTCTAATTCTGATGGGACCCACTATACTTTACTCCGCTGTTGAGAAAACAGAGCTAAATTTCTTCAAATCTGTTCAAGTGAAGAAAAAATCTCATCTACATCCTGCATGGCCTGCGGCTGAGTACATATTCAGCAAATTTTTGTTTTTGGGTAAATTATTTCTAAGCCTGAGCATGGCATGGTAGTATTGCATAAATCATGTCAGTTAATACAGTGTAAAATGTTTTGTCAGTTAACCTAAAAAAGGTCTTTGTGCAGTGTAATCAAAATGAACTGGTTTTATTCAAGTCAGAAATATTATTTAATATGACTGAATCAAGCTCACAATAAGGTGGGAGTAACTTCCTTAGATAAACAGCAGATGTTCAGTAGATGTTTAGTTCACAGTATTTATAGATCCTAAACAAAACAGACAGCCGTGGCATTGCATCTTAAAAGCAAATTATTCAAAGCTCTCAATTGAACCCATTGGATTTCTATGGTTAATCAAATCATCGGTTTTCTTGCCTACAGCCCCATTTTCTTGTGGTCTGAGGATCCTATCAGTTCTTAAGCATTTTAGTCCCTGCTGAGCGCAGTTGGAGATTGAGATTATCTCTGACTGAGTTGGAAAACTTTCTCTGGCATTGGAGTCTAATGCTCTCAGATTTTGATGTAATTTGACCTTGGCCTTCTTCAATATCCTGTAGTGAATATAGAGGACAGTTGATTCAGATAACTCCATTTCGTGAGCTAGCAAAATGAATTTAGCTCTGTTGGACTAAACGCTGTTTCACCCCAGGTCTGTTCGTCCTGGTTTATCACTTCACCATCCAGAGCTGTTATCTACTTTACATTTAAACAGGCGGAATTATTCCGTACCCTCTGAGCAGATGAGAAACACACAATAACTCCCACTGATTAACACATGCTATTTTGTTTTTATATGATAGACTCATCTACTCTGCTGGGTAGAGTATTAAAAAGGAAAAGTACATTCTGGTCATTATGATATCACAGGGTGAATTACAGCCCAATCTTGTATTCCTTTCACTTCAGAAGGTTTTGGTATTTATTTATTTATTTATTAGTATTATAATTCTCCCTACTTTTATGTACTCATACTGTTTTTATTATTACCTCAAAGCAGATGTTCCTATTGATTTTGGCATTGAGTTGCCCTTGCTGAGAAAAATCTGCAGACACTTTAGTTGTAAAGGACTTTTTTTTCTTTCGTTCTTTAACATCATAAAAGCTCCTCTCCTTGTACAGTGAATTACTGCATTCAGAGACTTAGAGCTTATGACTGTAAAATGTCCCCATGGATGTTTGTTCAATAATATACTAAAATGTGAGAAAAATATTTCAACACAAGCAAAAGCTCTAAGATTTTAATCTCAGTTGTGTGGCAACTAATTTCAGTGTATTTAAAAAAAAGTATGCTTAACATTGTTTATTTCTAAATGAGTCTGTAAAATATCAGTATTTATTTAACTATATATATATATATATATATATATATATATATATATATTTATTTTATTTTTTTAATTTATTTTATTTCTAGTAACAAATGTATTTGATTTGATTTGATTTGTGTACAAAATGTACAATAAAATAAAAGCAAAAAGCCTGAAAATACTTCAGGGGCACAACAAAGTCTGATGCACATACAGGTTGAGAATATGATCTGATTGTAGGTGTAGTGCGAGTGATGCACTACACCTTGGTTAGAAGGATTTTTCTGTTCAATTTTGAAACTCGGCAGGCTACAGCAGTCCTAATCTGGAGGCGAATAGTCTTTGAGTTAAAAACAGAAAAAAACATAACACAGTTCACTGCCTTCTCTCAAACACACACACAATCAATAGTCTGAGTGGTAGCCTGACAACTGAACAAACAAATGTTATTCTAGATTTATACAGTAAAAAAACACCCCAACTAATGGCTCCCGAAAATGCATTGGTTTTACCCAGACAACAATAAACACAAAATTATTTGCTAAATTAAAACTTAATCCACATATTGCACACGGAAATCGACTGCTGTGCGCTTCAGAGGTTGTTTGGATAAATCTTTGAAGACTGCGATGACGGGTATAATTCAGGGTCATAAGAATGACTGCTTTGTGACAACGTTGAGAAGAGAGCTGGCAAAAAAGTGCATGGCTCAGCATATTATATGGTGCCATTAAAATTCAATTTACAGCCGGTTTCAGACATTGCCTGTACTTTCAAGCAATATGAAGGCAGCTCACCTTCCAAGTTGAAAATGTGGCAGACATTGCAAATTGACATGGCATTTCAGTGCTATGGAGCTATTTATTAACCTTATCACTGCTTGAACTTTCTTAACAATGCCCTTCCTGTGTGGAGACCTGGTCAGCATTGTCAGCTGCTGAAATTAAAGTGAAATTCTTTGAAAATAGCTCGGCTGCATCTTCGAATTCAAAAGTATGCATTCCCTTTAAGAAAGGGTGAGATGTGCCTTTGACAGACAAACCTGCCAGGACTAGTCAAGTGCGTCTTTGCAGCAGCAAAAATATATCAGGAAATGCGGCATGTTGCTAAGATGAAATGCATTTATTAATTATTATTGCCTGAATGTTCAAGATGTTCTTTACAGGTTAGGAATTTTGGGGGTGTTTTCTTTGGTTGAATTATTGTTATGGATTACAGACAGGTATTTTGGCCAGAGGCAATGTTTTAAAGTTTAATTGTCTTGATGGATTTTTTATTTATTTTTTTATTTTTTTTGTGATGGTTTTATTAGCTGTTTGCACTTTCGTTCTGACAACACCCATTTACTGCAAAGGACCTATTGATGAGAAAGTGATTTAATGCTAAATTTCTCAAAATTTCTTTTGAAGAAGAAACATATTTTAGATGAACCCTTCACTTGCCATTGTTAAGCCTTGGATGGGTCATTCTAAAACCTGGATTAAAAGAATCCTGTGCTATCTTTTTGTCTGGGGTTATACATGAAAATATACATGGGGTCAATGGCCTGTCATCAGTTGGGCTAGTTTTCCTGATGCTGACTTTTCTTATCACATAAGTGAATTGCAACTCAATTTCAGGATGATTTAAAAAAAAATGTAATTCTGCTGAATTGGTGGCGAATTCTTATGAATCTCATTCTTGCGTTTTCATACTGTCTGCTTACTTCCCAGTAACATTTATGTTTAGGGTAAGGAATGGACCTTCAAGCTTACTCAGAAAAAAAAAAATGCAATGCATATCATACAAATTGTTAATATGAAATCACGATCTTGTAAAACATTTTTTTGTCCATCAGTCTCTCTAAAATTTCAATTAACGCAGTTCTGTCACTATTTTAAATACACTGCTTAAAAATTTTAAGAGAGAGTTAATTTGCTTATTTCATTTGCACAAAAGCATGTGAAATTGATTGTCAATCTGTTTTGTTTCCTTAGTGGGCAGGTTGATTTCACAGAAGTGTGATCGACTTGGAGTTGGTGTACTTATCTTTCCCCCTCAATCACCGAAACGAAATATTGTGTGTGGAAGTTCTATCGCTAAATAAAGCACATGGATATTTAATGAGATAAGCACTGTTCAGATTGGTTATTTGTTGCTAAACAGTCAGCCTTTTACATCTCTGTATCAATTATTAAACTTTTTTTTTTCTTCTTTTTTTTTTACATACATATTTTTGGTTTGGAAACAGTAATATAGAAAGCTAGATTCCAAACATGTTTTCATAATCAACACAAGCAGTCTACAGCAGTTTTCCAAATATGTTGGTTTTTAAAATACCACATCAGGACACAATTGCAGCTCATCCAATTCGTTAGTAATTTGTTGGCATTAGGAGACAGACACCTGTTCTGCTATTGGGAAATGCGAGCAATGACCATTGTTTCCCCTTCCCCATCTCTGTTATTCTCTTTTCCTGTTACTGCAGAGAGATGGAGGGACGTTGTGCAAACCTTGATTGACAGCACTGTTAAATTACTGCGAAATTCCAGGAGAGCCTAAGTCACCTGGGAGGACTGACTGCATTCTCCTCAAATCAAGCATGGGCATCCCCATGTTCCTCAGGCCTAAATTAACAGTTCTAAAACAGACCCATGAGCCTGGTGCTAAACAAAATGAACGTGGATAATGCCAAGTTAATTAACACAGACCCAGATGCTCAGCCTTATGAATACTTGGTCTGCCAAAGAGGGAATATTCAGAGCTAGATATGTTTATTTTGACGTCAGTGCCTCTGTGTCACTGGGACAGGCTGTGTTAGCCTCTCTCACTGCTTTGCTAATTTAGTTTTACTCAATTGTTTTTCCGTGAGTTGTTTGATTAATTCCAGCGTCCTGGCATGTGAGGACACTGATGAAGGCTTGAAGCTTTTAATGTAAGAGCTGTTGTCAGGAGTGAAATTAAAGTCACAACTTTGGCGGATGATATTGGGAATGGAATTGGAGTCATCTTTTAAAGATATAACTGTGATACATGATCTAGTGGGGAAAAGCACTCTATATTCATTGATTGTATTATAGCATTTGTACTTTATAGTCAGACGCAACCTGTCAGACTCTGCAACAACAGGGACAATGCAACCGAGATCATTAGTTTCAAGCAAAAATTAGATCACACAGCATGATTCACCTTTAAAGATGCCTTCACTAATGAATGATTCATATGCATAGTCATTAGGCTCTCATCTAAAAACCAAGCATTCTTATTTTAATAACCCTTGCAGCTTTTATAAATCAGAATTGAATACCTTAAAAATGTGTCATTTAGACAAATTAAATTGATAAAGAACGCTTCAGCTTTTGTGGCTCTACAAATGTGGCCCTAATGGTGCACATTTTTAAAGATTCTCTGACGGAGAGTGATAATTTTTTGTCCAACAGATCTGAAACTTTTCACTGTCAGTCTGTGTGTAAATGTTGGTCTAGGGATTACTTTTCACTGACTCTGTCAGCGTTTTACATTGCATGGCCAGTAGGTAGCAACAAGTGACTGTCTGTGACTTATTAACTTATTAAAGGGATAGTTCACCCAAAAATGGAAATTTGATGTTTATTAGCTTACCCCCAGGGCATCCAAGATGTAGGTGACTTTGTTTCCTCAGCAGAACGCAAACGAAGATTTTTAACTTTAACCGTGGCAGTCTGGTAGTCATTTAATGGAAGAGGATGGGATCCAGACCTTTCAAAGCAAAAAAAAAAAAAACATTCACAGACAAATCCAGATTTACATTTATTCATTTAGCAGACGCTTTTATCCAAAGCGACTTACAGGTGAGCAGCTGGGGGAATGGTGCCTTGC
>JAUCMU010000104.1:13946841-13959706 GCA_032275025.1 Enteromius treurensis
TGTACTTCTAAACATCATAAAACCCAGCGAAGATCCATTCCTCGATCCTTGCAGGAACTCCCACTGCGAAGAGCTCATTAAACACTGCTCGTTTTAATATGACATGATATCCTGCAGTATACAGCATCAACAAATATTGGACTGGACACAAATTAATCTAATTTTCTATTATCCGTAACATGACAGATAGTGTCAAGTTGGGTAATTGCATTTATAGAAATAAGGAAAATACTTTTTCCTACTAATTTGCAAGAGTGGCACACTCATTCACCAAGAGGGGGAAACAGCTAGTTACTAAAAAGTGTACACAGTATCCTGCACATAACATTAGATGTGATTACAAAAGATGATTTATGGCAAGCTTTTGTGGTGTGTTTAGGCACTATCCATCAAGTGAAGTGATCTTCTGTATTTCCTCTAAGGTTTAAAAAGTGATGTTGTATTTGAGTTTATCACAGATTATTGTTATTTTTTCTAACATTGATAGCATTTGCTTACTTGCTTATTTACTAGGCACAAGGGGTCAGTGGGAATTATTTATTTATTTAAATTATTAAACAGCTCTCTGGAATGCTTGATTCTGATTGGTCAGTTGAGACATTTGCAGGTTCTTTCTTTTCAAATAATAACTGCTCCAAGTAATAACGCATAGCCGGTACTACTTGTATGTTTTAAATCTGGCGCCAACAAAGATTGCCGTTTGGCGCCATCTTGTGACAAACACTGGACAAGTAGGAATAACAAATAAATTACTAACGTGATAGTGTTGTCATCATCTGTTATTATATATTCATATGTAGATGTTATAAATTGTTTTACTAACGTTTGAATGTTAGTCACGGGGTACTATATCGTTTCGCGAAAGGATGAAAATGGTAATTTAAAAAAGTATGTTAAATAAAATGTTTCAAATTCATATTCAGGTCCAGTTTTTTTCCTTATGTGGCAAGTGGCCGTGTAATAAGCGGGATAATATACAGGCAGCCGGTAGTTATCGCGAAATAAGCCCATTTAGCGTGATACAAGACCCTCCGCTTCGTGTCACACTGTCGGGGCTTATTTCTGCGATAACTACCGGCTGCCTGTACATTATCCCTTACATAATCCAGCCTTGGAGAGCATAGGTGACTGCTTTCGAAACTTTACAAATCTTTTACAGACCACAAACTTTTAAATAGCAATGGATACAGTCTTGGAGGATGTCTTCCAGTCCTTGACTGACATTACAATAGTGGTAGTACAACACACAAGATTTCTGCAGTATGCACCATGACAAACACTTAGCATTTTCGAGGGACAGCAGGCAAAAATGTAAAGCAAACAAGTCTGACACAGCTGTCTCTCTTTCTCCTCCTACACCTTCAGCAATAAGGGGTAAATTGCAACGGTACAGTAAAACTACCTTGCCTGACAGGCTGGATGTTGTCCTTTTTTTAACGTTTTAAGTCCTAACCAAACTCAAACCAAGCGCAAATATTAGCATGCTTGGGGATGGTAGATAATGAGCATCTCTTATGAATTTATGACATAATACAAGAATATAAAGGGGGAGGTGAGGTCTAGGACACAAATCACTACCAAACATGCATTTCATTTCCTTTACGGGTGGAGAAATTACATTTAAAATTCTAATGATTTATTTGACTTTGGTATGGTTCTTAACTCATAAAGATTTGACACAAAATCCATGCCTAAAATTTGGCAACATCAGTAGTGCCTCCACAAAAGCTAATCTGACAGGTGATGGATAAAATATTTCTCTGTTTAAATACAATCTGGGATCTTGTTGGTGGGATCCTAATTTGCATACTTTGTCCCAACAGTGTGCATGCTAAATTGTGTGCAAGATTAGTGTGTATGCGTGCCAAAAGTGGTTGGAGGGTGTATTGCACACAGTGGATTTTCAGAGTGTGTATCTGTGTATGCCTTTGGGTTTATAATGCCTATAGCCCCTTGTGCTATGGATGAGGAGGAATTCTCTGTTGACCTTTTCAGTTGTTGAAAAATGGCAAGGAATGCAAGGCTGAAACTGCCACCACATTTATTTAAATGTATGAACCTAAAAGTTAAGTGAGGGAATAGTTCACTCAAAAATGAAAATCATTTATTCACCCTCATGTCGTTCCAAACCCATATTCCTTTTTTTTTATATATATAAAGCAAAAAAGGAGAAACATTTTAGAACATTTCGGTCTGTTTTTTTTTTTAAATAATAAAAGTGAAAAGCACCTACTAAAAAAAAACAGTAGCACCAAATTTTCATAAAAGTATTCTAAATGACTTTTCGCATAACTTTTGAGGTGATGTGTATGAAAAAAAAAAAAAAACAGATCAAAGTCATTATTTACCGATAATCTTTTTCTTTGCTGAGCTCTCAAATCTACCTCAAAATCTGTCATTTTGCTAAAAATATTGTGCACAAGTTATAAAGAGATACTTTCTTTCCAATGTTGGATCTTCCAGGCTAAGGGAATATTCTAATATCTAACAGTTATGAACAACAATTCTTCTAGTAACATAAAAAGAAAGTTCAGAAGCTATCTGAATTTTAATCATATTCTAAAAATTATTTAATCATAAAAAAAAAACGTTACCCATACGTAATTTATGTAGCATTTCTCTGTAACGTTAATTCAATAATTGTATTAATTTGTCTAATGTTGTTTAAACGTTACTACTTTCAGATGGTTCAGGGAACATTCGAAGTAGCATTACTATAATGTGCAATAATAAATAGTTTGCAAGATTAAAATTCAATACTACTTTAATGTTTTCCCTAAAGTTTCCATAAAATTAAATTAAATTGCATTTAATTGTATTTTTCTTTATTTTATTTTTTTTTATAAAAAAAAAAAAAAAAAACTTTTTGAATGTCCATCAGATAATGTTAATAATAGCATTCAGCTTAACTGGAACATTGACAAATCTTTCTTAGAATATATATTTTTTAGCTGGCTTAACATTTTCATTTTTGGATAAATAGTGTTTTTTTCCCAGTAATAATATATTTTAGTGAAATTTAGCTAAAATCTTACATGCAACAGCCTAGCAGACATAAATGAGATGTAAAATGCAACACTAAGGTATGGAATCTGGGTTTGTTTATTGCATTCAGTGGCATGTGTGCGCCGGGTTTGGACTTTAAGAAAGATTCACTTTCACCTTTTTAACCGCTCACAGGCTAATGCGCACGTTGCAAATTTACCAACCTTAATTATTTCCACAGTGACAGAAATGACATCCAGTGCTCTTTCTATTGGGAACATTTTGACACCTCATTACCTAAATGAGCAACTAAATGCAATATGGTGAGAACTAGACGAAGTGGGCAAGTGATAGCTGTGGGACGTAAAAGGAAAGAACACTGGTCCTCCTTCCTTGTGCAGTGAAAAATGAGCAGAGATTGCTAATGACTGCTTTTATCACATACCTTCATTTATCCTAGTCTGGCACATTATAGGAATGCTTTTAATTAATTGGTCTCTCTGACAATAGCTTTAATGAACATCAGGGTCCAACCACTGGGCTTATTCATTTGATCTTCATCTGCAAGACGCGACTAATAGAATCTTTGTGAGATACTTCAGTTCAAACATATAGGCCAATACTATCGGTGTGTGGATTTCAATAAGACCATTTGAGACTATTTCAGAGTTTGCCTAAAATAGTAACATAGATGTTTCTTTAAGAAACTACAAAGACTTAGAGAACAATAATGATGTTACATGAATTTACTAAGTTTGTAATAATCTGTTTCCCTTATTATAGTAACTAGATGTGTATCTAGTATGTAACCACAGTGTAAGTAAACATTGCTACATAGTATCTACAGATGTTATATTTCTGTAACTACACACATGTAACAACCCTCAGAATGGTGTGTGTGAGTACAAATGTGTAACAGGACATTGATAACAACACTTTTTTCACTTCACTAAGTAGTCATGTAACAGGAATTACATAGTTACATTTTGTAACAGCAGTATGTATAAGAGTAACTGGAACACTGGGTGATCAGGGGGTGTAGTTGGGTAGGTTTAGCAATATGTAAAGTGGGTGGAGTTGGTGCACCTCTGTAATACCAGTGTATATACATGGTAACTCCTCAGGAACTGGCCACTTAATAAAAATTGTACCACACTGGGCACCAACCACAATTTATATGTAAAGCCTAATTTACTGCCCCCTGCTGTGCAACATCAGTGTAATTACATGCTAAAATATACTGTAAGTGTAACACTTTATTTACTAAAAATTGCTGTTAGTCCTGGTACACATTTGTATTTTCATTACCAAAAAGTGTTGTTACCAATGTCCTGTTTCACATTTGTACCTACACACACCATTCTGAGGGTTGTGACATGTGTGAAGTTACAGAAATATTACAGCTGTAGATATTATGTACCGGTGTGTACTTACACTGTGGTTACATGCTACATACACATCTAGTTACTATGGAAGTTCACAGGTATTAGGGACACTTAATATAAAGTGGGACCGATTCCAGAAATCAAAAAAGATTCTGAAATCAATTTAATTTGCTTTATTGGCATGACATACTTGGGTACATATTGCCAAAGCATTGTACACATCAGAATAAAAGGACAAATACACATACAATTACAACATTGTAAAACTTTTAAGACACAGTGCCGCAAACCTTGCAAACAAACTATTTTTATCTTAAGCAATCATTTAAACAGGCAGCTAAATTATTAACAAAGTTAAAAATACTCAGTGAGTCAACAACTGTCACCTTTATACAATATACCCTTTTGTTCTTTTTTTAAATACTGTGTTTTAAAAGAAACTTGGGCATGTCTGAGGCTGCTGAAATGGTTAGTAAAATCTTTTTTTTTTTTAACTTTCATCTTCAACGCTTCATTAAAATGCTACCTTGCAGCTGTAACATCATTTATTTTAAAGTAATATTCCAACTTTTAATGAACACCTGGATCCAGAAACATCTACAGAAGTTGTTTCTAAGCCCTGAATATCAAATGACCCTATAAACACCCCTACAGTCACATACATTACTATACAGTCAGGGAGGTCTTTACCGTAAAGCCTGCCCACTGAAGAGGATGGAGAATAGACCCCCTTTATCTTCCCTTCACTACCATTTTCCCCTGAGAACACTAGCTACGAAGACATACAGTAATGCTTTGAGAAGAGTAAGAGTAAGTCTGTCAGTTGTCTGTCACTGCCCATGAACAAAAGCCACAGGATATGCCAAACATCACATATGTTCCCAAAGGAAGGCCACCATTCCCTGTGCAGCTGTACTCTGGTGAATACATATGTGTTTCTCAAAAACTAAGTCACTACTACTACCCAAACTGCCACTACTTCGAACCACTAAACCAAACTAATCACCTGTGTTGGCTGGAGAACAATGGCCCATATGTCTACACCCATCCCAAACAATCCCAGGACCGCTAATGTAATCCAGAAAGCTCCCGAAGGACCTCACTGCTATGCGGTTTGATCTGACAAAGTCAAGGGCACTGGCCAAGCATGGCTACATCCTTCAGGCCATACAAGGTCATCTCATTCCCTTTCTCTGCTTACTATGTGAAAGCTCCCTAATGCCTGTTAGATTGTAACAGATCCAGCGAATGAGGTTATTTGCCGAGAAACGCCAATGCAGCAGGTCATCCCGGTACCGATGTACTCCTTAGTGATTAGGTACCTAGAGCAATGTATCAGACCATGTCGGTCGACAAACATATCACTGAGGATATTTTCTCTATAATGTGCCGTTGTCTTTGTGAGAACTGTTCTTGTCACCTTTTATGATGATCAGGCTTTTGTGCAGGTTTATTTGATGCATTTGTTGGGCTCCTGTCCCGGGATCTCTAAAAACACTGCCCGACATTATAACAGAAAACTGATGAGGAGAAATGAGGTCCATGCTAATCTCTGTCAGCTTTACACACAAACTGTTGACATTAGTAAGTTCCAAACATTTCTTTTTTTTTTTTTTTTTTGAAATATCGCACGTTTATGTAAGCGTAACTTATATAAAAGCTAGAAAGCGAATGTTTCTAAATGCATTTAAAGCATATGCGATTGAATGACATGAACCTGAAAACTAAATGGCAGCTGGATAATAACAGCAGGACTATGAGTTCTGCGTTTCTGGTGGAACAGCAATCTTGTATTAATCAACAAATTCTGTGCCCAAGAGATTTCTCCTTGTACTATACAGGAAAACACCCTTTCTCATTTTCCTTCTCTTTCTGAGTCATTACCTGTTGAAAATGGATCTTGTTAGGGATTTTTTTTTCTGCCTATTTCAGACTTTGCTCATCATTTACATTGACAGGGACTCAATCCCAAATTCATGGGCGCTATTACAAATGAATGAATTATAGTACAGATTAATCCAGTGTTGAGTGGAGGAATTGTAAGCAGGGGTTCTGTGAGAATGTCTGGACTTTTTTTCAAATATTGTTCACTGTCATACTTTAAAATAGTCCATCTTTATATAGGCAAGAACCAAAAAAGTTTAAATTTAATGCTTATAATCAAGGTTTATTTCTAAATTAAGAATTCAACAAAAAGTAATCAAAAACAGGGATTTTTTTGCAACACAAGAGGTTTGTAAGTAAAATAGAACAATGCAGGTCAAAAGTTGAACAGTGTCCAAATGTATCCAAAATATTTTCAGTTAACGGTGTACATTGTCATTATTTTATTATTTTTTATTAAAATCATTAATTAATTCACTTTTTTTTTTTTTTACTTTTTGCAGCATTAAGTGTTTATGCATAAATATGACTCTTCCTTGCTGTGAATTAAATATGATTTCTGATATTTTCTATATATGTATTTGGATTACTAACTTCATCAGTCTGGGTAACAGTTTTCAAAACCCAGATAAAGATTGTGATTTTTTATTTATGTACATAAATTAAAACGTATTAGGCACATTTTGGCGTATATGTCTATGACTGTTTTGGTGTAAACTTGTTGGGTTTTGAGGTCAATGATTTAATAAGGATGATGAAATAATTAGGATTGATTGAATTATTATAGCTATGTATTGTAGGCATAGAAAGATTGCCTTGGTGAATTATTACTTTTATAGTCCAGTGAAGAGCTGGCCATAAAGATGAATGAAAACTAGAGGCATAAACTAGAATGAATTTTTAATAATGGTATAGCTATACAAACGCTTTAACCAGACAGACCCGTTCGCTCTGTCCCTCTGTTCTATGCACAAAGTTTTTGTTAGGGTTACAATATGGGTTTCAGTTATTCTATCATACAACTCATTAACTGTATATAAAAAAAAACAATAGAAGTTAATGGTAAGTTCTCATTTACAGTAGATAGGTAAGTGAATACTTTTGTATAGCGAGAACATGCATGTGTTTTAGATTAGATTTTTTTTTCTAAGTTTAAAAATTGTTGTATAAACACTGTTCCAAATGTATATAGCAAACTTTGCGATGTACAAAGCAGGCTTTGAAGTTGTTTAGAAAAATGTGTCGGTTTATTGATTGTAGGGTCCCAAGGGTCTCTCTATCTCTGTGTATGTTTTCCTTAATTCATGTTGGCACATTTGAGAAACAAATGGAATGACTACAAGCAACAGTATCTATGCAAAATTCTCCCAATGCAAGCATTGCAGGGAGCCACATTACAAACACTGCATACACAGAGCTCAAGGCATAGAACAGACTTTAAGAACATAATGCTGCCAGGCACATTCAGACATATTCTTGTCGGCATCAGTATTCAGCGAAATGTTTTTTTGTATTTATATGGCAGCTAAATTGAACAGCATTGAAGAACACCGGAGAATTGTGTTAAATACTTAGTATTGTAAGTTTGGTTTTTATTTAATTTACTGTATTTTATAATAATAACTTATATTTAATGCAGTATTGTCAATGATTAAATTATAATAATTTAATGAATTATTAAATTATGAATAATTAAATTAATTACATGGCATGCAGATTTATTATTTATCGCTTGTATTTGGATTTATTATTTATCTTGTAAAATCTATGTTGCAATGCATTAGACAAATGCCTTTAACCAGAACATTGTGTCTCACTATCTTTTCAAAGTTCCATTGCATATTTTTGCATTTTTTTGAGTTTAAAATGGTGTAGCTTTCAAAAAACATTTTGTTGTCCTCCATCTAACATTTTTTGATTGAAAAATGCATCATGAACAGCTCTGTCTGCAGTCAGTTACTGTGATTTTGTGAGACTACCTTTAATGTAAGGATCCGGAACAATGATTGATTGCATTTTTTTATTTTTATTTGCATTATTTAATCAAATTTACAAGGTAAAAATCCATTGGTAATTTAATGATTATGTAGGTCTATAATTATAAATCAAGGTTTTATACTGAGTGCAATTCACCTTCCTTTGTGTGGCCCTCCTTATCATAATGAAAACTCTGGGTGTTATAAAATCACTGAGTCAGATTTTATTTAGATAAAAGGTGAGAGGACAAGTTGGTTGGTTTAATATGACTCTCAGGGCTGTTGTGGAATATTAAATCAATATTGAGATAAAACAAATCATTTTTTATCTTCTGTGTCCATGTGAATTATTCATATAAAATTCATATCAGTATTACCCTATTATCTGAATATTACCATACGATATAAACAGCTGAATGATGGAATTTAATTCTGTGATATTATTGTCCAAAAACAGCCATCCTCAGTAACAGATTATGAGTTTACAACTTTATGCAAAGCTTTAGTTGTCATGGAAATCATAGGGGGAAAAAAACATGAAATCATTCTTGGGTTGTTGCCTTTGTTTCAGTACAAAAGTTTATATAAGCAAGCACAAGAATAGCATTTTGCATTTGTGTTTCCTGAACCAGGCCCATCGGTTGTATAACACCACATTATTAGGACTTTCAAAACACTAAAAAATTCACACAGCTACTGACAACATGCACACAAATGAACTCATCTGGCCGTTCATTATATTGCACCTACTGTATGTGAGAGGGACAGACAGACAGACAGCCAAACAGTGAAATATTATACTAAAGTCTTTGTGTCCATGTTCAACGCTGTCAGCATTTTCGCTAAAGTATAATGATCAGCAGGAACCCTGGCTTAAACAGCATGATTTGAATTCTGCCAAGTCAGTAATTACTATTCCCCTTTTGTCGAGAGTTTATGTTAGCGAAGGGATGGGATCTTGACAAGTGTACAATGCTTAAAATTACCTTCAGAGATACGGGGTCAATCGATGTGGCTAGTTCTGGCCCTTTAGAAGATGCAGATATGCTAAAAATCAATTTCTTCTTGTCATCGCTTTTTTATTCAGTTAGGGGCTTGGATATGACGGAGTGGACTCGTGCAAGACATGGCTTCATGTCTGCTTTATGAATATTAGCCCAACAGTGCTATTTCACCAGCTGTTGGATACTATTTAACTATTAAGCTGAAGTCATTAATGAGAGGTCAGTGAAAGGTTTAGAACCTTTAATTCCATTGTGCCTTCTTTTGTGAGCCTGTACGCCGTGGAAACAGTATTCTGAGATTGAGTTTTGGAAAGTCTGTTATTTATTTTTTTATTTGCTAATTAAAATGTTATTCTTGAAGAGGGGAGACATGAATTGGACTTTTTAGAAGTGTCATTAAAATGCTGTATATATAAATCCAGTCGTGTCAGGTTTGTTTGAGGTGAAGCCGGTCACCTCCTCTTAAATTCAAAGAGCTAAAAAAAATGGCACAGTGGATTAGATATTCTTTGGGTAAAATATAACAAGCTAGTGTTTGTTCAGCATGCCAAAGAAGACAGTAAGAAAACTGTTTGCTCAAAGGCATGTTTTTTTTATCAGAACAAACAGCTTATGACCTTGTGCATGGGGGTTGCATTGATTGTTGAAGTACTTTATTCTGTATAACCAATACTTTTTAAGCTTGACATTGGATTTGGTCAAACGTCTAATGTTTTTTTTTTCCCTTATTCAAATTGTTGTTTTACATGCAGTATGCTGTGGGTGTCATTTGGATATTAAACTCTTTTTCTTTCTTGTTTAATTCTGTATAGGGCCATATTTTGTGTTTTAATAATCTGTAGTTTTCTTTAATAACTAAAATAATGATTAATTATTTTGTTTCTGACTGAGCGTTTATTGGTATATTTTGTTATTGTATTCTGGGATTTTTTGTGATCAAAAAAAGGTGAAGACTCTCTATATTGGTTTTATCTCGGTAAATCATGATTTTTTATGGTTTTCTTTGGCAAGGACTTGAAGGGATTTATATGGCCAGTTGTGTTCAGAATAAATTATCAAATATGTTTTGAGAACAATCCTTTTTATCGACACCATCAAAACGCTTGTCAGGAAGCTGCACATAAGTGTCCACATTCCACTTTTATATCATGACAAAGTGAAATCCTAAGTTTGATCTTTATATATTTATTCTTTTTCAAATGAAAGTCAGTTCTCTCATTCAATAAATTCTATCTTATGTGCTAGTCTTTCATTGTATTGACTAAAATTCACGGCAAAAGAAAGCTGTGCCTCAGTGAAAAGCAGCAAGAGTCAAACACTATTTCTCAATGATAGATGGATTCAGCTGCTGGCTGCTAGTTTGGGAATTTAGAGAAATGGGTCTGTTCAAGTTCCAAACAACCTTTCTTTGGATGGTGCTTTACTGAGCAGCCAAGCCACTATTGTGGCGTAGAGTTCCCAATGCATTTTATTTACACGTCTTTACTCGGCCACTGCCAGAGGAGAACTAATATTGACCCTCAATCCTCTATAGTCCCCATGATTCATTTGGTAAGCAGAAACAAGAAAACCCCATTTTAGAAGCCCGTTATGAACTGCTGTGGCTAAAATCTAGTAGATTAGCATTAGTAAATGTCGGCTAGCAATTAGTATCCTGGCTTCACAATCTGTGGAAGCTTTTGTTATAACCCCAAACTGATTTGCTGGCATTTAATCAAGATAAAAATAACTGCATGAATAAATCTAAATTGTGCAGAGCGACTCTGCGGGTCCACTTTACATTGATCTGTTGGGTCAGTGATTCACAGCATTCATACCTATCACAATAAATCTCAGGTCTTTTTTTTTTTTTGGATGCTGGACCTTGGGTAAAAATTTCAGTGCATAACAGAATTAACAAGGAGCAATTGATTTAATGGAGTTCTTACTGACAGCCATGAAATGAATTTCACCCTCAGTGAATATGCTGACCTTTTTGTTACGTACATTGATTGTTCTTTACAAAGTACATCTTTTAAAAAAGAGTCTTCAGTATGAATCTCACGATATTGTTAAGTAAAGCATGCATCATCATTGAGCTGTGTTTAAAGATCAGTCATTTTTGCTTGGCTAGAGATGCAATGCATCAGCATGTTCTGCAATTTTGTACGCTTTCAATAACGTTTCAGACAAAAGCTGAGATTTGTTTTCTCGCACGCTCTCTTGTTGCACAACCTTGATTGTATAAAAAATCCTTCAGTTAAAGTTTTGTTGGCAAACATCATTATCAGTTCCGCAATTTTCCAAACCCATTAGGTAACTTTTACAAGACCTGTGTTCATCTTAATTTTGGCAGCAAAAAAGCTGTGAGAAGCAAAAGAAAACTGGCAACCTAATTAACGCATATTCCAGAAATATTTTAAGTGGTATTTCTGTTTGGATGCAACTGTTGGGCTATGCAGGCCAGTCTTGAGTGCGGCTTTACAGTGTGCTTTAGGTAGAACAGCCACCTGTTGTGCTGGACTGTGTTAGGTGTGACTTTATTGAAAAGTACCATTATTAACCATAAAAAAGTGTTTTACAGGTGTATTTATCACAGCAGAACATGGTTTATGAGGCATTTTATAAGAGCAGGCTTTACAAGCATTAAGAGTGTCCACCGTTCTCTGTCCGGCTTTCCATTAGCTGGGGCTAAAAGGCACTCCTTGACCACCAATGGATTTTAATGGCAGTTCAGGGGAATGGAGAGGTGCCTATTTCTGCCAGCCCTCTCTGCATGTGCGCAAGATCAGGACACTCTCCGTTTTCTGCCCCTTTGAATGTAATGGCATCATAACTGAAATTGGAAACAAAAATGAACCAATAACGTTCTCTATTGAATTTACAATGATGGAAGCTGATGAAACTTTTATTGTCGTCATACCCATTAAGAAGGTTGAAATGCGGCGCTCTGCAGTTATGAGTGTAGAGAGAAAAAGGAGCGGGAGAAAAATGGTGCTACTGGAATAAAGCAGATTTACAGGCTAATGGACACAAAGACGTGGGCCTCTAATGCGTCCCCCCCTCCCTCTTCCAGCTCATCAGTGTATTCAATAATTCCTCAACCCTGTAATCAATGTGTTGTCTCTATGTAAATGGCCGTAAAGCTGTTCCCTGCACAGAAATTTATAGATCAGCCTAGGCTGCCCTAGATTTATGGTAAAAACCTGCTTGAATGTATTGATGTTCTCATCAGTTCATGTTCTGGCCAAATAATTAATAGGATGCCAACATTCGCTTTGAATGCATACAACCAGGTGCACAGCTTAGACGCTTAGTAGCTATAGCTGTCATTCAGCATAAAAAAAACAAAACATAAGGCTGTGGGCATGAGCCAACATTTTAGGATAATGGGGCACTTTAAAAACCAAAAACCTGCTGTTGATTATTAGTAGCTCATAGCTATCACTCACTAAAAGTGAGTTTTTAGTCACAGGTATTGTAAATTTCTATATACTATTGTTGATTGGGAATTTGAATTGATTCATTTAACAACATGAGCCAATACATTTAACATAACATAATATTTAACCTACATTTCAAGAGTTCACGCTTTCCTCGTAATGAATAATAAGCAAATTTGGCATGCTGTCTGGGGAGCGAGCCGGGAGAA
>JAUCMU010000104.1:13985956-14004232 GCA_032275025.1 Enteromius treurensis
TTCTTCATCAAGCACAGCAAAACCGACCAACTAAACAAAGGTCACTCCATTTATATATTTAAACTCCATAGCCCCATACAGCCATATCAAACCCTACGAGCCTACTTAGCATTCAGAAGCTCGTTTGCCTCCTCCCCCCTCGAACCTCTCTTCCTCGACGAGGTGAACCAACCCGCCTCAAGGTTTTGGTTCCAAAAGCACCTTAAATCGGTCCTCTCCAAATCCGGAGTCGACCCAAACCGTTTCTCCTCCCATTCCTTCAGGATCGGAGCAGCAACTACAGCCGCTAAAAGAGGCCTCTCCCCAAGCCAAATCCAAACCCTAGGCCGCTGGTCCTCCGACGCATTCAGGTGTTACATACGCTTAGACCCCTCTGCCATCCGCCAAGCCATGCTCACCATTACCACCCCTCCACCAAGCCAAGAATCCCACCACTCCTCCAGAAGGTGATCTACTCACTCCTACTCCAAGGCTGGCGCCTCTACGCTGGCTCTTTCCTCTACTCTCCTCTTTTCATACCCCCCAGCCTCCGCTGCAGGCTTCCCAGCCCCTTCCCCTTGCCTCCGCCGCAGGCTTCCCAGCCCCTTCCCTTCGCCTCCGCTGCAGGCTCCCTAGCCCCCTCCCTTTGCCTCCGCTGCAGGCTTCCCAGCCCTTCCCTTTGCCTCCGCTGCAGGCTTCCCAACCCCTCGCCTCCGCAGCAGGCTTCCTAACCCCTTCCCCTTGCCTCCGCTGCAGGCTCCCCAGCCCCTTCCCCTTGCCTCCGCCGCAGGCTTCCCAGCCCCCTCCCTTCGCCTCCGCCGCAGATTTCCAGCCCCTTGAACTCTTATTTTGTTATCCCATGACTCCTCCTAACCTCTCTTTCTGCTTATCCACAGGCCCGGACCCGGACATCCTTGGAAAACACAACACCCATCTCAACGCTTTTTGGCCGCTCCATTTGGCTGCTGTCTCTAAAAGCATTTTTTTTGGGGGGCAGTCGAAGAACGAGCCTCACACCGAATCCTCACCCTCGCTAGGGTTGCTTTCCCTTGGGTTCGGAGTCCGCTGTTCTATCGGCTCGCTCCCCAGACAGCATGCCAAATCCGCTCTAAAAACTCGATTACTAGGAAACGTGAACTCTTGAAACAATTTGTGTCACATTCCAAGTCTTCTGAAGCCATACGAAGTCTTCATGCGAAGACAAGAGTAAAATTAATTTTAATCACTATTTAATCACTGATCCTGCTCCGTTAACACGCTCATATATGACTGTTTACATTGCAAAATCACACCCCTACATGTATGCAATAATGCCATTGTTTTTACCCAATATATCTTTTAATTATGACGATAAAATAAAAAAAATCGCATCGGCATATTGACGTTAAGGCTTTCCTTTTTAATGCAACAAAGGACCCTTCACGTCGAAAAGTGACTAAAAGTACCTTGAGCTTCAAAAGGTGACGCAAAAGGGTCTTGACCAAACATCAAAATATGATGAGTTGGAGTGAGGCTGTGTTGCGTAAAAAGGACAGTATTTACCTATACTGTCACGAGTCCCTCGTTATTTTCACCAGCGGGCACTGTGTGAAACTGTGTCTGGCTCACAAACTCCATCATCCATCATGCCTCATTCCTGGGACTGATAACACACCACACCTGAATTTCATTTACACACACACACACACACACACACACACACACAACTACACCTCATCTCCACACCCAGATACTGATCACACACACACATAAAAGCCAGTTTGAAACTTCAAATCACATCAAAGTCTTGTTTTGCCCTGGCTAACATTTCGGAGCGTTCCTTCCAGTATTGTTTTTTACATGTTGTTACCTAGACTGTTTATCTGGAATCTGATTGTTTGCTGCCTGCCCCGAAATCTGCCTGTTTACCTCAACCTTGATTCTGTTAAATTTCCATTGTTTTATTTGCCAGTGTTTTACCCTGCTTTTTCCACCTTGAATAAAGTTACTGCACATGGATCCGCACGCCTCCGCCTCCTATGTTACATATACGCTATTGACATATTGTATGGTTTAATATTTAAAAAGCACTGTAACATTTGCTTCTGGCCACAAGTACACTCAGATTCCTTTTCATTGGACTTGTTTTTTACAAACAGCCCACCAGCATAGTTATGTGAAGTAGGCCAACCAGCTTTTCACCTGCTGCTGTAGCTCTCTTCAGGTTTTTCTCACTGATATAGAGAAAATGGCAGTCTGTGCAAACTGGGTGTGTTTTAATAATACTGGCTGGAAGTAGCAGTGTGGGTAAATTGATTTAGGAAGTTCATGCATGAGACAGAGCTGCTTCCATTTCTGGCAGAGTCAGACTCAGATTTGTCTCACAGTTGAGCAACATCTGCATTCCCCTATGGTATGGAAGACAAATTGATTTTATCTTTTCCAGCCTGTCAGCAGTGTGACAGAAGATTATAAAACAAAATACAACCACTGAATGCACAGGATGTCTGGGCTGTACCTCATTCCACTCCCTGGTCACCTACAGTGTAATTCAATATATTGTGAACACGAATTTAGCCACTAAATCCACTAAACACTTGGACACTGATGATTCAATTACCTGCGACACAACTACAAGGTCGCTCGTTAAAGTCTCACTATATAACACAACGTGACCGATATCCTTTGTTTGTTTTGAGGGGGGTTTGTGCATCCACTGAGCTGTTAAAATTACAGTGCTGTTTTGAAATATGCACTTGTCCTCTGATTCTGACATTTATTAAAGCAAAAATGCCAAGGTTGTGCGAAAATGGCAATTGTCAAAGACTGAAGAAAAACACATTTCTATTTCTAGATTTACTGTTAATGATGCATTCTGGAAAGAGTGTGAGTATTTCAGTGCACTGGAAAAAAACAAAAAATGAAATTGAGACATGACTAGATTCTCACAAATTCCCTGGGCAGTGTACTTCTGAACTAGGGAGCAGATTTACCCCTACCCTGGTAACAAACATGGCAAGATAAAACAGATTATTTACTGTAGAATATCATTACTATTAAAAAAGGTTGTATAATTAATAAACAATTATTTTTTAAAGAAATAGTTCAACAAAGATAAAAAAATAAAAAATAAATCACCCTCTGGCCATCCAAGATTTAACTGAGCATTTTTAAGAAAGAAAGAAAAAAGCTAAATACTTCGCAAATCCATTATTAAGGCATACTAACTTAAACTGTTGCTGCTGGCCAAAAGTAAAAAGTTTCATAATCCATAATAAAGCTTCTTACAGTGGAGAATGTCCATTCCCTGTTGTTCTTACATCAAAATGCATTTAAACTCTTTTGAATTGTTTTTACTTGTAAACACTGCTCCATCTGTGCACATGTCTCTCCTTAATCAGACTAGAAGACATTTTCACCAGAGAAAGCAGTATTATACATAAATAACTTTTTTGTTACAAACACACTTCACAAGATGTCAGCTGATGGACAGGAGTTGTTTTAATTACTTGTAAATTATTGTGATGTTTCAAACAGTAGTAAAACTTAACTCTCATTCTGACAGCACCCAATGATTCAATACAATAGTTTCAGCAAATTGTCATTTTTGGGTTAACTATCTCTTTGTAGTTTTTTTTAGTGATGAGTAAAGGTTGGCATCAGTGTGAAGGCCATTGTATGTAACAAAATTCTGGAAAATGGTTTATCAGTATAACAGTACAAAACAAATCATGCATATCATTAAATGTTGTGGGAGAAGCAATGTCAAACATCTGATACTTTCTACAACCGCAAACATAATAAAAGACCGATTAACTGCAGGAATCAAAATGCTAGCAAAATCTCCTAACAAAAGTTGAACTTGTTTTCATTGTTCACTGGCCAACAGAGAAAATCGAAGAACAGCTTCATTTGCTACCACAGTCTTCCATTTTTATGTAAGGGTGAAAACACTAGAGATACATTAGCGTAGACTCTCATTAGCTCATGGAGCTGCTATTGAAGTGTTGGACATTTTCATTCTCACCTTTACTTCAACTGTAGAGTACAGTCAGAGCCCATGGGAGAACACACTGCGAACAGGCAGAGCACAGTGTGTTGGGAATGAGTGATGATGTAAATGCACGGCCTGAAATGAGCAATATCACATCGGAAAGCATGTGTTTCCTTGCCCTCAAGATAAACAGAACTCATTATATCTTAGCATTGATATATTGTATGCATGATAGAATGTGCATTGCTGTACTTTTTAACATTTGCATTCAGATTCCATATTGTTTCTGTTTCCCGAGTGTTTTAAAATATGTGGTAATGTGCAGAACACAGGGGATACATTCATTAAAGATTTGTTATAATGAAAGATTTGGTCATTGGACGCAAAGGTGGGAGGGAAAAAGCTTTGCATATTTGCTGAGAAAAGCCGGCATTGGGATTTAGGTCACATAAGTAAACCTGACTTAAACACTTTGGGGTCCATGTGAACCTTAATAACAATTCAATTCATGGATGGTCTACTGTGCAAGCCAGTGGAAGCATTACTGGAATCAAAGTGACCTACAGGTCTGAAACTTTCATCCCCTGACAAAGAAATCAAGATTTAGTATGTAGGGCACACAGAAATAAAGAAAGGAGAGGTTCTTTGCTTTCTTCTCTCATTGTTAAGGGCCTTTTATAAAGACCTCTGCAATCCTTTTTATCTGTAAATTTACATGAGCTATCTTTGGCATGAAATGATAATCAGGGTTACTTAGCATGTAATACAGAATAACAAATCAATTATGTCTGACCCTGTGTTTTTTTCTGAGTTAATTTACTGTCCACATTTCCCAATGAATCAAACCTATTTACAAGAGCAATTTTTATATAGCTAAGTTAGTAATAGTTTCCTTTCAGGAAAGAGACCAGTAATAAAAAAAAAGGAAAAATATACTTCCAATTAGCCCTAAAATATGCATTTTGTGAATTGTCCTTAAAATTTCCAGTTGCCTTAAGCAGAATGATAGAAAAAAGTTCTTACAGTGCATGGAAAGAAACACTCATTAAAGAAGTGCAGCCATGGTACCAATGTTATTTGGTTATTTGGCAAGCACTTACTACAAGAACGGTCTCTCAGGAGTAACCTGGGGTCAAGTGTTTTGTTTATAGGAAGCTCTCCAGTTAATGGATAAGCTCTATGAAACTCAGACCACTGGATTACTTAGATAGCTGTGTTTCCCTAAAATACCTTTAATGGCTTTGTAAAATGCATTTTAAATGGATATAAAGGATTATAATTTGCTGGAAAGGTAATCAGCCTAGTACCATTTAAAATACTACAACGTAATTATATAGCTATACTGATTTATTTATTTTCTAGATTATTTAGGTGGGGTTTTTGGTTTGTTTGTTTGTTTTTACAAGAAACAAAAGTGTGTGTGTGTGTATGCTGTGCATTGCCGAGTATAAAAAGTCCCTGAAGTTGCAACTGTTAACAGAGGAACCTTTTGTGCTCTCTCTGAGATCCACATATCTTGTTCTTTTTAAATCACCTTAGACTGTCACATTCATTTATACTGATATTCATTCCAAATAGTTCACATTTTCAGAATCTACTCCTCAAAAATGGAGTTTAGTAATGTTAAAGAAGTCCCTTTGTAAGAAAATCTAATTTTCCTTGATCTCCAGTAAGGAAAAAAAAAGTTCATTGCACAAATACTGCAGCTTTTAGAACTCAACACCTCTTTTCAAGTTCAAGATCATCTATAAACTAAGCTCCATGTACTTTTAACATCAGTCTTCCCAGATATAATTCTTGTAGGAAATGTGTGATCTAATTTTTTCTGTTTAACAACATTAAAAAAAGACTATATATAACATTTAACAGAAGCATGTTTACAAATATGGTCATACCTAAATGTTATGATAAATTTAAAATAGCAACATTTTCTAAGTTTAGCACTGAAACACAGCCAAACTGCAATATTTTTAGTTCCTCTTATCTCATTTACGCTACTATATATTGTATTATAGATTCCATTGACAGAGTGATTTGGTCAGTTGTAACAGTGCGTGTTAAATGTTAACATCCTTTATTTATTTATTTATTTTTTTTACACAAGCTGCCAGGCATCATAAAAAATTATCCGAACTTTACTGTACATTTAGCTGACCTGAAGATCAATACCAAACCAAAGACCAAAGACTTTTCCAAACCAGTGGACTAGAACTTTGTAGCTGATAAACTGCCAGACTTGCAGAAATGTTCACGCAAAAGTACTACAGTACCTTCCCCACTGTGCACTCTACATGTTCATGTGGTACCTGACAAACCTGTGTTACCAGATGATGCACCTACTACAAGTTTTAAACAATCCTCATAAGCATACACTTATCAACTTGTCAAAGTTGCATTGTTAATGAAGACAGGGTTCTTTTGAAACTGTGACAGAGTATGAAATGGAAGTAGACAGTTTATCATGATAGCTTCTAATTTTTTGAGTATTTAATCCCAAAACATATAAACCTTGTGCATGATCCCCTTTGGAATGGCTTACATGACACTTAGATGCCTTTGCTTAGTATGAATGCACTTAGTCCTTACTTTTGCTGTTTGCCAATAAAATACCTTATTTTATTAAACTGCTACTCACTTGATTTCAGTTCCCCTTCAGTCGAGTTCACTCCGACGTTACATATTGGATGTCGCATGAGAGACCGATCGTCTTCGAGCCTTTGAAAAAAGGCCAATGAATATTAGCGTGCAATAATCACAGCCAGGTGCACCTCATCACGGCGTGAGTATAAGAGGGCATGGCTGGATTGCACTTGCAGCTTTTCGCTTCGGAGCACTCATCTGCTGCATTTGAATGCTGTTGGAGTCTGCTGAGAAGAGGAATAAAACTAAAAGAGTTTCTGCGGAGTTCACTCTCTCTCACCAATCAACTTTTCACTGGGCAGTTGATACGGGACCTGCGAGATGCATGCGATGGCTACACTCCAAGTGCATCAAGCCAAAGCACTAAAACAACTGAACGAGGGTGGATCTGACCAAAGGGTTATGCAAGAACTCCGTGCCGCAAACGACTTCACTCTCCGGACGACGAAGGTTGCCGCACGTGCCATTGGTCAGTGATGTCCACAGTAGTGGCTCAGTAGAGGCTGGCCAATTGGGTGGTGAAAGCCATCTCCCTGTCATACCTTTACCAGGGAGAGCTGTGCCCCCTAGGTCTGAGAGCCCACTCCACAAAGAGTGTTGCCTCCACCTCAGCATTGGCGCACGGTGCCTCACTAGCAGATATCTGTAGAGTTGCGGGCTGGGCGACACCCAACACCTTCGCCAGGTTCTACGACCTCCGCAAAGAGGCTGCGTCTTCCCATGTCTTAAATCCGACAAGCAGGTAGCGGGAAGACCGGTTGGTGTCGGTTTGCTGCTGTGCATCTCAAAGGTTCCCCGATGCACCTTATCAATAACCGTGATTAGGTGCACCTGGCTATGATTATTGCATGCCAATATTCATTGGCCTTTTTTCAAAGACTCAAAGACGATCTGTCTCTTTATTGCGAGATTCCATATGTAACGTCTCTGTTCCCTCCTTCAGGGGACGTGGGTTACCTACGTAACCTTAGACGTTGTTGTTGGTGGTGTTGTCTGTATTTTGGGACTGGTTCAGGGAGAGTCTGCAGAGAAAAAAAATAAAGTTCTTAACACTGTCATGAGGTACAGACAAAATGTCTTGATGTTGTCAGGTTGGGTGAGCATCACAACACAGGCAGGTAAAGAGACACAAATGAAAACTGTTGTGTCTCTTAGCCATGAACAAGTACCTCATTATCCAGCATAAGTCTCTCAACAGAACCCTAGCTTTCCAAATATATTACTCACATGCTATTGACAGGGATAATCCCCTCCAAAAAAACTTTCTTAGTGCACATTGTTATCCATGCAAGTAAAGCCAAAAAGTTTAACTCGTGTCCCCAGTGACTTTAAATAAATGGGCAAAAACAGGTGATACTGTAGATATAGTGTTACACAAAAGAAAGAAGGTGCAGTTGAACTGTCATATAGATGATTTCGTCGTATTTTTCTCGTGCATTAAGCACCTCCTGCTGGCAAAGAATAAGTTTGTATTTTTCAGAAATCCGTCTGATTTTCCCAGCGAACATATTTTGCGAAATTCTATTTTGATGTCTACCAGAAGTTAAGTAAGAGCCACAAAAGCATGCATGTGCAGTAACGTTTGTTTATGTTATTGTTGTTGAAACCTTCTATATCCAAGTTTTAGACACTTTATACCAGCTTAATAAATAAATGATAGAACAGCTCCAGTATAGTAGCTTATATGGTTATAGATAAGCTGGACCTTCCAGTAAGAAGAGTACAGACCAATATATTGCACATCTATTTTAGAACATAAAGTATTAGCAAGTTCAATCCCTATGGTTTTGGGAGTGGCTTTGTCACGTTTTCTGTTACATGACTTGAGGTGAGACGCATTTTTGGGCTTTTTCCAGAGTCTGCAAGTCAAAGTGTATTTCCTTAAACGCTTCCATGTTGAGATGATCTTGTATTTGATATCCTGCAAATTGGATCTTATCAACACATGTGCCATCTGTAGGGTTTTTCACACTCTAATATTTAGCATTGGTTTATATGTCGCATGACCCAGCTTGCACAGATATAGACAATGCCACCATTCCCTATGAATCATTACAACAACTTCACATGAGCCTGTTTTTCCTTTGAGTTAAGAGAGGTTTTGCTTTGGTGTCAGTTTGGAAGAACAAAAAAAATTGGTTTGTGTACAGACCAGGAAAAATGTTTTGTAAACATTGTAAACAACAAAATAATTTGTAATTTCTGCCAAATGGTATTTGGAATATGTTTGGATTTATTTATTTAGAAAAAATCTCATACACTTTTTAAAGTCAGTTTAAACCCCACTGAATCTTTATAATTGTCATACATAATTGTCAATGTAACAAATTGCTTTTATACATTAAATTCTTAACACCCATCCTAAGATCTGACATGTTCATGCTAATTGTTGCAATTGTGGGATTGTGGTAAGAAGAAAATCTTCACGAAAGAATTTGAATAGATTTTAATCATTCCATTAGGTTTGAACTAACAGGGACATGACAATAAGTAGGATTTTAAGTTAATAATTCCCTCATTATAGCCTTTCACTCGTACTAGGTTTAACACGCTTCAGAAGGTTTGGAAGAGAGTAAATAGACAGTGTTAGCTACAGTAATTTTCTGGTACATCATTTGTCCTTGTTGGCACTTCATAATCCCTGTTTATGTTTACTGTTGTTTATAGGAAAGTATACACTGCTAATACACTGGTTATGTGTGTGTGCACCTGGTATGTATCACCTTATGGGGACCAATTGTCCCCACAAAGATAGGAATACCAGTAAATTTTGACCTTGTGGGGACATTCGTTAGGTCCCCATGAGGAAACAAGCTTATAATTCACACAGTTAAGTTAAGTACAAGAGTTACGTTTTTTGAAAATTGCACACAGTTTCCTGTAAGGGGTAGGTTTAGGTGTAGGGTCAGTGTAGGGCAATACCACATACAGTTTGTACTGTATATAAACCATTACGCCTATGGAATGCCCCCATAAAACATGTAAACCCAGCATGTATGTGTGTGTGTGTGCGTGTGCGTGTGCGTATGTGTGTGTGTGTGTGTGTGTGTGTAAAAAGATCAATCATATGAGCATCTAACAACTTGAAGGCAAGTTTATGATCACCCTTTTCAAGACAAACCTCCCCATTAAGGTAGAAGGAGGAAGGAAGAGTCAATACACTACTATTCTCTTGCCAATCATAAAATGGCAAAAAATGTATTATGGTTAAATGAAAGGACACCAACTTTTTGCTAACTCCCACTCTATACTTCAGAGGCTTAAAGCATTGCAACACTGTTTTATAGGAAGTTTTAGGAACTGGGTATATATTGACAACTTATCATTATTTCAAGGATAAGTTAGCCTTTACAATTAATAATAAATGAATCCATATTAAAAAATAACAAGGTCAAATTACTGTACATACAGTAAATACAGAAACTTCAATCTTACGATAAGATTGTGTAATACCATGTGATGTTTAACAAAACATGTTCGGAATGGTTATCACTAATGGGTTGTCACTTTCATCGTTACTGATCTTGCTCTTAAAGAATTACTGGAATTCAGCATCAGAGAGTACATCTGTAAACACAGTGGCCTGACTCTGAACAGAAAATATGTCGACTAATGGTGTATATAACACCTAACATAATAGTCTTATGCTCATTTCTGTGGTGGAGATAAAAGATGTCTTCATAGCGTGTGTGTGTGTGTGTTTTGGTACAATAAAACCATCAATAGGAAATAGAAATGTCAGTTTACTATTAAATAGAAATGAATTAATGAATAAAATACATAATACATAAAATCATCTTGACTATTAGCAGTATATAGTATTGTATATTATTATAAGTAAATCTATATGTACTTAAAATAGATGCAGTGGATTTAGTCACAATACATATTGTTAGCTACAGTACTGGTGATTCAAGAGAAAATCCCACGGCTGAATGAAACTGCAGGTGTCACATTTGTACATGCATAGGCAGATTAGATATGGGTGTGGTTCACTAAGGTGTCTATTGCACATTCAGGGATGGTTCCGACTAACAAATCTCACCAAGCTTCACCTTGACTGTTACTCAACAGCAAATATTCTTGTTTTTGCAAAGAAAAAACTAAAAGTATATCACAAAACTATATATTTTTATATTTTTCTTCATCAATCAATAAAAATGTATTATTATTATAATTATCATTATTATATTTCATTTATTTTATTATTTCTTTTTTTTTTTGAAAGGCACTAATCTGTCTGCTTTTTGTGGAGACCGTGCTTTAAGGGTTCAGTATAATATATAATATAAACCAATGGCATTTTGCAGGTAAGAAAAGAATATGCCATTATTAAACCAATTACATGTAACAGTTATGATATTATAAAGTATTAAAATACAATAAATCATAAGCCTTCTATGTAACAAGTACCTGAGTACTTTTGCAAAGTGCTTTTGCTTTTGGATCTTATCAGATATAAGGAAACTGACACACAATGTGCCTTTAGCTAATAAAACACTGTCTTTTTGTGAACCTGCTGGGGAGACATTGTTTCCAATCAGATAAGCCATTTAGCCAACCAAATGAGAGTTTAAAACTCCATTTATCAGCAAAATAATTTTTTAGCAATACAAATATAGCCAGTGACTGCTTGCCTTGTTGCTTATATCCTCATAACTAATACTTTGAAGAGGGTGAATGCTATCGGTTGATCACAAAAATTATTGGATTGGAAATTATTGATCAAAATGAGACCAGAATGCATCAAGGGCTAGTGGTACAATCCCATTAAACCTCAGTTTTATAACGTTGACTTCGTAGTTGTTTTTATTTTATTTTATTTTATTTTTCAACTGACATTAGAAAGATCTAGTCGCTAGATATATTCAGGAACAATGGAGATGGTTTGACACATTGACATGTTGTTTTGAGAGCAGTTACCTGAATATTGCACATACCATAATATAAATATTGCACATTCTGCACATGCTAGACGTAAACCTGAGGGGGAAAGCCTTGATGCTACAGGGGCTTTTATCTGAGCATCAGTCACAACGTTCAAACAAACAAAGAAAAAAATATTTTTAGTAACACTTACTGGATGATGAGCTGCATGTACCTACTGAATTTTATTTATTCATTTATTTTATTTTATTTTTATTCTAAATAAAATGTTACATATTTTTAAATATGTCTTTAAAATGTTACATAGAATTAGAAAATGAATGGCTGTAAAATTGCTTTCTTTTATAATTTTCCTCACCAATTTGCATGCAAAGCATATCTAAAAGGGTTATGATGCAAATGTTCTTTATTTTCTTTTGTCAATTAACTAACTATCAAGACAATAAAAACCATAAATACATTAAAATGCATGCATGTTTGAATGTCTTTGAAATGTGTCAGCTTGTTTTGTAGCAAATTGACCTCAATACATAAAAATTACATAAGAACCCAGATGCTGTTTCTTCCTTCCTCATAACAAACAACAAACTTGTCATAAGTATGTGTGTGTGTGTGTGTGTGTGTGTGTGTACTGTATGTCTTTGTAGGAGGTGCTGCTTTATGATGTAATGACACACCTCCAGATCGCACTATAAAAACTTTATGACAAAAGGTGAGTCACATGTTCCTATTGAAAGCAACCGACCAAATTAAGAAGAAAAGAATTTGACTGTCATCTTCAGAAGTGCTCTTGGGGAAAATCTGCTAGATTTAAAATGGCCAAAAACACCAATATTCGAATCAGTCTCCCAGCAGTCTGCTTTGTCTGGCAGATTGCTATGATTATCCTGTTTGGTGTGTTCATCCGCTATAATGAGGAGTCTGACACTCACTGGATCGAACACCGAAGAGAGAAAAATATTTCCACACATTTAGAGAATGACTTTTACTATAGATATCCAAGTAAGTAACTAAAAATACAAGAATGTCTTGCTGCAATCTGTTGAATGTATTAGCATTGTTTAATCTCTTTACATATAAATTCTTGTTTTTCTTTTCTTCTGTTTCGTCAGGTTTTCAGGATGTACATGTGATGATCTTTGTTGGTTTTGGATTTTTAATGACCTTTCTGAAGCGTTATAGTTTTGGTGCAGTTGGTTTTAATTTTCTCATCGCAGCTTTTGGAATTCAGTGGGCTCTGTTGATGCAAGGCTGGTTTCATTACCTTGACGAAAATGACTGGAAGATAAAAATTGGGATTGAGAAGTAATTGATTTTTTTTGTAATCTACAATATGAAACATCTCTGATATGTTCACCTTCATGTTTAGGCCTATACCGTCATGCTTTTTAAAGAATACAGACCATTCCATGCAATTCCATGTTCCATTTTTGAAAAGATACTTAACATATGCATGTTTAATTTGCATCTAAAGAATTGAACTGTCATTTTTCAATCAGCCTCATCAATGCAGATTTCTGCGTGGCTGGCTGTCTTATTGCATATGGTGCTTGTCTTGGAAAAATCAGCCCAGTGCAGCTTTTGGTTCTTACTCTGTTTGGAGTCACACTGTTTGCTGTTGAGGAGTATATCATTCTTGAACTCCTACATGTGAGTTTGAATCCACTTAGTTACCAACGTCAACAAAAGAATTTGTCATTTGTAATTATTTCATATATGCATAGGCAAAAGATGCTGGCGGTTCAATGGTCATTCACACTTTTGGAGCATATTATGGTTTGGCCATATCTTGGGTCTTATATAGACCAATGCTATCCCAAAGCAAGCATTTACAAGGATCTGTTTACCACTCTGATGTTTTCGCAATGATTGGTGAGTAGTGAAAGAATGTCTCTCTGATCTTTACCTCACTGCATCAGGCAGGGAAAAACAAAAGCCCCTCTATATAAACAGCTAAATTATTATAAATCATGAAACAAAGAAAAATGCAAGCTTAATGGGCTCTAGAAGGACTGATGCTCTGCAATGTATTTTAAGTAACATTTAAGTACATAGTTGTTCAAAATAATCACTTCAGGAAATGGTACAATTTTCTATTTAACCGTATTTTGGCATTTCAAAGCCTCTTGTAAAATAAACCCCCATTTATGTAAAATAATTTAATACCACATATTCTGCATGTTCCCCCTCTGCCATCCCCATTTATATTTCTTTCTCTTTTTTTTCTATTTAGTTAGTTGCTGAAAAATGATCACTGAAATTACCTTCGAGAAAAAATATCTCACTAGTTACATTTGAAACATTTTAAAAAATTACTAAACATAAATTGAGTACAATTTCACCCTTTTAATGTTGCTTTTGTTGCTAATTTAGTGTTTTGGTAGGAAAAAATAGTATCACCCCAGGGGCCTCTGTCTGATGTATCCAATTATATAGTTATCAAATCATTTTCTTTTTTTAACAGGCACTCTCTTTCTTTGGATGTACTGGCCCAGTTTTAATTCTGCTATTGCAGATCATGGAGATGGCCAGCACAGAGCTGTTATAAATACCTACCTCGCTCTGGCCGCCTCTGTTTTGGCTACCTTTGCCATTTCAAGTATCTTACAGAAACATGGAAAGCTCGACATGGTAACCAAATCTCTGGTTAAAGTTTTGAGTTGAACTTTCAATCTTTCTTCATAAAAATAATTCCTTGAAATTGTTCAGGTACATATTCAGAATGCTACCTTGGCCGGTGGTGTTGCGATGGGAACAGCTTCAGAGTTCATGATTACACCTTACGGCTCTCTGATAGTGGGATTCTGCTCAGGCATTGTTTCCACTCTTGGATATGTCTTCCTGACTGTAAGTTTTGCTGTTTTATAGTTCTGAAAATGCTCAAAATACTGTATTGAAGTAAAATGAAAAAATAATAATAATAATGTTTCGACATTATGGTTTATATTCATCTTTCATCAGCCTTTTATGGAAAAAACTTTGAAGATACAAGACACTTGTGGAGTACATAACCTGCATGCAATGCCTGGAGTTATAGGTGGTATTGTTGGAGCAATTACTGCAGCTACCGCAAGTGAATCTGTTTATGGACATGAAGGGTAAGTATATATCTATCTACCTATTTTATATATTTCATGTTCATATTACATTCATACTATTAAAGTATTTTCTTCTTATTATTATTATTACTTACTCTTTACTTTTGCTACTGTTTGCACTGTTGCGGGAAATAAAATGAAAGTAAACTATAGCATGACGTGTCATACTCTGGTTTCTTTTTAGGTTGATTAACACTTTCGACTTCAAGGATGTCGTTGCTAACAGGACAGTCAACATTCAGGGTGGTTACCAGGCGGCTGGTCTTTTTGTAGCAATAGCATTTGGCCTTGTAGGTGGAGCTTTGGTTGGTGAGTGAAAATAAAGTTAAACAGGAAAACTATGTTAGGCTTTTTCATAAGTATGCATTAGAGCTGGCATTTTATGTTGTGTAAATTTTTCCAGGTGGGATACTAAAGCTGTCAATCTGGGGAGACCCAGCAGATGCCAACTGCTTTGATGATGAAGTTTATTGGGAGGTAAGAAAGGGGCTTTTAGATTATCTACAGTAAAACAGAACTGGTAAATTAGATAATTTCTATGTCAAAAGAGTACTTTATTTATAAATGGGGGGCAAATAGAATTTGTCCTGTTCATTTTATAGGTTCCTGAGGATGAGGATGAAAATGTTCTCTCTAGACACCCAAACATGAACCATGCAAGAGGGATGCCAGATGCGTGAGTATACATGTTGTCAAGTTTAAAATCACTTAATATGCGACCCTGAAACACAAAACCATTCAAAAGATAAAAAATAAATAAATAAATAAAAATTAGCTAAATAAACATTCCATTGATTTCTGGTTCGTATTCGTAAATATTGAGAAAATCGTAACGCTTTCTTATGACCAATTTGTACATGTTTTACAAGGTTGCTAATTTGCACAACCTCACTCATTCAATTTTGTACAATTTGTCTAAACCCCAATGATGTGTAGGTTTTGGGGTAGAATCATGTGCAGGTTATTCGTACTAATTCATATGAATTGGCAACTCGTAAAATATACGATTTAGCAAACATTTTATGAATGTGAGGTCGGACAAATTTGCATTGCCTTTAAAGTTGTCCAAATTAATTTCTTAGCAACACATATTGCTAATCAAAAATAAAGGTTTGATTTAAGAAGTATGTTCATGGAACGTTATCGCTACATAATATTCTCATGTTTTTTGGCATAAAAGATAAATGTAATTGTTTTACCTTTAAATTTATTGCTGGCTATTGCAACAAATGTGCATGTGTTTATGACTGCTTTTGTGTTACACATATGAGATATTAATATAAATTGTTGTATTCTCTTATGTACACAGATATCAACGAAGTCATGTGTAAGGGAAAAAAAACTATGAAAAACTCTGCTTCCAGCAGAACTTCAGCTGTGAGAGATGATTGCATAAGAATGAAAAAGGTTTTACAGATTGAGACTAGATAAGCTACTCAATGGAAATGTTTTGAGTCTGTCAAGTGCTGTGGGTTGTACAATGTCATAATCCTAAAGCATTTTGTCTGTGGCACCTGACTAACCAGTGTTGCCACTGCTGCTTCCACAAAAACGAATCCAAACATGTGTTTATTTCCCTTTTAAATTCTTTATATTTCTGCGCCAATGATGTGAGACTTCTTTTCTTTGTTTTATATATATATATATATATATATATAAATCAGTAAAATTTTAATAGCATTTTCTTTTTGCATTAATCATAATCACTGTAAAGAAACAGAACTGAAGATTAATTTGACTTGTTTACCTGAAAAGTGAACTACCCATGTTATTTAACCTCCCTAATAAAGTCAATTATTTTGTATCTTGTGTCAGTTTCTTTTTTAAATTGTTTGTTTGTTGTTGTTGTTGTTTTTTTTTTAGCACTGAAGGACGTTGACGCCATACAGTATAACGTGATTGGCTTTGACAGGTGAATTTGCATAGCGAAGAAACTTCCTACTGTATACCTTCTGGAATGTTAAGAGGTACTCATTCATCAAAACTGTTTTGGCAAAAGTCCAGTTCAATAAAATAATAAATGGCCATTCCCAATTAGAGAGCATTAGATCTCTCTAGATGATGTCTTGGAATCATTATTGTCACTAAAATCACTGTCTACTAACATGAATAGTCTCTTTTGTCCTCCGTTGTCCCTGGTTTAACTAGTTGACTTTTTACACTCCAGAGAAATGAATGTTTATGACATTTCTTTGAAAGTCGTCATGGATAAAATTAGGAATGGTGCAAAATCAAACAAACAAATTATTTGCAGAGCATAAAACGGAGAAAAGAGAACAGACTCGGTGGACCAGATCTGCTACACATCTGGTGTTTTTTGCTCTAATTGACCTGAACTATTTGCCAAAAGCAAGCACTTAGAAAAACGGTTACTACGGTGGGAGGTGGCAACAAGTGAAGTAGCAATTTTAGCTTAGATGTTTTAGTCGTACACTGATAATAGCCAAAGCTCTGTGCAGACTACAGTAGATAATGCATTGCTGTCTGCCCTTGAAATTGACTGATACAGCTTCAAACTAAACCCAAAATGACTGCTTTAATGTGTTTTTATGAAAAATATTTCAAGTAACAGACATTTAGATATGTTATTGTACAGTTTTTAACTGTAAAAAAACAGACACCCTAATTTCCTCTCACTCTGTTTTACTTGTTCAGGCCTGCAGCATTGTTATTTTAGTAACAGTTCTTATGAACAACCACAACCTTGATAACAGTCTTCTTAGTGTTTGAAAATTAAACCTTTGCCTTTTAACAAGATCATTCTAACTTTCTGGCACAACAACAAGAAATAGTGTGCTCTGTGGGAACTTTGTCAGTCCTGTACTTCTCCTTATCCTGTGTACATTCTCAAGTAGTATATCATTTTTTATGTGCTTCTGCTGTATCTACAGTACTTTTATTAAATGTTTGCTTAGTAGCTGATATGACTAAAACCTGGTAAAATATATCTGAATAACTTTTTCTTTTTACAATATATGTACTTAATTGCAACTGCTTTTAAATTTTTAATATTACTGCATATTAAATTATTTTTAGTTATTATGTAAGAACCCAAATATCAGTAGCTGGTAACAAGCATTTTATTGTCAATATGTAGAGGGAAAGTACATTCTTGGTTGTGTTCTACAATACATTTAATGTAATGAGTTACTTGCAGTTTATTTGTAATTATTTATGTCATTTACTGGCAGTGTTGGGGTAACACATTACAAGTAACGCGAGTTACGCAATAATATTACTTTTTCAAGTAACAAATTACTTTTTCATTTTAGAGTAATATAACTGAGTTTTTTTTTTTTTTTTTTTAAGTAACGCCAGTTACTTTGTTTTCTTATTTATTCACTGACAAGTCTCCTGACTCCTGACATGTTGGGAGAAATCAGAAATACAGAACATTGTGTGCACTGTGTGAATACAGTGTAGTTCTAGACTAATGTGAATGTGCATTAATTCATCTCACTCTCCAAAACAGATTTAGTATTCATCAAAATTAAATTAAAGTAAACTCAGAATATGACGCAAACCTGCAATAATTAAATTACACAAATGTATCTAATCTCGTTTTATTAACCAATGTCTTTGCTGCTAACCTTTGATGATCCAGTTCAACCATATTTACAAGCAGGACTGGACTGGGAGGAAAAATCGGCCCTGGCATTTTATGGTCCAGTCGGCCCACCACCACATATAGGCCTACCT
>JAUCMU010000104.1:14030778-14041929 GCA_032275025.1 Enteromius treurensis
ACAAGATAAGAAGTAAAGAATGAGCACATCTGCAGTATTAGTACCATTAATGTTTATATAGTTATGTGTGTGTGTGTGTGTGTGTGTGTGTGTATATATATATATATATATATATATGAATGTGTACCCAAGTATGTCATGCCAATAAAGCAAACTGAATTGAAATTGAAAATTGATAGATAGATAGATAGATAGATAGATAGATAGTTTCATTACTCATCCTCCCTCTGTCGTAACCCTGGATTCTGCTGCCCATTCATCGAACTGGAATTGATGTCTACGCTGTGATTTACTGGAAAAATAGCGAGATAGTTTTAGACAAAACAAATGTTGCTGAACTTTTAAGTCAAACGAATTACCACAAGACCAAAATGGGAACATATGCACAAAATACCTAATAAGGACTACAAATGGAAGTCTAGTACCTAGTATTATATCATATATTATATTGATTATCTGCTTATTGCAATTGGAAGCATCACAAAATTATTTTGAAGTAAACCCCAAATGTTAAGCAGAACAATACTGGCTCGGATTTTAGTAACAGAAGTCTTGCATTACATTTCAACATTCAGGCTCAAGTTCTAAGTGTGCATGCTGATGTTCTGTGTTATTTTTGTCACGACATGTCAAGAACACAATGTGCATCTGTATTTTCGTCTGCCGCTCGGTGATCCATTATCCGGACTCGGCGCTCTGAGCGTCTTTTGCGTAACCAGACCCGCTCAATCGAGCTCGCTTTACTTGATGCCCGCCATAGCTTGTGTTTAGTCTGACCGAGAGCTTTGAAAAGATGTATTTATCTTCAACTCTGCGCTCTGCCGTGTCTTATGCGGTAGGTTTATTTTATGTATGTTGTAATCGGATTATTCATGAGGTGGTTGAATAAATTGCACATGAGTTATTATTTAGAAGCGGCGTTGACATCTGTGCAAGGACATGAAGCTAATGCGCTAACAGCTACGTTAATAATGAGGCCTGATTGTGTTTATAAATGTCATTAAAATATTAATTAAACATTTTCTGTTTAGTAAACACACAAAAAAAAACGTGAGGTATTACAAAAGATATTTAAAGATTTAGAAGTTGTTTCGATTTAACCAGAAAGGTTGAGTAAGCAGTAAATAAGTACATTTTATTTTCGTGACTAATACAACACACCGTGTATAAACTTAACACAAAGCATAATTGAGCATAAACGCTGCATACTTCATTCACAAAATATTATAATGCATATTTGGTCAGTACGTACAATATACAAATAGGGATGTATTGGTTTAGCAGTTGCAAAAAAAAAAAAAGAATTGGTTGTTTTCTATTCACTTTACACTTGTTGTATTTGTTCTGCAGGCGAGGCAGGTCCGCAGTTTGCACCAGACATCGGCTCGAGCTGGAGCAGGAGGAATCTTCGCGGTGAGACTTGACTTTTATATGTTTATTGCAGGTTATGAGACACTTAATATTCAGTAATATAATCAATACGACTGCACTGATGAGAACAAAACTGAATTAAACTGAGCCAAATAATTGCCCTGTTGTCTTATGTAGAGTTGCTTTATTGTTGAATTTGTTTTATAATCGGCAATGTCGACTGAATTACGACAATGTTGCTTTTTATATTTGAGTTAAGCATGTTTTGTAAATTGATGAGCTTTACACTGTTATGAATCTGAACTGATTTGATACTTACCTTTTTATCTATTTGTTTTATAGTTGAAGAGCTTTGCAAAAATACTGTTTTTAATACTGTAAAGCTGCTATAAAACAATCTGTGTGAAAACCAAGAGGACTGATGTTTTTGCTGCATGGATTGGTTGATCTGTTTTTGTTATTCTAGCACAGAGACACACCAGACAACAACCCAGAGACTCCATTTGAATTCACTTCAGAGAACATGAAGGTGCGGGAAATCCTCATAATTTATAACAGCTCATTTCACATCTGTATTCCACATGTAAGATAAAATATGCCTTGCTGTGTTCAGGTATGTTGAATAAAGATGTTAGCAATGTGGTTATTGTATAATGTATTTGGATGCAGAGAGTTGAGGCCATCATTAATAATTACCCAGAGGGACACAAGGCGGCCGCCACTATTCCTGTGCTGGATCTGGCTCAGAGGCAGAACGGATGGCTTCCTATTTCAGCAATGAACAAGGTGAGGTGCTCTAAAGACATGCACCAAAGCTTTTTTTGATCGATAAATAATAATGAGTTAAATCACTCACACAATCACTTAAAACCCTGAAACTATTAGTGATTTTACGTTTTTTTATTTTTATTGTAGTTGTTCCATTAACTATGAGCGGTGTTATTTTAGGGTCATTGCTATGTTAGAATAAGAATCAGTAAGAGCTTTATTGACAAGTGTGCTTACACAAGGAATTTGTCTTCATGACACAAACATCTAGTGATAAGACACAGATGAGAAAATAAATACAAGTGATATTAAAATTAATATATAAAACCAATATGCAATAGACAAAAAGACAGTAGATAATATATTGTACAGACAGATATATATAAATTATGCAAGGGAGTGTGTATGCAGTAGTCAACATTCAAAGTGGATCAAAACCTTTATCAAAGTTGTCCTAAAATCAAAAACAATGCCTATTCTTGTCTTTGATGAAAGGTTTTGATCCACTTCGAATGATGACTACTGTATACAGTGGGTACGGAAACATTTTTTCACTCTCTGTTATATTGCAGCCATTTGCTGAAATCATTTAAGTTAATTTTTTCTCATGAATGTACACACAGCACCCCATATTGACAGAAAAACACAGAATTGTGGAATATCACATGGTCGTAAGTATTCAGCCCCTTTGCTCAGTATTTAGTAGAAGCACTCTTTTGATCGAACACAGCCAGGAGTCTTTTTGGGAAAGATGCAAGTTTTCCACACCTGGATTTGGGGATCCACTGCCGTTCCTCCTTGCAGATCCTCTCCAGTTCTGTCAGGTTGGATGGTAAACTTTGGTGGACGGCCATTTTTAGGTCTCTCCAGAGATGCTCAATTGGGTTTAGGTCAGGGCTCTGGCTGGGTCGTTCAAGAACAGTCACGGAGTTGTGAAGCCACTAGTTTGTTATTTTAGCTGTGTGCTTAGGGTCATTGTCTTGTTGGAAGGTAAACCACCACGCTTCACTGTTGGGACTGTATTGGACAGGTGATGAGCAGTGCCTGGTTTTCTCCACACATGCCGCTTAGAATTAAGGCCAAAAAGTTCTATCTTGGACTCATCAGACCAGAGAATCATATTTCTCACCATTTGGAGTCCTTCAGGTATTTTTTAGCAAACTCCATGCGGGCTTTCATGTGTCTTGCACTGAGGAGAGGCTTCTGTCAGGCCACTCTGCCATAAAACCCCGACTGGTGGAGGGCTGCAGTGATGGTTGACTTTCTACAACTTTCTCCCATCTCCCGACTCAGCCACAGTGATCTTTGGGTTCTTCTTTACCTCTCTCACCGAGGCTCTTCTCCCCCGATAGCTCAGTTTGGCCGGATGGCCAGCTCTAGGATGGGTTCAGGTCGTCCCAAAAGCTAAGTTTCATCCCATTTTGTTGCATGTTGGTTTAAATTCTAATGAGCTCTGCTCACCCCTCCCCTCTCTTCGGTGGGGTGATGAGCCATGCTCCGAGACTGTTTACTTTAACCATATGCAGCCACAGAACCTTTTAACTTGTCCCCTTTAAGGCACGAATACACTACATGAATTTGAACAGATTGATGAAACCTGACAGCTTTCTGACCCAGCAGAGACCATGTTCAAGGCTCAGAAACATAGGGACCTTGTTAAAATAGTCCAGGTGACATAAGTGGTTTACCCTTAATGTTATGAAGCTATGAGAATATTATGTGCATAGAAAACAAAAATGACAACTTAATTCTATAATTTCTTCTCTTCTGTGTCAGTCTTCGTCTGCGTTTTCACAAGACCACCAAGATGCTTGCTTGCAAACAAGCCTCAGTGCATCCAGGTTTAAAGTCTTTCCATTTGTGTTCTGAAGATACACGTCTTATAGTTTTGGAATGACGTGAGGGTGAGTAATTAATGATTAATGAATTTTCATTTTTGGGTGAACTAACCCTTTAAAAAACATTTACACAGATGAGTTCTGAATTCAAATATAAGCTAAAAGCACCTTCATAATCAATGTATCTGTGTTCATGCACTGTTTTATGTACATCATCATGGTCAATTATGTTTGTTATAAATGTGTTAAACATGCAAAAAACTTTATTTCTCTTTATTCTTGGACACTAAACAAAAACTAAAAGACTACACTGTTTAACCTGGACTTTTAGAATGAACTATTAAGTGTTTTTGTTTGTTAGGTGAGATAAGACAACTAAAGAAATACAAATCCTTTTAAACAGAAAGTTGAGATATTAATAACAAAATGCTTGTGATGATGCATCTTGAATGAAGCATTGAAAGAAAACTAAAAGAGAAAAACAGCTTCCATGTTTAGATGATTATTCACAAGTGCTGCTGACAAGCTCTATTAAAATGCAAATGTTTGGGGGGTTTTTTTCAGGCTTTTACTTTTAGAGTTCCATACGTTTCCCTAAGCATGAACCTCTGCTTCCATTTTTGTACATCTAGAAAAAGCTCCGATGACCTTTCAAGGATTTGACTGAAAAGCGAAATGTGAAGTGGCAGGTAATTACTCATGTGTGATGGCTGCCTGTCAATCTTGTCTCCCTAAGCCATTGTTATTTCAGCCCAATGCACTTCACGTACCTTCCTTGATGTACATTTCGATTTGAAATGTACATCCTGGTCCTTTGTCCTGTCCGTAGACAACAGCTCAATATTATCGAAAAATGTACCAGGTCAAAGCAGCGCTCACTTTAGAAGTGCCAAAAACGACTAATGCAAGCAGAGTTTACACGTAAAGTTAAAAAGAAAAAGTTTAAAGGCAACAACACCTTATCCTTTAGCCTTCAGAGGAAATTTTCAGCCTCATAATGAACTTGCAAACAAACATGTCTGTATATTCCAGCTAAGCCCTTTTAACTTTTTGTCAACATAACTGTTCGTTGTCCCCAATGGGCGCTCAAGTCTTCGTCTCTGCTACAAAGGCAGAAATTTGCAAATGTAAAGAGTGCCTCTCCCCAGGGCACCAATTAAAACTTCCTTTGGCTGAACGACAGCATGAATTCCATCTTTTGGTTGTTGTTGTTTTTTTTTTCTCCATCTTCTAAACTTGTAACAAACTCTTGAAATCTGCACAATAGAAGGCTATTAAAAACAAGAGCCTTGGTGATAGAGATGGAGGAAGATGCTATTAGTCACGCATTAGGCTTAAATTATGGAATCACTTCTGAATGTATAATCGAATATCTGCCGCTGAGAAATCATTATCATATGCTTTGCATTTACTCGGGTTGTAGTGTATCCAGTGGACTGAGCGGGAATTTTAACCCGATTTTTTTAGAAAGCTTTCATATAAGTCATCCAGCTGTGCAATGGAAGTTTACCACACTTTGCCGCAGGTTGAGATAAAATATAAATGCTTTATTTGTATTTATGTTGGATTGAGAAGACCAATATTTCTCTGAGTACAAAGAGAGGCAGATGTTTCACTGCACTCAAGCTGTTTTGTTTGTCGTCACTGCCTACAATCGGAGGAAACCAAATATGAGATGGCAGCAGGTGGCTCTGGAGCAGCGTTTTAGCATTCATTTGAGGGACAAAATCCTGTCACTGGGAGAAAGCGAAACTCGTGGCACTAATGCTCCTTTAGCACAGTTCTTTCACAGCATACCTTCTGGATGTCCATCTGTCTGTTGCAACAAGAAATTCAGATTATCCGTGATGGAGTGCTTCAGGGTCAATGATACAATCAGTGTTTAATTGCAGATGCTGATTGTTTGGATACAAATTAATGGACAGAAATTTACGAGAGACTGTTTGCTGGTTGTGCCAGTGGCAAAAGCAAATAAACAATACATACAGGAATCTTATGCTAATCAGCTTTTCATTTCTTTTCCAACAGATCAGAAAATATTAAACATTGTAAATTGTAAGACACACAGGCCCTGGAATTCTGTACAGTAAAATTTATAAATTATGTGCTGCTTTTATAAAATTCATGATTTCTACATTTTCTTGGTCAGTGTCAATAAACAGATTTCTATAATATATATATATATATTTTGTTTGTTTGTGGAACTGTGTATAATTTGTATGTAAATTGATTTCTATATGGTAATAGTTAAGGGATAATTGATAGAAAATAAAAATTAGCTCATGATTTACCCTCATGCCATCCAAGATGTACTTGGCTTTCTTCTATGTGATTTTCAGACAAAAACAATGAGTGTAAGCCAGCATTTTTGATAATTGTCACACAAATTGTCACCCAGAATATTTTGTATGAATATCTGAACATGCAATATATCAAAATAAAAAAAGAGCTTCTACATTTAAACTAAAAAAAATGTATCTAGCTTCAAGCATTGTTTTGTATTAACATTTTAATGTAGGAAAGCTTTATAAAAAAGTGCAAAAAATGTTTATAAATCATATTTAGTAGCATGATCATAGCAAAGATAGTAGATAGTAGTAGATCACATCCAGCAGGTTATCTGTTTGTCCATTAAAGTGCTGAACAAAAAGAGACCGAAGACTTTAAATCCTTTATGGATCACAGTAGATCAGGAGTGTGTACAGTTTGTAAAATATCCAGGGCACAAAAGGTTAATGTTAAGAAAAAGAGATGAAATATACACAGCACGACCGCAATCAATAAATATCACAGACAAGTTTTCTATTTGTTTTTGGTCAGACAGACATTAAATTTGGTCTGGGGATTGTGCTACAATATCAGGTTTTAACTGATATATTATCGTACAACAGCAACAATACAATAAAGATGCCTGATGGACTGATGCAAGATTTAATCTAGGAGAAATAAAACAGAGTCCCCAACAAGATCCACTTCATGGCATTAATCTGGCTACTGTGCTATGAATCTTGGGAAAATATGGATTACTATCAGTTATCTTTCAAGTTGTGAGATAGCATACACAATATGGAGAAGAATAATGGGAGCCCTACACATACAGTAGGGAACACACACCATAAACCCTCACATGGAGCTGAGGGCAGCCATATTACTGGGGAGCAGTTGGGGGTTCGGTAGTCTCAGCCTCAGACGTCACGCCCACGGAGCGTTGGCTGAACGTCTGATGCATACGGTACACTTTTCTGGAAACACTTCAGCAGTGTCGAAGTCATCATCTAATTGGTTGAATTTGAGCGGATTTCCGGGGGGTGCGAGTGTCGCGTTTATTTTCGGTCCGCCGAGAAACAAAGCACAGATGTGTAAAAAAAACCCTGTCTTGTTTATATAAGTGACAATAAGCATTTATTAAGATCAATTAAACGTTGTGTGATTAACTCGTTCACGATCCTCTCGAAATTATGTTATTTGCAAAACATTCACATATAATTGATGCTTGACGCGACTTTATGCTTGTATTTCATGTACGGTAGGGTCCATAAGTCTGAATCTACTGTTTGTGTTTTTCTATTAAAAAGACTTTTATGTTATTTAATTACAGAATTAGCATATACAATATGTGCATATATTTAAATGAAGAGCTGCACTGAAAGTGATAATAAGCATAGGATAATTTTCAGTGGAGAAACAGAAACCTCTCAAATTCAATTAAATAAACGTTAATGTGTGCTTTTAAGATTGCCCAAAGTCTCATAAGAGATTAGTAAACAAAGACAGAATGTGTGTTTTTAGGTGAGCAATCCCTGTATGTGTGACCAAACTATTTTACAACAAAGCACACACATATGGTTCAAGTTGTTTGATGTTTTTTTTTTTTTTTTTTTTTTTTTTACCGAAAAACTCAAAAGCAATTAATATGTGATGTAACATGTTTGTTTGTTTATTTATGTATTGTATTTATTTAAAGGTTTTCTTGTAAGTGCAATCACAACTCTTGAACCGCCGTTACTATACAATTTAATTGAACTATCAAGCAATTATTTGCAATTCATTTATTAAATGTCAGCAGTCTTGATCAATTATCCTTTGAAGAAAAACTGTCTAGGCGTAAGTCTAATGCTATTGTGACCAGATGCTTTTTGGGGTGGGTCATAAAAAAAAAAAAAACAAGAGGCTAATTGAAAGAGTTATTTGTCATAGGCCTTATTTACACAGAATTTAAATATTAGTCTAGCTTTATATTTATTAATTTATTTATGACAAATATATTTATTTAATATTTAGTATTTAATATGCTTTAATTACTAGTAGTCTTTTTATTTAATAATTTATTTATTGCATGGAATTAATGTTTGGGGCGAATTTTGGAGCCAAGAAGCAAAACTGATATGTGAATGCATTGACAAGCACTAGATGTCAGTGTAGCCGCATTTAATTTGTTTAGTCCTATGATTTCCGGTACGTTTCGTCCAAATAGTGATTTATAAAGCTACATACATAAGCTACACAGTATCTTTAAAAAATTACTTCTTGATCTAAGAGTTATTGAACTAGGTGTGTTTTGTGCATATTTTACAGTAGAGCACAGATCAAACTCACAAACACGTACAAAACCCCAACCTTGCAAAAATAAATATTACTGTGTACCATGTTTTCAATATTAGCTATGACTAGCCTATTTCGTCGTCATTATCATTCTCTTGCAACACTGCAATGTATGTTAGACGAAAGAAAACTGATTGTTGCTAAAGCAAATGGACACATCTGTGGTCAAAATATATATACCCAAAATGTTATCAGAAGTACCACTAGATGGCGATGTGACCAAATGGCCTATATTGTGGACTTTAAACATTGGCGCTTTGAAAATGTTTGGCCATTCACCACAGCTTCTTTTATTCGTTTCTCTAATCAAATTATTCAAAGCTAAAACCTCCTCAAATTATAAGAAAAAAAATAGTGAAGAATCTAAGAGATAAAATACCATGCCATCATTGTTTACAAACTTACTCAACACCTGCATGATATGAGATATATTAAAAAAGTGATTCTCTGGATGTCAGACTGGTGAGTAGTACATCCAAACCTGTCATGACTAAATTAATGTTTTATATTTTAAGCCAATGATTTTCTGCCTTGTGTCAGAAATGTTAGAAATACATATAAACATAGCTGACCCACAAAATATAGGTTATTATAGAAAAGTGTGTGACTAATATGCATAATGTGCTGGCATATTTGGTCTATGTACTGTTCTGTTCATACTTTACTATTTAACTGAAGGCTTGCTTTGAGCTGTTTGAGCCTTAAATTGTTTTTGTTGTTGTTGTTTTGTGGCTTGCTCATGATATATAAAACCAACTTATAAATATTTAAGTGTGTAATCAAAGCCATTAATGCTCATAGACCCAGAGGGATAACGGTACATTCAGTGACGTCATACCAGTTCCAGAGAGACCATATAGAATTGCCATGGTGATGTATGGTGGAATTTTGCAGCCATGGTTATGGCTACAGTATATAATGCATATATTTTATCTACCCATGGTGAAATGAAATGAAAAGGGAAAAAAAAGCTTTAAAGTCTCAGCTGCATCAGAGTTTAGTTTTTTTCTCTGATGTGCTTTGCTCCTCCAGCCCTCAATGGTAGAAATATAAGAGATCTGAATGAGTATGACGTCATGGTCAGCCCAACAGCAACTATGACAACAGTTGACATTTTCTTACCGTACACTTCCCCAACCAAAACAACAGTCTCAGAAGAGATAGATGACATAAGTGGAGGTGAAGTTATGGAGGTGAAGGACAAGGACTGTCCAAAGACACACTTTATATAATTTTAGCTATTGTCTGTACTGCTGTCATTGTCAGTATCATTGTCTGTGTGTTGTGGAGGAGGAATAAGTGAGGAAGTCAGGACTTGGACAGACAGAAAAAGGAAAACAAACTCAATTTTCTAATATTTTTACTAAACTTTTTTTGTTTTACTCTTTCAGCAGTCTTCAGTGGGTTTATAAAGAACAGTCTCTCTATTTTTTGGCAAATTAATTTTAACAATTGTTTGTTATGGATATTTTTTTCTTAGTTTTTGATGTATGATGAAATGTAAAAAATGATAAGATATCACTTGATGATCTGTTACGTGCAAGTCAGGCACAGACATCGCTGGAGACGGGGAGTAGAAACAATACACTTTTAATATAACTCACAACTAACATAAATCAATGTTCAGTCAGAAGCACAGAGAAAACAACATTAATCACAGACAACTAGAACTAAAATGGACATGGTACTTATACACAATTAACTAATAACTAAAGGGATGACAGCTGGGGAAACACAGGTGGGACTGAATTAACTCATAATCACATAACGACAGGAAAGACCAAAAAAGGGCAAACAGGAACAAAGACAGGAAGACATGAACTGAAAATAACACATGAAAACAAAACTAAAACAAGAATACATGAACACAGAGAATAAACAGAACTAAACAGACAATGAATGTAACATGCTTATAGCCTCATGAATGTTGACAGAAACAAATACTGTATTTTCCATTATTGCCACTGTCAATGGTTATACACTTTAAATTTAAGTTGCAGTTAGGATGAAAAGAAAAAATCCCTTAATATGTGTACTTTGTGAAACTTTTTTTATCTCTTCAAACTGAAAACATACTGTCCACGCCCTTTTCTGATGCCTCACGCACACGCAGTAAACACTTGGGATGTGTAGATAGGAGTAGTGCACTACGTATATTACTGTTCACATTTAAGATACATAAATACTTACATTTGCTTTTAGGAACATCATTCTGAGTCGTCAATCAGCTAAAATACATCTGAGATGAGCAGGTAAGAGTAATTATTGACATTAAATAAGACATGCAATTCAGAAACACTATGTTTTTATTATTTTTTATTTAAGTCAGTTGATAAGAAATGCATGGGAACTCAAATAGTTTTTTATGTTTTATTCTTCAACAGGCATATGCATTTAAAAATTGCACTTGTATTCATTTATATTCTTGTGCATTTGCACTGGAGCTGCACTAAAGATACATGTGCAAATGATGACTGTAAAAATAAAGACGTGTATGACAAGAACGTGACAGAAATCCCTGAGAAATTCAAAGATGGAGCCGATGCAATATTCTTTATAAACAGTCAGATTC
>JAUCMU010000104.1:14050584-14066154 GCA_032275025.1 Enteromius treurensis
AGCTCAAAGGCAAATCGGTCTCTCTGGCGAGTTCCCATATGTAACGTCGAAGTGATTCGACTGAAAGGGTAACATAGGAGTAACAATACTGATTGAGTTCGGGAGAAAAATAAATGGGAAAGTTTATTTTAGTGCTTCCATGTTATGTAACCCATGCTATATGGTTATTAGGGTATCTAAATAAGAACTAAATTAGCACTTTAATACAAAGGATTACTTCCATTACTAATTTATTTTAGAATACTTTTTTTTTTTTTTTTTTTTGATAATTTACTTGTCCTGTGTCATCCAAGATGTTCATGTTTTTCTTTGTTCATTCGAAAAGAAAGGGTTTTTGAGGAAAACATAAAGGATTTTCTCTATATAGTGGGCTTCAACAGGGACAATACAGCTTCAAAGGGCCATACCCGTATACAAGTACATACTTTTTTATTGCAAATGCTTGTCTTGCACTAGCTTCACAATGTGTGTAGTCTTGTTGGAAAGGTCATGCATGGTTAAAAATTGTGTAATAGTTTTATTTATTTATTTTTTTTTTAGATAAGACTTATGCTTATTCCTCAGCTGGGATCATGTAAAGCCCTCTGAAACTGCATTGAAACTGCAATTTGGACTTTCAACCCATTGGTCCCCCTGAAGTCCATTATTTGGAGAAAAAGCCTTAAATTATTTCTTCCAAAACATGACATGCACATCTTGAATGACATGGGGGTAAGTCAATTATCAGAAAATTGTAATTCTGGAAATGTAATAACCCTTTAAGAGATTATTTTTTCTTTTCTTTATTTCAGATGACTGCAGTGGGTGAATGTTGCTGATGATAGATTCTGGCTGGAAGTTACTGTTGACTGACCAACTACCTTGTAAGATACAAATTGTGATGAAAACATCAGTCTAAAAGTCCTTGCACACTGACGATTCATCTATCAGATAAAACTGGAGTCAAAGGCACTTCTGCGTTTCACCTAAAGACAGTAAAACTAATTAATTGAAGTGTTTTCCTTTGTATGTCCAAAAACCAAGCGCTTTTATTTCATTAAATAAGTGAATGACAGCTACTGAGCGCCTTGTTTTTATACATTGAGAGGCTTCTATCTTTGTCGTCATTGAGTCTGTTGATATGGTGAATCATTAGGCCTGGTGCCTTTCCTTTGATGGTCTGTTTTCCTTTTTTTTTCAATCTGATCCAAAATCTCCAAGGAAAGAGAAACCCCATTTTCTGTTGCAACCCTTTATGCCGTCAGTGAAGTGAAGAGGGGTGACAATAGGAAATTGGCAGATGCTGGTCATGCCACTCAAACATCAATGCAAAAAAAGTTGATTCATGCCTATGGTATCTTTATACCAGAAAGGACCATTGCATGGTTAGTCCCACTCAGATGCCCCTAAACTGAATGCGTGTGTTTTCCCCTCTCTAATTTATTTTTATATCTCTTTTCTCTGTTAATTGCAAGGCGTTGATTCTTTAATAGGATTGTCAACCACTAAGGAGTACAGGCTTTAAAGAAATGCTTTCCAGTTGAAATGTGCCTTTGAGCGCTGATTTTCCAGGGCTTTCTTGCTTCACTTTTAAGCTCGATCCAATTCGCAAGCTCTTTCAGTGTAACTGGGATACAAATCCATGCCATTGCAGCTATCAGAGGCCCGCAATGAGCATGAAAAAGTGGCATTACATCTTGCTCTTTTCGTAGGGGCCTTTTTGGCTTATTTCAGAGTGGAGGGCCCATCCATTGCAATGCAGCCCACATCAGTCTGCCAAGAGTCTCCGTTACTGGGATTCGTCATAGAGGAGTCACAAAAACTCAGGCGAGACAATGCTAGCGGCCATCATTTTCATACCGCCCAGGCTCTCTCTATCTTATCGCTGAACCGCCTTTGTCATGCTAGCATCTGCCACAGAGCTCGCTCCAGGCCAGCCCTTAAAAACAGGGGAAAAAAACTCCTAGCGAGTATCCACCAGGGTGATTTTTTTTTAGTTTTTTTAGTTCTTAAATTTTTTAGCTGTCCAATTGTTTCAGCATTCTGGTGATAGTTTTGTTTCTACTGAGTATGGAAATGCATGCCAGCGATAATCGTCGCAGCCAAAAGCCGCCGATGTGCCTTGGCTCTCGTCTGAAGCTATATGCTCACTCCATCCTCCTTTAGGTTACCACAAAAGAAACACATTTGCAAACTTCCCCTGCAATTTCCCTCTCTCTTTGTTACTGGAGGGAAAATCACATTCTCTTGCTTAGCAGCAGAACCTGGAGGTTCTTTAGTGATGGTTCAGAAATAGATGGGGCATAAACAGACACAGATGTGTGGAAGGGAATAGAGACCTGCTAGTGGGGAAAGATACCCCATGGCTTCCACTTAAGCTTGTTAAAAGACCACAGTATTAACATTACCGTGTGCATGTAGTGCCTCTTAAAATAAATTAAGACACTTGGATGAGCAAAACAAATTCTGTCTAAAAATAAAGAATTTAAATTGAGGTAGCAAACAGGATGCAAAACGTCAGTTTAAAGAAAAGAGAATTGATACAATTACTGAAAAATATAATAAATAAATGAAAAAAAAAAAAACAGGCTGTTTTGAGTCACCATTGACTTCCATAGTAGGAAAACAATTATATGGAAGTCAATGGTGACCCAAAACAGCCTGGTTACAAACTTTCTTTAGAATATCGTCCAGTGTGTTCAGAAGAATAAATACAGTTTTACAGGTTTGGAACGACTCAGGGTTAGTAAATGATGACAGAATTTTCATTTTTGGGTGAACTATTCCTTTAAATAGCAAAGTTTTTAATAATTTAGTAAATAAGTGTTTAATGTATATCTACAACACTATGCTTTGTGTTTTATTTCCTTAAATTACTTAAAATTAACATTAAGTATTTCTGAAAAAAAAGCTGAGGGAATGACAGCAATTTAATTTCTTAATATTTTTGACCAGTTTTAGAAAGTACTGCAAATACTATGGGTTTTCTGGTATTTTGGGCAAATGAGAACGTGACAAAAATATATTTGTTGTAGTTTTCATTTACCACTATAGAAGTCCGCTTCTGATAACCTCGGAAATGTGAAAATTCCACATCCTGTCATTCCAATTCAACTTCCTATGGGTCTGGCAAATTCGAATTTCAACTCCAGTGAATTAAAAGTGAGCTAGCTCAATATGAGCCAGATCTTCAGTTCTAAATTTTGCATAACCCTAGTAGTAGCCTGTTTCCCATTATTTGTAGCGGAGCAGTGCACTTAGGATGCACGTACAGTATGTGATGGGGAGCAGCCATACACTGTAAGTCATATCATTTATCCTGGGGCTCAGAGGGAGACTGCAGATCCTGAGATAAGCCAATCCAGTGAGCTACTGCTTGTGCCAGACGTCTCCGATGTGCAACTGAAAAGGGGAAGCCCGTAAAAAATAATGACAATTTACGAGCATATTTTCAAGGGTCTGCAGAGAAGGGAAACTATGTTTGAGATTTTAATTGAAAGCAGAAGACACCCAGGCCTCTATTTAGACCTCTTAAAGATATAGAGGATTCTATCTACCGGGAAGACCACGTTTTTGAAAAACAGTGAATGAAAAATATTGAAGATCAATATGGTTTTGAAAATCTTAAATTGCCCCATTATAGATTTTCATGCAGTGTGTAACACAGCTCTGCATCCTGCAAAGTTTTAAATCTGAAAGTGCACCGTGTATAACGTCTCTGAATCATTGAAATTAGTCGTTTTTAAAACGAGTCCCAAGCCCTTTCAAGATGACATCCAAATGTAATATTAGCATATTGTCCGTCCAATTGTCGGTCTTTTTGCGTTGACTTGAATGAAAATGCGAATTCATTCTTTGCCACTCTGTGCCGCTTTTGGAGCATTAATAGCTAACAAACGCTGATTTAAATGAAATTGACCAATCACAATAAGGGTTTGGAAATATTAATCCTTGAAGGAATCGTTTGGGAGTCATTAAAGAAGAATAAATGCATATTATAAGAACATGAAAGTGTTTTCTGACCTTGCATGCAAGTCAATCTGTTGTTTGGAACCAAAATGAATGTAATAATAGGGTCACTTTAAGGTCAATAAGGTCAACTTTTTGTTTATCAAAGAGTCCCAATAAAATTAAAAAGAATTACTGTTTTTAACATTGTTAATTATAAGAAAGATTTCTTGAGCACAAATTGGCATGTTTGTATGATTCTGAATGATCATGCGAAGAGTATAATAATGGCTGCTGAACACAGCTTTTCTTCATGGCAAACCAGATAATAAAAAGGGTATGTATATGTATAGGTCTACAGTTGAGGATGTAACACAGTCTTATTCAAACCAAAATGATGGCACTCTTTGCTGAGACTAGACAGCCTACATATGGGCTTTTCATCAAGGCAAAATGGTGCACCCGGTAAATGGACCTGTAGTCCTGCTAATTTATTTGTTTTGCTGGCCAGTGCGTGCTGCAGCCTTTGATGGGACACCTGCAGTGAAACAGTATCTTTACTGCTGTATGCAGAAACTTGAGCCAGCCTGAAGGCTAGTTCCATGTTCGTGCAAGAAGATAGCTCAGAGTGTGTGTGTGTGTGTGTGTGTGTGTGTGTGTGTTTGTACGTTCATTAATACGTGTGTGTGTGGGCTGACAGCCAGACATGCCACCTTGTGTCTTTTGAAGATTATTATGGGTGCTGATTTAACATTTACGTCATGCTTGCCTGTGGTGGTAAAAGTGATATAAAGGATTGTCACATTCTAAAGGGTAGTGATAACACTTCCCCTTCCTGTCGTACAAGTTTTGGCAATCTAAAAGAAAAAAAAAAAAAAGTTTGTTTTTACTGAAACAAATAAGTAAACAGAATAAATGATTTAGAAAAAAATACAAAAAATAAAACAATAATGATAATATTAATGCTCAAGTACAACATATTAATGATTGAATGATTAAATAAGTAAAGAAATTAATTAAAATAAATAAGTCAATTGTTGAGCAAGTGAGCAATATGTTTCTATATAATAATAATAATTTGTAGCTTCAATTATTATATATTAGCTCTAGTCATTTTAATATTTACGTTTTTAGAGATGTTACTTCAGCATATATATATTGGGTTTATTTAAATCAATTGTTGTTAGGTTACACAACAATAACAACACTGATGCAGTGATGGTGCTTAAAGATCTGATTGTAAAAAAAAAAAAAATCTGTTTAGATGACTTTTATGCCTTCAGTGCCTGAGGTTAGAGTCTCTCTGATAAACATAGGGACCTGCTCTATAATTGGCCAAATTGATGGGGAAAAGTTCCAAATTCCTGAGAGGGCAGAGGCCCTGGTTAGGGCATGCAGCACGTGCAGATAGCTGCTCTGATCTGGAAGTGAATCTAAAGAGATTTCCCTGCACAGGAATGTACCCTTTTCATCTGTAGCCCCTCTAAGAAAAGGACCATTGGACTGAGGAAAGCATTTTGAGATCATAGCATGGGATATGCAAACACATAATCAAGCTTTTTATGGTCGTCTGACATCACACATTGTTGTTTTGTATTCACATAAAAGGACATTTTCAATTATTCATGCATCACTTAATGGGTCACTACTGCTCTTAAAACAATTACCAGTATTAGAAATTTGTTTTTGTAACACCCTAGTCTGAATGTAGGCCTAATACATTTAGACTGAGCAGCTCTGGTTTCACATACCAGGTTGGTTTAATTGATAATGCTGAAACATCTTATGAAACGTCACAAGAGTTAACAGCGCTCAGCAATCAATTTCTCATCTCCATTTGACTTGCAAACAGGTCGTGTCTAAATTTTCGGCCCGAATAAGCCATCCACTGCAAATGGCTTAATTAACATGCAAAAATAATCTTAATAAAAATTAAAAATATAAAGGGTCGTATACGTTCTGGGATAAAAGTAGCAGCTAGAAAATATCAGTAGTTCATCGTAAAAATAAATAGATGCTAATAGAAGTCCATGTCATGATAACATAGTATTTGTTGGACTTTTTATACGGCTGTGGTCTCCTTCTAGAAGGCCTTCAGAGCTAATGAGATTTAAAATATGCACTATGATTTGTCTGGAAAAGTCTAAGGCCTGCAATTACTTAGGATATAATCACCGGCCTGGAGAAGGAGGACTAAGTAAAGGGCTTTGTGTTAAGCGACTGTGGGAACAGATCAACCCTGGACGACTACAATCCGGACATTAGAGAGCATTACCTCAGCTTCTCATGTTCGCTTTGTGACACAAGGTCGAAGATGGGCTTAACAGCTGTCAGAGGAAAAGCCTAAACTGAGAGGATGTGTTCTGCTTGCTAGTATTTATTTGCAGTTATGCCAGTTATTTCAGTAGTTCGGGCATCCACATAAACTGGTGTGATTAATGTAAACTCACTGTATTAATACAGATGTCAAGCTGGTAAATCAAAGGGGGCTTCCCCATAACTCTGCTTATCTGTGTTACTCTTGAACTCATTAGAGCTTAATACCCCTCACAGCTGCTAGCAGGACTGGATCTCCTGTCTCGCCAGGCAGACCTTCCCTGGGGCACGCTCCCAAATTCCCACTACCCGTGTTCGGTTTCCTTCCTGGGAGCGAAAGAGCCACCACTGGTTTTAAAACAATTACCAGTTTAAGAGCTCCAAATCATCAGTTTCATGGAAAACAATTTAATGACAGCAACTGTTATTTACTGTAATGAATTGGCCCCTATTATGAGCATAGGGTCCTGTGGGGACCGCTTATTGAGGCCTTTCAATGCTCTCCCAATGAATACATGTCAGGAGACATAAAGGCATCTCAAAGCAACACTAAGACAGTAGCCTTGACGATAAAAGAGTTGCGGTAAGATCATATTTACAAACCATTCACTAACATTTTAAAGCCTGTTGAGCCACATCCTATTTGGGTAAATAAAGGGAGTCTGTGTTGTGGGACGTGTGGATGTATACTGTATTCTCCAGAGCTGATTCAGAGAAGGACTTGACTCGGGCATGGGAAAGCAAATAAGTGGGATTATCTGCCTTCAAAGGTGCAGCTGAATGAACGGTAGGGCGCAGATCGCGCACAAAGGTGGGTGAGAAAGAAGTGCCTCAACATTGGTAGTGCTGATACGCACACACACCTGTAACTCATCTATTATTTGTGTGTGTATTAAAGCGCAGAATGCATGTTCAGGCGGCTCTTTGTTGTCAGATACACCTGCTTAAGTCTTAACCCATTCCTGTTAGGGCTTAGATCATTAGGTGAGAATTTTGCCTAAATAATTTGCCTGCACTCTCAGAAGAAAAGAAAAAGGTACAAAAGCTGTCACTGGGGCAGTATATGTTTTCAAAAGGGAACTCTTTGTGCCCAAAGGGTCTATATTGGTACCTAATGTGTACATATTAGTCCCTAAAAGTTACAAAAGTGTACCTTTTGAAAAGCTACAACCTCAGTGACAACTTTTGTTCCTTTTTTTTTCAAGTGTGACTTGTTCTGACAGAATGTTGATCATCTACATACTGCAATGAAGACAAACTGAGATGTCTAAGGATACTAATTAGAAACTGCCTATATAAATCTATATAAACACACACACACATATATATATATATGATTCTTAAATGAAACATAGTAATTATATCAAGGTTTCCACAAAAACAGTTCCACAACTGTTATAAACATCGATTAAAATTAATATTAAATGTTATTAAAATGAAAGCAGTTATTTTAAACTGTAATATTTCACAATATTACTGCTATTAAAGTATGTTTTATATAATTTGGTTATATAATTATATTAATTCTGTTTTTGATTACATAAGTATTCTGTGTATTATTCTTGTTTTAAATCAGTTGATGTACCTGAACTGTTCAAATGAACAAATTCACTGAAATGACAATAAAAATAATAACATTTCCAGATTGTATTTTATTTGAGAGCATGTTTGCTTATTACTTTATATAGCAAAAAAATTGAAATATAGAATTTTTTCCACATCACTGGTTTAATTGATTTTCCACTGATGGAAAAGTTATTATTATTAGCTACAGAAAAGTGTAGTTAAGTAAATAATGTTTCTAACAACATGTATTCCACAGTAAATGTATGCTGATGCTGCTGGACATGGTCTTGAGTTAATGTGCAGCTGTGTTTGAGTTTAACCATTTACATTGTTACTTCTACTTTTAGTTATGTTCTGTGTCTCAACAGCAGCCCACCATCTGCTTCTCACACATACAAACAAGCAGACGTACATATATTAAAGAGCTTCTCCCTTCAGGCAGCCTTGGAGAAAAACGATACCATAGCGCAGAGCATTTTGCACATGCCTTCTCGGACAGTTCCCACACTCAAAGCTGTCTTGGGGTGTCTGACCTTTGCCAAGTGCACTGTCCCCCCGCCCCCTCCAAACTCAGCTCCTCCTCTTCCCAAGGCCCTCCGGTTTGGACAGCTGCAGCCAAGCTGGCCGCCTTGCTCGTGGAAAACATCCGCCACACATGGAGGGCTCCGGTTGTGGCCTCTCTGCCAGAGAGAGAGAAGGAAGGAGAGAAAAAATGAGAGAAGGGTGGAAAGATACCGTGAGTGTGTGTGTGGGTAGCACTTTTCCCAGCCCTGTGGACACATGTCTGCCCGCCTCCCCTGTCACCCTCTCCCTGCGCACACATCCCAGAGTTCTTAGGCCTAATCCCCTGCAGCATGGCTCCAATTTAAGGCCTTCCCACCATCAGAATGTGGAACATAAACAGGGCTGAGGTTACATGCTGCAGCCCTGCCTCTCCTTGCGCCTGTGTTTCGGCCCGGGCCCTCAGCCAGCACTCACCATCTGACATTCATTCACTTTTGAAATTGGCTGCACTCCACTGTGTTTTGTTTTTTCACTTCCTAACCATTAGGTAGCGCAGTCTGAATATATATAAATATATATATCAAAAAAATTCTGTCATCATTGTTCCAAACCTACTTATATATTCATTTACATATTAACTTATTACATTATTACATACTATTACATTCATTTAGTAAATGAATAATATATTTATTTTTATATATATTTACCTTTTATTTAAAAATTTTTATTATATTTATATTAACATTTACTATTTTTATTTAATAAAGATCAGAACGGTCTAATGTTATTTTGAACCCCGTTAACTTCAGTTATGTAGACAAAAATACAGACAGCTGAATCATTCCTCGAAATAACTCTTTTTCATTCCCACATAATAAAATAAATTAATTCACTTTTGGAAATGACATAAGGGTAAGTAATTTACTACAAAATGTATTTATATATTTATTTTTATATCATTTTAACTTCCCAGGAACCCCCCATTTCATCGTTTGGTTCAGACTGGCTTGTTTCCTGTTTCTTCAACCCCTCTTGTTTGTGCTGATAAAACTGGTGTGAATACAGAAGAGGATTACTTTGAGATTGAGGCTTAAAGCAGTACTTTATGATAGGAACCTTTTTGATGTTGCTGTGACATTGCATCATATTTCTGTTTTGGCATTCATAACCTTGCAACAGTAGAATATGACAGTTAAAGGGAGTTACATTTTATCCTATGCAGCTCTACTGAGCTCACACAAACCTTGCAATGATTCCAACACAAACATTTGTAAAGAAAACGTTTGGTGATAATTGTAAACTGTAGTATTCCTCACTTACTTTTAGTTAGATAGAAAACATTTTGTAAAATGATTCTTAAAGGGATAGTTCACCTAAAACTTAAAGCTCTGTCTTTATTTAGCCACCTTCTGGATTTTTTGTCCATGCACTGAAAGTCAATGTTATTTTTGGACCCCACTGACTTTCAATGCATGCACAAAAAAATAGACATTTTTCGAAATATATTACTTTATGTTGCAAGTAATTTGCAATGGTTGAGTTAATGATGAAGGGATTTTCTTCTCTTTACTTACTGAGCAGAATAAATTTAGTTCATGCTTTTGGATTTTGTCTTATATTATCATTACAAATAACATGTAAATAAAGCTAAAAATTGAAAGATTTGTTTTGTATTGAAAGAAAAAAATGTTGAATTGATTAAGGTTATTCAAAAGAACATGATCTACTGATCTTCTTTTCCAGTACGCATATCTTCTTTTCTCATGAGACCCTCTGAACATGAATCTCAAGCAAACCCTATAAAAGATGTACAGAGCTAACACAGAGCTGCAAGTTGTCGAAATATAAAAAGATCAAAACAACGACTTGTGAGTGTTTTCTCCCCCGCGTGGCCCTTTCTGAAGTGTGGGTCACACTGCGTCGAGGTTACGGCAGAACCCAGTGGAACCTCAGTCTTACTTCAGATCACATACAAGCTGCTCCAGCTCAGGCACATCAAAACCAAACTCATCCCGATGCAGATTTCCTCCACAGGCCCACCGGGAACCACCACTACGAGGTGCTGCACCCCTAAACTCACCCCGCTCTGAGAAAGTGCCTGGGAAAAAAAAAAAGTGGGCAGCTTTTTGCTCAGAGCTCTCAGCTTAAGCCTCCCCAGTGCCAAGAGCTTTCATGATTTAGAAGTCTGGCACTTGTTTCATACCTTCTGGCTACAAGCAGTTGAAACACTGCTCCTTTTTACTTTACTGAAGGCAGAGGAAAAACCTCTAGAGAAATCCATGTCCAGGTTTTAAGTTGCTTTATTGGTGATGCTGGTCTTTCGCTCATGCTGCATTTTTGGAGCTTAAAAATAATATTTGTGATTATATAATCTCTAGTGATTTCTGTGAAGTTTGAAAGAGGGCATTATTGTGAACTTTAGTGTGTACGCTCTCTATCATTGCTGTTGCACTTTTCCCAAAACTGAATATTGTTTTTCGTGCTTGTATAAAAGCAGAAGTGCCATGGTTAAGTGTTGTTACATTTTATAAGGTCACTGGGATAAGATGCACTTGACCACTAATTTTTTTTCTGCACACATTTGTTGAATAGTTATGCTTGTATTGATATTGACTTTTCCTTTGAACGTCAGCATTTGTTAGACTTGCATTTGAACGGTTTTGAGGTTAAATATCAATTTTTTTAAACAATAAATTTTATTAGGTTTTGTTATACAAATATGGTAATAGTAATCTATGATGTTTTGTTTGAAATTAGGCTATTTAAATTGTGAAATTATGGTTTGTCTATAGTATTTCATTTTCATTTTAAAAAGAAGCTTTTTTTTATTCTGAAGTTAAAAAAGTTCAAGTTAGACTTGTTTTACATATTTATTTTGGTATTTTTTTGTTTTATGAATTTATTAATTACGCTGTGCACATATATACAGTGCATTTGTTCTTAAGTGAAATAATGTGGTTTTGCTTGGTCCTTAAAGCCAATTTTGTGTAATCCCATTTAGTAGATTCATTAATAGTCCCAGAGTGGGAACAGCTCATTGTAGAACACAATGAAGCAATCTCTTTTTATGAACAGGAGACTAAGTGTAAAACTAAGTGTCTGTATTCACAGCTTCACATTATCTCATATGATAAATGTTCTCTTCTATAGTTATTTTTTCTACAGATAACTTGATTACCTCATTTCTGCACAGCAGGGACTTGAAGGCACCCCACTAGGGGTTCTGAGAGCTGACCATCTGCTGGGGGTCTCTTTACCCCCTGGTCTGGTCCTGGAGCTGACATTTCACACGGGTGACACTGGAGATAAGCTGGGTACCCATCTCCTAAAGTCTGGATTGAGAGAATTTCCATTGATTGATTTTGTAGACACAGTAAGCATAAGGCCATTTGGACGGCCACTCTCAGTTGGGCATAAAATGAACTGAGATTTCAAATTTAAAATTCTAGCATTTCTGACACATTTCTGTAAAGCATTTCTGACAGTACTTATTGTTTTAAAGCAACTTTACAGAGAACACTTGTTTCAGTGTTACAGTTAGGAAGTATTGTTTCATCAGCCAGAGATCCCATTAAAATGGTCCAAATGGCATTTGTCCAGCTTGTGGTTGTAATGATTACAAGGTGATATTTGAGAGTTTTATACACTCAAAGGTTGGCATCATCTGCAGTCTTAGCAAGTTCTGGCATGGTCTGAAATCTTTGCAAAAGCTGAATCCAAACTGATGCATAAATGCTGTTTTTATAGAGGAGGGTTTAGAAATATTGTCCAGGACTCTTGGTATGGCTTGGGTGGCTACATTATTACTCTCTCACCTGCAAAAAGTGCCAATTTTCTTATCTTTTAGGCTTTCTTGTGTGGAAAGCAAATTATATTAGTTTTTGTACTTGCAATTAAATAAATACTGATGTTGTTTCTTCCGTTTGAATGGTTAATATTTGCATATGTGTGTGTGTAGTAAAAGCATAAAACTTATGAATGAATGAAAGTTAAAATCCATATTTCACCCTATATACTTTATGTACCCTTTTAATTTTTGTTTTGATTAATAGTCCGTTTCATCACTGTCTCTGATACCTGCCACAACCAATAAGGCACAAAAACGGTGGGCTGTGGCAGAACTAACTTAATTCTTGTCATCCGCCCCTTTGCAAGGTATGGGAAAAATAGCGTGGTCCGAAGTTTTTGGGATGAGAGAAGCTCTCTGAATGGGGAAAAGGAGAAAGAAGCTGAAAGGAAAAGGAACTCAGTCAATGGAAAGGGGCTGGAATGGATGAATAAACCAATACCCCCGTCCACAGTGTTGATATTTCCCTCAATGGCTTCTTCTAAAGTGAGCATTTTAAGCCATCCCGACACACTAAATTTGCCCATTGTGGCAGGAGAGGCCCCTGCCTCTCGAAAGACTAGGTAAGGAGGCACTGGGGGCAGATGGAACCTGCCTATCACCTCAATGGCGCCTTTCTACCCCTGAGCCTACCCCCTATTCCTCCCTGCCATTCACTAGGCCCAGTGGGAATGTCCCTGGACCTGGCTCTTTGGTAGCAGCCCCATACAATGAGTCTCTCTAGCGAGGTTGAATGTGGCCCCATTGTTGCACCCAGGGCCATTAAACCACCTCCTGGGCAAACAAGAGCGTCCCTTTTCCTTTATGAAGGCCGAAGAAGCAACAAAGAGAGGAGTCATCGAGACAGAGAGGGGCTGGCCTTTGTTTGGTGTCTTTTCTGAAGGTCTTCAATAGCTGAACTGGGAAGGGGAGGCTTCTGTTTGGTCTTTAGCCTGCCCATATTGCTGGACACTGTTGTTTGGTAAAGCGGAGATGTGAAGTTAATTGACTGAATGGCCCCTAAACGCCATGCCACAAATAATTCGAGAGGGCAGAATAAACGTATTGTGTACCAATAAGTTCCCACTTCTCTCGCATGGGAGAAATTCTAGCTGGACTCCCTAAGGGTCAAGAAACATTAATGGCTGTTGAGAGTCCAGGGGAAAAATAATACCATGGTGGCTGTGAAAAAGGACAATATTGCCTCTCTTTGCATGCCAACTGTACTTTTTGGATACAAAGACATAATAATTATATTTTAAATGAATGTTCCATGTTCGATAACAAGTTACAATCATTTGACCCTAAATTTGTAGATGTATAATGTTACCTCAATTTCTGTTGAGATTACATTGAGGTGCTTAAAATTTTATTAAATGGGACCGTTTTTTGGAGGATTGAAAAGTATAAATGTGAAAGTTGTGTGTCTTTTTTTAATAGTTGATTTAATGCTCATAGTATTGCACTGTCAAGACAACAAATGCGAAATTTGGATTATAGTTTACACAGAAATCTTTTATGTACTTTTTATGCATTAAAAACCAGCAAACACATATTGTTTGGATCTTGTGGCTGTACTGTTGAAACGGTGAGTATTTGAATGCGTCTATTTCATTTTATTAATCAATATAATGCCACAAATGCTTACAGTTAACTTGTAAGCATCTTTAAATTCAAAATCCTCTAAGAATGTTTCTCTTTAGCATTGATGTCCCCTCCGTTTCCTCAGTTATCCACGGATTACCTCCTGACGCTGTCATCCAGACAGCACTGAGGTTGCAGGTATTGCTAAGGACAGACGCTGGTCTCCAGACGAGTATAAGTCTCCCCGTACTGGCTCTCTGCCACCTTGCCCTCAAGCCCGAGGCCTAATCGAGTTATCATATCAACAAATCTCTCATCAGGGGCCCACGTCTGACACCAGCAGAAAGAGAGGCCAGTCGACGACTAATTTCCAGCAGCAGGATGCTAGAGCTCGCCTGCCAGGCGGGATGAAAAGTACCTGCAGACCCCAGTCGAGCTGCCCTCACCATCCCGCTGGGAGAGCACTCACGCTGGGCACCATGCTGGGGCTGTTATTCGATTAGCTGCAGCGCTAAGTGGGGAGCTCCATTCTACATTCTGAGAGAGCAGCTAGCCTCCCACAGGGCTGACGCTCTTCTCAACTATGAAGGGGCGAACGCGGAGACAAGGCGAATCAAAGGGAGTGTGCAACTATAATCTGAATAAAAAGGCTGTCTGTGATTCTGTAATGAGCGGGTTCTTGACACCGAAGACAGCTATATTGCGGCTTTTATCAATGATGGCAGTACAGTAACATCAAGATCAAGCTTGCCATTTGAGATTTTTGGACTGGACCCTCAATGCCGTATCACGAATTTTACTATTTTAACTCAGAAGCAAAAAAAAGATTAAAATTACGTTAAAAAAAAAAGAAAGAAAGAAAGAAAAACACAATACTTATATTGAAAAGTAAAAATAAAGCTACTGTACTAATAAGAAAATGCTCAATTCTGAATGACCTTTCAGTGTTTTGCTCTCTTACAGCAGCAGCATACAGGTCGGTTTCTCTAAGAATGAGTCCATGAAGAGAGGTGGCAAGTGGGGGCCCTCAAGTTGACCTGACACTTTTCTGATACCTGCTGTTTCACACAAAGGAAGCCAATCCTAGAACTCTTCAGAATAAAGCCTAGCAGATAATGAGAGCACTGCGGCTCTCGCTTCTATTCGCCCAATGGCCACTTTGTGTGTCATGAATAAGATTTATACTCCAGGAGTCATTATTCGTGAGACTATTTTTCTTGGGCTCAATCTTTTTGTAAGAGTATTCCCTTTCTTTCTCTCTCTCTCTCTCTTTTTACAAGCTGAATCATGGAGATGCCCATCAAGCATTGCAAATTGATTATAGTCCTAAACATTTATTAGATTACCACGGCCGGAGCAAACAATCAAGAGGGTGAGAGCTGTCAAGTGATCTGGAATTCCACTATACTTTTGTGATTGGTATGCTTGCTTTAGCTCTCCTTTTTGTCTATAGTAGAATTCTGCAATGTCAGCGTTTTTTTTATTTATTTTTTTTAATATTGCCAATAAAGATATAGTGATATTCTTATTAATTACATGACATTACATACATCACATCATGCATCTATCTATCTATCTGTCTATCTATTTATGTGCGTGTATGTATATATGTGTGTGTGTGTGTGTGTGTGTATGTGTGCACCTGGTATTTATCACCTTATGGGGACCAGTTGTCCCCACAAAGATAGGAATACCGGTCAATTTTGACCTTGTGGGGACATTTCTTTGGTCCCCATGAGGAAAAAAGCTTATACATCGCAAAGAATGAAGTTTTTTGAAAATCCAAAAATGCACACAGTTTCCTGTAAGGGGTAGGTTTAGGTGTAGGGTCAGTGTAGGACAAT
>JAUCMU010000104.1:14066254-14091522 GCA_032275025.1 Enteromius treurensis
AATTAAAAAAAAAAAAATATATATATATATATATATATATATATTTTTTTTTTTTTTTTTTTTTTTTTCCTACGATTGTACATTTCCTCCTCAGAATTGTGAGGTTACTTTTTGACTTTAAGACTTTAAGCACACAGTACATTCAGAGCATAGAGCTCTCAGCTATCTGTCATTTGCTGTTACTGCGAAAGGAAATATATTACAATTCATCTAAGGCTTGTAAGGTCAGCATGAGGTCAAAGGTACAGATTGCTGTTAGTAGTAACCTCTGCTTTCTCATCCCATGTCCTAAAGCAAGATATAACTAGATTAAAGCACATCTCTGACAGATCAGTCTGGATAACAACATCTGCCCAATTGGGTTCTTCTGTAGATAAGGAGATGTTCGCTATCTCAAAGACCATCACAAATCCCCCTTCCAGTCATACATAGAAGGCACCCCTTTCCCTACAGCTTGCTGTTGGCCAGATTCCCCTCTTCCTCACACTGGGGAAATTATTTATTTTTTGGGAAACAAGACGTTGTGCTCCACATGATGTTGAGTCTCCTGAGTCTATTTCATGCATTGCAGAAAGCAAGGAGGCAACTGGACGTTTAATTACTCAGTCGTTGCATTGCAAAAGCTTTACATAAATTATAGAGAGAAGTAAATGTGCAACTGAAGTTATTTTTTTCCCACAGATTGGCCAATTATACCCTTTAGGAAAAAGGGGTAATCCTGGTTCGATCCAGTCTGACTGTCTCTGGCCAGATTGTGAAGGATCTCTTCATTCTTCCTTCACTATCCTTTGCTCTCTTTTTTTATCCTTCCTTCATTTTACTCCTAAGCAAACCCCCTTTTTCCCCTCTCTCCTCCTAAGTAACTTTAATTGTCCTGGGAAAGTCATGGCTGGCCCCCAGGGCACAAAGCTTTGGTTTCTAATGAATGTTCCAGTGAGGGGATTATGAGCAGCCATGGGCAGCCATGATGTAAGAAGTTGTGACAGAAAGGGCATGATTCTCCTTTCTGGTGTAAGTGCAAAGGTAGAGAGCAATATAGAAATATTTATATGTTATTGAGCACTTTTATATATTCCCTGGCAATCAAAAGCACAACCTTGGCATCTCTAGCAAGCATGTTCATCCTTTTTCTTTACTTGTTAGTTTGTTTATTTGTTGTTTCCTCATTCTTTAATTGGTTATTTTCTTCCTTCTGACTATTTTTTCTGAATTTAGTTTATTTGTTGGTAATTCATTTGTTTGTTTGTTTAATAATCTCATAATGCTTTTACTTGTTCCTCCCCTTCTTTCTTTCTTGCTTCCTAATATATATATTTTAAATATTTTTTGAAAGAAATTAATATTAATATTGATATCGTCATAAAGTCAAAGTGTCTACAAAATGTTATACAACAGATTTCTACTTAAAAAAAAAGCTGCTTATTTAGACTTTCTATTCATCATAGAATTATGCTTAAATGAACAAAAAACGTGTCACAGTTTCCACACAAAAAAAAATTTGTTTTCAGTATTAATAATGATAAGAAATGTTTGAGCAGGATTGTGTGAGACTGAAGACCGGAGTATTGGTTGCCAAAAATTCAGATTTGCTGTTACATGAATAAATTACATTTTAAAATATATTAAAATTTTAAATCAGTAATTTTAAATTGTAATGATGTTTCATAATATTTAGTTTTTACTCTTCTGACTTCTAGCATTCGTTTCTTTCAAACACTCCACTCTGTACTACTCAACTAACTTGACATTCGCTTTTACATAATTGAGGAAGCATGTTTGGCAACTGATCCTGATTGGACGTGCAAAGTGAATTGCTTAAAGTCTTTTACAGAGTGTTTCAGTGTACATCACATGTCAGCTCTTTCAAAGCATACAATTCATGCAGTGTGTCTGTGTTTGCTGTGTGTGTATTACAGTGTTTGTGTTCATGAGTGTTCAGTGCCTTCGAGGGTTACTGAAAGGATCAGATGAGGCCTGAGTTCGGGTTGGCTCATGTCTGGGAAAGAGTAGAGAGTGAACATAAGAATGGTGCGCAGAAGGAAAAGAGTGTTCTTCAGCAGCAAGTCAGATCAGAGCAGAGATCAGCCATGAGCAAAAGCTCTATTCCATGGTGCTCTCTGCATCCTGTTCTGCGCTGGGCTCCAGACAGCCTGCAGGGCCCCCCACGCAGACAAGCAGGAGCTCAGCTCTGTGTGTGTAAGAGAGTGAGGGAGAAATGAGGGGCACAGCCAAGCATCATGCAACAATGTGTGTGGGTAGGACTATAAGCATGTGTGTGTGTGTGTTTGTGTGATGTGGTTAAATTGACTTCTAAGTTGCTAGTGTAAGTGTCTGTAACATCTGTGATGTGCGTACAGCCATGTTTTTTATTTTTATTTTTACTCGTTAGTTTGATATGGTTCTATATTTGTGTTTATTTATTAGTTTCTTTTATTTTTTGCCTGTATCATTCCTTTTTTGTTCATTCGTTCATTCATTGGTCATGTGTTCATTGTTCGATCATTGTTGATTCCCATATTTCTTTATACATTCAGTTTGTCCTTTTTTTCTTTCTTTCTTTTTCAGATGATCTATTTTCTGTCTGTTTCTTTGTTTTATGTTTATTTTTTTATTCTTTATTCTTTCCATCCCTAGTTATTCTTTTTTTCTTTCTTTCTTTCTTTTTTCTTTCTTTCTTTCTTTCTTTCTTTTTCTATGTACCCATCAGTTTCTTCTATCATTTCTTTCTTTCTTTCTTTTTCTGTCTTCCCATCAGTTTCTATCATCGTTCCTTTCTAATTTGTTCCATTTTTTCATAGTCTATCCTTTCTTTCTTTCTTTTTTTCTTTCTTCCTTTCTTTTGTTTGCCAATCAGTTGCTTGCTTGCTTCCTTCCTTTCTTCCTTCCTTTCTTTCTTTCTTCCTTCCATTCTTTTGTCTGATCTTCCATCCTTCCTTTCTTCTCACCTTTCTTTCCATCCTTAGTCCTTTCTCATTTGGTAACTGGGTTTAACAGTAAAAAAAGAACAAGGAGAGTATCAATCCTCTCCAGCTGTAGAGGTAAGCGTAGCCCCTGGTGGAGACTGAAGGGCAGAGAGATCTTGACCCAGCTCTCCCTGTATTCACGTTCACTCTGCTGCAGCCCTCGGCACTCTCTCCTAGACAACCTTCATGTTCCCACACTCATCTTCCTCCCCTCACTCCAGACTCATTACAGTGTAGTTCTGTTCTTATTAACTAATGCTACCATGAAATGCTGGCTACAACGTAAACAAATTAAATATTCACCTACCCAGTCAATTATGAATGAACTGATCATTTTGGAGGAGTTTCTGGCATCTCATATTCATATTCGTCATATTCAGTATAGCAATCTGGTTCTTCTGCAGTGGCACATCAGTATTCCACAATACTATAAACCCTCCTAAGTTAGACCGTTTGATCTCTCAAATATGTCAGAAATGTTTCCATACTCCCCTGTGATGGCTGCGACACCGAAGGGACCTAATCCTATAAGATATGGAATTAAATTGAAAAGCACAAGGAGGTGAAAAGCTGCTTTCTGTAAAGAAGGAATGGAAAGGGGGGGGAACGAACAGATTGATTGAAGGGGTGCTTCTCCTGTGGAGATCAGGGGATGCACATTGTGGAGAAGAGTCCCGCAACAGAGATGCTGTAGAAAGTGGTACTGATGATTGAAAAGGTTTGGGTGTGGGGCTTATGTCACGGCTGTCAAGTCCATGTAATGTTGACAGGCCGGGGCCTTTTTTGCCTCTTTTTCTCCTCCTCCTCCCCTCCACCCCATGCTTGACAGCGCAGCGTGCAGAGTGTGGGAAAGGGCGGCCCAGGCACGCGCCAGATAAGATCACACAACAAACTGCCGGGGCCTCTCCAGGGAGTGCCGCGCATGCTTTCAGAGGCAAACAGGCTCCCGCTGGCACGTAGAGAGGCCCCCCCAGGGCCTGGACACACACGCACATACACTGGCTCGCTGTTGTAGGGGCCCTTGAGAAGAGGAACGAGTATGTCATCTCTCATTTCCCGTCCACTCACCCTCCAGTTCCCCCCTTCTCAGTGTGAGTCATTTTGGTTAGCAAGTCCAAGCATTTTTTCATTCACTGTTTATCTTTGAATGGTTCTTTTGACTGTGTTGTTCTGTTTGTTGCCATTCGTGGACCTCTCATCCGACTTCCTGTCCTGATCTATTCAAATTGGTTTCCTTTTCTTTCTACACTGTTAGACTTCTCTCTTTTTTTTACAGAACTTCAAGAATGCTTTAAAAAAAGTCATGCCCATGCCTGTGGTACATAAAGACCTTTTTAATGCTTACTTGCTACATACTTGGCATCTGAATACTCTTCACGGAGATTGTTTGCTGTTACAGTGGGCAACAGTTTTTGTTTGCGTATTGATTTTTTAATTTGGCAGACCTTGAGCTCCAAGATAGTTAATTAATAGAACATGCTTCTGTTATCAGTATTTATTATATGCATTTGATTTTTATGAAAACTGTTTTTAACATAATTCTTCATGGAAAACTACACTGCCCATGATCTTGCTGAGAAATATTCATCCAATCGAAGAAACGCAGCAAGCAAATTGATTGCCATTATTTTCCACATATGTTTCACTCATTTGAACCCTAAACTCTCAAAAATGTCGGTATTGCACTTTCAAGGCATCACTAGTTTTACTGCAAAAGCTGACAAGCCCCCTTGTTGTTTTTGAACAGACGTGATAAATCCATTTTAGCGAATCAGCACGCAGTATTCAGGTCAGGTGACAAGACTACTTACACTTTGAGAAGCACTAACTAGAGTGGAGTTTCGTGAAAGTTGACTAAAAGTGATTGAGGATGGATAATTTCGACAAACTTAAACCTGTGATATCTTCTTCAAAGCTAAAGTAAAATAAAAGCAGTGTGTTACAATGATGAGGAGCTCTGTGTATTGTTCGTAATCACATCCATACAGTCTATGATCACAACAACAAGCAGTTTTCTGCTTTTGCTATAAAACAAATTTACTCTCAATGAACTTTAAATTTTTTAAATTACCACTGCAGTTTGAGTGATATTACTTGGAATGCACAATTAAAAGACATATTTCATGAAAAAACTTATATTATAATAATTATCTTTTATCATTCTTTATAGGCCTGTAGTTTATTCCCTCCACATATACGTTGCTTCAAATACAGTTTGTAAGGTTGTGATTAACATTGCAGCTTATTGTTTAGTTTTGTCCTAACACACACACACACATATAAATATATATGTAGAAAAAGTAGAAAATATTTCACTGTAAATGTCCAGTGTAATTAAACATACATTCATATGTGCTCTGTGAAGCGATTCACTAGGTTTTGGAACAGAACTATATTAAAGGATTCACTGTTATTATAGTATGATGTGTAAACTTGACAGAGGAAGAAATCAATCCATCTGCCCGTAGTATTCTTCCATCTCTTCTCATCCACAGTCTCACAACTCATATATTTTCACCCTTTCTATCAAGCTATGTGTTGTGTTACGCTGCCTCACCATCCTCCTCAACACACGAGCAACACAGTTACTGCTACATTTTACAAAGCTATTTCATCTGATTTATGTAATTCATATTTATGCAGTTTGTAAATGCTACCGAGTATGTTTTTAGGCATCTGTTTAAGAAGCAGCCATAAATTGTGCGTGTTGGTGAACATTTCCCTGGTGTCTTCTTCGTGAATGTCTAAATACTCCTCCAAAACAGAATTAGGAGGCAGAGGTCAAGAGAGATACTCTTATCCCAGAGCTACACGCTCTCTTTCTCCCTCTCTTTTTCACACAGACAAGGAGCTCACTCATACAAAGGAAGTTTGAGAAGCTATTCTCCCAGGTACCTTCTCCTTATGGCAAACACTGCACACCCACACACACGCCTACTTGAGAAGATACACACAGGCCAAAACACACAGACTGACAGGCACATATACAAGGACTTACGTATTATCGAATATGAAAACTTATTCAGGGCACACACAATTTGAGCATTCACACGCTTGATTCTTGCCGGCATGTCAGAATAGATTTCCTTCCCTTTAACTAAATATTTACATAGGTTTGGACAGGGGTCAGATTGGCAAAAACAAAATAGCTAATTCTTTCCTGTGAAGACAGCTGCCCACATAGCTAGATCTTTAAGGTAACTGTATGCTCGTGTTTGCATTAAAGGGATAGTTCACTCAAAAGTAAACTTTTTGTTGTTAATTGCTTACCCTCATGTTGTTCCAAATGAATATGACTTTTGTTTTTTAGAGAACAAAGGTCTAAACAGTTTTTGCATTAAAATCAGTAGGGTCCAAACAAACAGCAAATCAACAGTAGGCTAATTTATATGGAACAACGTTGATTTTTATATTTGGGTTAACTGTCCTTTTAAATGTTTATGTGTATTTATGTATTCATTTTATCCTACTTTAATTCATTTTTGAAGCTTGAAAGTTCTAGGTCATAGAATAATCAACATTCATGATTATTTATTGATTTACCTTCAAATATCAATTTGTACAATACAAAAAAAGGAAGAAAAGGCTATTCTTACTCAGTATTTTGTCTAAAATATCTAAACATAAATCATTAAACAAAATATAAAAATAATAATGATAATAATATATACATATATATATATATATATTATATAAACCAAAACACATTTACTTCAGATATAAAATCACATAAGATATTAAGTCTTGTTTTCAGACAAAATGATGTGACTTAATGTGTAAAACAAAAGATTTAATAATGTATTTTTTATTATTATTATTAAATTGAGTTTAATTTAAGATACTTCAAACAAAATTCTCAGGCAAGTGCGAGTAAGTAATGCATTTTTGGGTGAACTGTCTCTTTAAGACAACCAACAGCACTGTAGGCACAAATAGTAGAATGATTTAATGAACTAACAAATAACAAACATAAATATAGGCGACTGTCACAGCGAGGCTCGCTTTGAGAAACATGGGGTCACTATAAGGTCTGCTCTAATGGTTGATCCTGTGCAGGGTAATTGGGGCCCTGCAGATCAAACGGGAACCTTCATTAGCAGAACTCAAGGGGCCACTAATCCACCATGTTCTCACACACACCGGGAGAGCAGAACGGATGGGGTTGATGTGTGTGTAAGTGTGCGGAGGGGGGTGCATCGCCTGGCGCCCATTTCGACGAGCAAACCATCTCACCCATAGATCAAAGACCCTCAAAATCTCCGAGCCATCCTGGGAGAAAGAGGAGAAGGGAAGAAAAGACGAGAGGGCTAGTACTTCTTGTGACTGGCACAGGCTTGTGCTTAGACAAGTTGGAGGCTAGTAAATTCTGCAATGTTAAAGGTTTGCTTCCTCACTCATGTTTTTTGATCCTGAGGGAAGCAGAAGCCAAAGCCGCGATGGAGAGCCTGATGACAGGAGGTCTGACTCCAAAAGCGGCTCCTAATTATCCCAGAAGTTACTGTGTCAGAGGGAAGAAAGGGCTACAGCCCCTTCCTCCGTTTCCTGCCTTTGTTGCTGTTTTGGGGCACACAGAATTAGCACCAAGCTGATTTCCAACCCTCTTTTACGTTTTTCTCCCAGGGCCAGACTTGCCCGGTCATCTGGAGATGTTTTCATCTTGACCCTGGCTAGGGGGGGGAAGAGGAAGGTTCAGGAGCCTCACTTAATTGCCAATTTGTGATTCAGTTGAGCCCCATTGCAGACGGGCACTCAAGTAAGAAATGATTTGGCCCCCTTTCATCAGCCGCCCCACCCTGCCACCCGCCCGACTTTTTTTTTACTCCCTTCCTGCTCTGGTGTCTCTTTCCACTTTCTCTTTTTCCCCCTCTTGTCGTCTCCTAACCCGTGTTTTAAATCAAAGCTAATGGGTGGTCTGTCGTCTGCGAAGGCAGTTTTTGGTTTCCCAAGCCCAGCTTTTCCGTGCGGAGATTCTAATTGCCGAGAGGGTGACCTCCTCGTTCCTTTAAAATCACACCATGCAGAACGTTTATTTAGGAGGCACAGGGGAAAGGAAGAGGCAGGGCCACGTGGCCTTGGCTGCCACTTCAAAGCTTGGTCATAGAGAGGCGGAGGGAAGAGGCTATGTATAAAGATTGCTTGGGAGAAACCGAAAAAAGCACAACAGTGGCATGACAAGATCAGCATTTCCGCTCCAGCTCACCGCTTTGTCATCGAAAGCACATCATTTGAATGGATTTATTGAAGATTCTGTCAAAGAGTGAGCAAGTGTTCTTAATGATAGTGCCAGACAGCCACCTGTTTCATGCACTTTCACAGTCACAGAGCGAAGACCTCCTTGATGTTCATCCTAGATGAGTCTAACAGATGGAGACGGGGAAACGGCACTGGATGTTGTACTCACTGATCAATTGTCAAAAGTGGGCGTTGCATGACTCATTTTCGTCAGACATGAATATTTTTGTAATGGATAGAAATTCAATTATACAATCTCAAAATTATGTTATAAGGCTTTTTAATGTATTTGAAAGAAATCTTTTATACTCACTGAGACTGTTTGAATTGATTAAAAAATACAGTAACAGCAGTGAAGTTATGAAATAGATTTAAAATAACTTATTTTATAAAAGTTAAATATTCATGTAATACCAAAGCTGGATTTTTGGTAGCCATTACTCCAGTCTTTAGTGTCACATGATCTTTCCGTAATCATTACAAAGTGTTGATCTAGTGCTTTAAATACTTTTTTTTTCTATTGCTCAATATTTTTTGTGGAAAACAGATGGTGGATTGGATTTTTTTTTTTTTTTTTTTTTGATGATTATAAAGTTGAAAAGGACATTCATTTGAAATGCGTTTTGCTGAATAAATGTATTAATTACTTTAAAAAAAAAAATTCACATTCAAGGAAGCAACCTACTTGATATTGCAGACTTACCATTTACATGCAAGTTCAACATCAATCAGACTTAAGAAATTATTCTTTTCTAGCACTGAAATCACACCAGTATTGTGATGTGTTGTGTCTTCATCTAGCATATTTACATGTTAATTAGGTTACAATTAGATGTAGTGCTCTTGTTCTGAAAGTCATTGACACAGACATTGAATAATTGAAATATCAATAGTTTCTGTCACATTTCTGATGATGACTGTATGCAAACATACAAGTTGATACGTAACTGTCTATGTACTCTTCATTTGCCCGGTCTAATGTTGAGTTCATGACATTTTGCTGAGTGCCATTAGAAAGTCATTTACCACATTTAAACACGCTTCCTCTCAGTACAAATAAACAAGGCAGCTATAGTTTCCCTCCTCCACACCAGACAGTCTCTCTCCACTTCAGCAGGTCTAAAAATACGCACAGACATGCCTGCACACACTTGTACACTCACCCTGGACGAGAGAGGGTTAAGAGCGCAACGTGGGTTACACACACACCCCTCCCTCCGTATCTCCACACCGGTGCGAGTGCCAAGGGCGGAACACCACCCCTCCAAACACACACATACCCCTCGCCACCCCCCCTTCCCTCTCTCTTCTCCTCTCCTCCGCCAGGCTGTGCTTCTGACGCTCAGCACTGGCTCAGGCCCCACCGGCCACAGGCTGTGGAATGTGTGAGAGCCATGTGTCAAATCCCCAGACTGTGGGAAAGTGCTGCTCTCTGCTGAACTCTCCCCCTCTCCTCCCTCCCTTGCGTTCTCTCTCCCTCGCTTTCTCCTCTGGCACTCTCCCGGCGACCGCCCTGCCCCACGTCGGCCGCACACAGGAAATGGAGGGGGCTGCCAAAAGCGCGTCGCCTGGAACTATGACTTCCGAAGAACGTTTTCACGCCAATAACCCCCCATCCCCTCCTCCTCCTTTTTTTCTCTCCCACCCTCCTACTCAGTCTTCTTGATGGGGACATGAACCGGGCCTAGAGTAGAGCTGTGCTTCTTTATTGCTTTCTGTTGCACACAGTGCAATGTATTCATGTATTGTATGCTCCAAAAAAATAATGTTAATTCTTTTTTGGCTCCAGGTTTGGTTTGTTAACTTGCTCTGTCCCACTTTATACCAGGTGACCATAATTATTAGTACTTACATTTAAACTAATGATGTGAGACAGTACACTTATTGTGTACATACTGTACATGTTTTTGCATTGCACTTATATTTAAAAAAAAAAAAACTGTATGTATTAATTTCTGTAATTCTGTAATTTCTGTAATTATAATTTATAATTACACTATTGTTGACCCATCCCTAACACCTTAACCCACCCTTGAACCTACTCATACCACCAGACATGTCCCTAACCTTACTCGTATCCCACCTTAGTAGCAGCAAAAGTGTTTTGCAATACATTATGACCAGTATATTGTACTTATTTTTTTATGTAAGTACATAGTAGTTAATGCCACCTAATATAAAGTGTGACCGCCAATTGATTGGTTGATTGATTGATTTTAATAATACACAAGCAAGATTTACTGTTGTTGTTGTTGTCTGCTTGTATATATATAGAGAGAGAGAGAGAGAGAGAGAGAGATTTGTGGTATTTAAAAGATATTATATGGATCAGTTTCCTGACATATTAATCACCTAAACAGAACTTAAAATAAAAAAAAAGTGATGAGAAATATTTAATATAAATTCTGTTTATCCACAGTTGACCTGTCACTATTTTTAATTATATCAGGTGTAGAAAATACACACTGGATACAGAGCAATGTACAGTGTTACTTAAACAGAGATTGTAATACATAAAAATTAAACACTGACCAGATGACTGAAATCTGACTCGGACGACATGTGGGAGCAGGGCTTCGTTTCCAGGTCACTTGTCCACAGAACCGCTGACAAACATAGCATATGACCAAGAAGACTGTTGTCTTATCCAGAAAGCTTTCTAAAAATACAACTGTACACCTGCTATGAACCAGCCAAACACCCCATAAACAATGCCTTACAAATACACACACACAAGCTAATGATATCAACAGCCGCTGTTCAAGACTCGTAATGATTCCTCCAGTATGTGTGTGTGTGTGTGTGTGTGTGTGGAGAGCAGAGGTCAAAAGGAAAAGGGGCTAGCTGATCTTGCTCACTTGGTGACAAACAAAAACAAGTGCAAGTGGCAGTATTCACTCAAAAACGCTGTTAACTGCTATCTTTGACAGCTCACGTATGACATTTTTAAGCCTTTAGGCTCAGTAGTGAATGAACAGAGGTGCATGAGTCTTGTCAATTTTAGGGGGGACAGCCGTGACAGTGATGTGTTCTGGATAGCATCCACCTTCCTGTTTGGCAGTGTGGCATTTCAAAGGCTGCTGCATTGGCACAATAAGAATCAGTTCTCTGTGCTATGTTTGAACACAGTCACAGCAGTCTAACGTCAGTCACTGGACCTAGAGTTCTCACTGGTAACTCCAACACAACTCCCTACCGTGGGAAAAACTCGGAGACTCTTTCTACCTCTGTTTATTTTATGGGTCAGTGCCACCTGCCACAGTTAACTTTAAATGGCCTTTTTAAAAGTAGACACTCAATCTGTGCGCTCGGTTTATTTGATCAGATTCTGATAGTGTTGGCCAAGCTACTAAACTATAACTGATGGTCTCAAAGTCTACTGAGTATACATAGTCCATGAGGCACTGAATCAGAATTTTTGAATATGAATAGTAATAAAAAGTATTTTTTAGCTCCAGGGTCTTGAGTCATGAGGGGTATTTTATTTTACTTTCATAACTGATTTACTCAGACTCAAAGGTTTTTTGTAAGGCATTGAATAAGAACTTACAATATTAATGTGACATGATATTTGTAGGAAACACAATATGAGCATGAATAAATTGTTTAATTGACATTCCTGTTGCTTTTCTTATAAAAAAACAAAACTTTATCCCAAACCAGCATATCAAAGTTAATTCCACTCTCATCCACCGTTACCTTCAGTGGGACATTCACACTAAGCTTAATAACAAAGGATTGTGCTTTAGAAAATCATGTTAAAGATTAGTTGGCCACACTTGGATGAGCACAGAATCCAACTGAAGATGATCTCCATGTTGGAGGTCTAACTGCAGGGTGGTAGTATTTGAAAGGGAATTTGTGATCCAACTGGGAACATCTGTACTGTCCTCAAGAACATACAATACAAATGTCTTTAATAGTTTCTGCCTTTTTGCAGCAAAGCCACTAAATGCAGACCCGGTGCGGCATGTGGAAACCAAGTATCTTCTATACAAACAACTTACAACAAAAAAGATTTTTGAATATTCTGGAAAGATGGTTTTTTAATTGATGGCCACAACTCTTTAATATTTACATAGTACACATATCAAATTGGTTTGGTGTAAAGGGCAAGGCATTTAGATTCATTTGTTGATTATTTGATATTTGTGCAACTGCTTATATTTTTCAATCATGACAACTGTTTGAATGGCTTTAGCGTGTTAACAGTTCTGGTGGATTAGATCTGCTACACACGCAAGTGTGCATGTGTTAGTAGATAAACTGGTATGCTGCTGTGAACATTTAAGATAGTGCTGCTGCTATATGAATAGGCATACAAATGTAGACAGGTGGAGCTGGGGGAGGTGGAGGGTTTCAGAAGAATTCCAAAGTTGTTCCAAATGTAAAAAATAAGGCAACCTATCATAATCAACCTTTAAGTTAAAAAAATTTAGTTAATCTAATGAATAAAGGCAGTCTACTGTGTGTTAACTGATTTGTTAGGTAAACCAAAGATTTTTAGCATTTAGCAACACTAATCTTTTTTAACTCTTTTATTTATTTGTATGTTTATTTTCAAAGCCTTCTACAAAATATGGGTATTTGTCTCTTAAAAACAAAAGGCAAACAATTATGCAGATAGATAAATGTATTAAAACAAATTATTATTAAGTAAAAACATGAACTTTGATCCACATGACAGCTAACTGACGGTGACAACAGCAGCAGGAGTATAAATATTTAAACAGTAAAAATGTAAAGCCAGTAAAATTTAAAACTATAGTATTTGAATAATAATTGACAAGAATTTAAATTTTTTTAAGCTGCAATGCTGGGATCTTGTGCAATATTGTTCAATGAAAAATTTTTTGTTAAGATGACTCAATTGGAAAAGTTGGGAGGACATTTGTATATGTTGTGAAATAATTGAGTATCTTAGTATGGTAAACAAAACCATTTTTGCTAGTGAGATGTATGTGAGTTTTTGTTCAGTTCACACAAAAATTAAAATGCAATTCTTTGTTCAGGCTACTTTTTTACACTGGTTAGTACTTTTTGAAATTTGGATTTTTTTCATATTGTGCAGAGTCAGCAGAGGCCAATAACTTTGTGTTGTGAATAATGAGATTGTTACAACCTGGTCTCATAAAAATATATACCTTTGTGCACTTTTTGTGCAGCACCATTTTTTCATACCTTACTGCACATTTTTATACGCCCTGCACCAAATCCAACCCTAAACCTACCCAGATGTGTTAACAAAAACAAAACTGATATAAAAATGCATTTGTTGATTCAACTGTGCCATTTCAACTTCCTTTTACACAGATTAGAATTATTTAGTCAAACTATAGCTACACAGGATTCTAACCGGAGCTCCTCGTCTCTCCAGTATGTTTCCATACTTCATGAGCTGCCAAACAAACCTAACGTCTAAGAAAACCCATAGATATGAAGCTGGATATGTGTGATGGCAACATTTAAAAGTATCAATTTTCAAATATCCCAGCATATAAATGTTGTTTTATAATCATAACATGATATAATTCTTCAAATAATTGTGAAAAAATTACACTTTATTTATCGCAACTCTTTAAAATTTGTGTGAAAAGGAATAAAATGTGCCTCTAGTGTTAATTTCTTTTGTAAACTGCAGTGATATGCACTTGTTGGTACGTATTTTGCGTCTCGCCAAAAATCCCCCAAGGTTCGTTTACGCTGTGAGACCAGGTAGGTTTGTTAAACAGATTGTGTGTAAAATAGCTATTGTAATGTACCACCTAGAGTTTAATGACTGAACTACATATTAACAGAAAGTGAAAAAAAAAACAGTGTAACGCCCCTGTTTTAACCCTAACCCAATCTTGATCCTGGTTACCTGTAGTTAACCTCCAGTCTAAACTGCCATCTGTTGTGCTGAGCCAGTGCCAGTGAGAGAGCGAGAGGGGATGGTAGAGGGGTAACTTTGGGGCAGGCTGAAGCACAGCGTGAACTCTCTTCTTGCGCCCGGGAAGTTGAATAACCACCATATGCCCCACATTGGTCTGGCATTCTCCCATCAACTCTGGCCTCAGAGCAGTATGCCAGCTTTCAGCCACTTTTCCCACACTCTACCCCAGGAGAAAGGCCATTGGGCTTTCCCATAGGTCGTCCGCCTGGTCTGCCACTAGCCACCTCCTCACCCCCAGCCTCCTGGCGTAATCCTCCTTGGCACCCACGACCAGGCTCAATTCAATCCCAGTGACTGGCTCACAAAAAAGTCCGGGCTGGGCCGGAGACATGGGACCGGGCGCCTGTGTATTGAACCCTCTGTGGCCCGAACGCTTGCGCCCATCATACAATGGCTGAAAAAAGAAGGAATGAAACGCTTGTCTGTCGCCGTCAGCCTTCAGTTGGTGAGACCTGCTGAGGATACAATGTGAGAGCGAGCGTGTGTATGTGTGTGTGTCAGCATGCTGACAGCTTTTCTGAAGCGGTGTGTCATCCGTGAGGAGACACGCTGGCGGAGCACGAGCTTGCCCCCGCTTTCGCACACATCTTCCCTCAGGATGGTAGTTGTAAAAGTGCCACCTTTAACTGCACAGTAACAGCAGCATATAATTGATGAGCAAATGGAAAAGAATGATTCTTGTGTTTTGTCTAGAACATCTAGACTCGTTCAAGCTTAATTAAATCATATCCTATCCAACATTATATCCAATCTAAATCATATAGGCTACCATAACAGTAATTAAATTACAAAAACGCACTTTTTAAGAATGTTATTTTATTAATTTTTATTTAATTAGAATTTTGGGTCTAATTGAAAGGGAGTGTAACTGAGCTATTTTTGGCAGAATTCAGGCTTGGAAGGTTAATTAAATCAATCTCGACTGATAATTTTAATTGAAACATTTGAAATTTGAAAACTAAAATCATTTTAATTAACTATTATTAACTATTGTTTAAATATTTAAGATTACAAAAATATATTTTTGAAAGAATTCACTTATTCTCACCATGGCTGCCTTTTATTAATAATTGAAATATTAATACAGTTTAAAACAATCAACAATGTTTTAATATTTTATAAATAATTCAAAATGTAATTTATTACTGTGATATCAAAGCTAAAGTTCCATTTATTTGGAATATGTAAATATTTTTGTTGTAATGTTTGACTCGTTTAATATATGACGGAAATTAATTAATTTATTATTTACTTAATTTCTATTATTTAAATAAATATATATTTAAATAATAAATTATATACCAAATTAAATTGTTCTTTACTTTTTTCATTACTTTTGCATTGTTTTGTGTATGTATTGTAGTGCACCAATACAAAATTTTATTTTCATTTCTATTCATTTTTAAAATCTTGTTTTATTTTCATTTTTATAATAGCTTGTTTACAATGATAACTTGCAAAGCATGTATTACAGCAAAGAGCAAAATGCTGACGCAAACTCATCTAATGAGAGAGGGATGTTTATCCTGCCTGTCATGGGTAGTTTACAACCAATTAAACAATTACGTTTGTCAGTTAAGACAATCATGGAGATTACTGTCTATAATTAGCAGTTCCTCAAAACATCCTCTCTCAACTGGACATGTCACACACACCTACATGTTCAGTGCAGAGTTTATATGAAACCATACAAAAATGCAGTGTTACAGAACAACTGAGATACCGTTTCAACTTGAACTTTCAGTTCAGTTTATCAGTGTTGTTACTGTTTCTGACGAATCTGAATATCACAGCATTGTCTAACAGATCACCTGTAAAAATATGAGGAAACAGCATACTGTATATCAGGTGCAATGGGCCAGCATGTGTGGGACCGGTGGGAGTGGCAAGGCGCCAGGCTGCCCTTATCAGCCCCTACGGCCCAGTCACCACTCCCGAGAGACGGCCGGGGAGGGAGCGAGGAGTCCCTTTGTTGTTTTCTCTGATCTACGACCGGCCTTTATGGCATGCTCTAGATCACTATCACTGTGGGAAAGACAGAAAGAAGGCCCAGGGAGGGTGTGCGTGTGTGTTTATGTGTGTGATCAACCGAACAACCTCTGCCTTTGACTCTCCGACAACTATCGCAGGGCCTGCTGCTGCTGATATTGCTCATAAAGAAGCTCCCAGCCAGCTGCAGGGACGCATGCGGATGATAAGAGTGAACTTTGACCTCTCGGTTCAGCAGTCACACTAACAACACAGACATCAATGAAGTCATGAGGTATGTCTAGCCATTATAGGTAATATATGTCAGAGGCTAGCAAAACTATGTTCATCTTGTCATCTGAACTGGGAACATCATATGATTTTAAGTACAAATAAATTTGGACAATTAGTGACTTGAATGAAAGTCTGGCAGGAATAGCATCCCTCTTGTTATATTCTTAATAAGCTGCGATAATAAAATACAGAAATTTAATATCACTTATATTTTAAAGGCATACTTCACCCCAAAATGTAACGCTTTAAAAAATAGGGAACACTATTCATTATTAACTACGACTTTTCCCTCAATTAATTCCTAATTTGCTGCTTATTTTGTTAGTAGAAGTGGTTAGGTAGTAGAATAAGGTCATGTAGAATTACGCATTAATTTATGCTTAATTACTACTAATAAATGGCTAATATTCTAGCAATATGCATGCTAATGAGCAACTAGTTAAGAGACCGTAAAATAAAGTGTTACTGATTTTTCTTATTCAGACGAACACAGTCAAAGAGTTTTTTGAAAAATTTGCCAAATTTAAGAGTCCATAAAGCAAATATATGGGACCTCCAAAGTGGATGCTTCAAATTAAGTCTAAAAAAATTTGAAGAGTAACAACAATTGCGTTATATGAAGAAATCTAAAGAAACAAATACATTTTCTCTCAAGGGGTTGAGCTCATTTTTTTTTTTTTCTAATTGAATATTGACATAGTTTGGATCCAACACTTGACCTTTGACCTCCTAGCATCATCTGTCCCAAAAATCTGTGTGGCCTCTGGGTAATGAAAGCAGGATAATTAGTACCAAATTGATTTTATTTTTGGTTTTGCTTTGCATTTTAGGAGTTGAAAGCCAGTGTGCCCAGACAGGGAGGCTGACCACTCTTGTCCCAAAACATAAACTTAAGCGGTCTGTGGCCGTGAGGTCATCTGGCAATCTGTGGAAGGTTGGGCTGTTAGCTGAGTCATAAATGAGTTCATGCAGGTGCTGTCAGAGGGTGAGGGTAAATCACCCCTCACTCACATGACCTCAGCACCCCACGCACTCAATTAAAGACCTAATGAGTCTCCCAGCCTACTAGGTTAGACATGCAATAAATGAATAAGGCTGCACTGGCACCAGTGATGTCACCTGTATTTGAAAATGAAAGGATAGGGCCACAAAACCGTCAGGGCACTGGAGACCAAGTATTAGTGAGCTGAACTTTAACCTGCACGGTCCTGAGTCGCAGACAGCCGGGGTTGTTGAAGGCGCTGTTGTGATGTGTTATAGGGGGTGACACCTATGCTCATACAGTTGTTCTTGCTGTATTTAGACTTTTAAAGGATACTCAAGGGATGCACGCCGGACGGATGAAAAGAATTTACAATGATGTGTGAGTTGCGATGTGAGGGACGATCAGAAAATAAAATTTGTCATGTCCAACAGCAATGGAGTACTAAGACTTTTATAGGTCTTACGTGATCTGAGCAAATGTTAACCTCAGATGAAGTGAGAGCATAAATTTAGCTCAGGAAAGAAAAGGCTATTAGCTTGTAAACACTAAAATATCTTCATGTGTGAACAAATGTGATGGTAATAATTTACAGGTTAAATTAAATGTTTTATTACATGAGTTAACAATAAATATTTTTAAGGCATATATTAATCTAGATTAATGTTGATTTATAAATATACTGTTGTTTTTGTTTTATTTGTGTTTCTTAAAAATACATTATTTATTGTTAATTATTAGAGTATTAATATAAACATGAATATCAAAATGATTACAAATGTTCTTGTCTTCTACCGTTAAGCAGGTTTAGAATGATTTGAGGCTAAATACATTTTGACATGTTTTTCACTTTGTGTCCATCACATTAATCAAGATTATTAAATGCTGTAAAAAGTATTATTCATTGTCAGTTTATGTTAAATAGTGCATTTAATAATGCTTTTCTATAGAACCGTATTGTAAAGCAGGGTTGCTACTACAAAAACCATAAGCAAAAACATTGGTAACACTTTAGAATAGGGATCATTTATTACCTAGTTCCTTATTAGCACGCCTATTATTAATGTTTATTAATGCTTATAAACCACATCCTGCATGACCATTTTTAATTTTACTCAGTATTGAAACTTATCAACTACCTTACTATTAATCAGCAGCGAACTAGAAGTTTATTAGGAGGCAAAAATTGTATTAAATGTTTTGTTTGTAGCAAGAATTGGAGCTTAAACATTTACATGACTTAAAATAAAATTTAAAAAACTATTTTATTCCAGCTAGTCGTCAAGAACACAAATCTCATTCCCATTTAAGTTAAATTACCAAAACTGAAAACTAAGCCTAATAAGAATAATTGTGTGCATGTGAGTGTGTGCAAATAAACACACACACACACACATTAAGTATATACTTATCATGTATTGACTATAAATACAAAAATACAACAAATAAAATATAAAACAGAAACCATAAAAATGTGTTAGCAATGTTGTATGATGTACTCTACTATAGTATTCTAGTACTCTATCGTCAGCACATTTTTTCCATCTATACCTCAATATTTGGTCGTTATGTTACCTCATACAGGATGTCAACTGTGAGGAAGCAGAACACATGCAAATATTACAAAATAAGCTGCATAGGCCAAGTGCTGTTGCCTAAGGCAGACCATAAAGACCTCCCACCCTGTGGCAAGGCTGCATGACAATAACAGGACTGATCTGTCATGGGTAGCCTGTCAGGAGAGCTCACCTCCTGGGGCTCTACCAGAATGAATGGTAGGGAGAGGCAAAGGCCCGAGGTGGACACACCCTGACCACAAACTGCAGGCCCTTCTGCTCAACAAGGACCGCGCTGTTCTTGCCTGTCAGCTGTGATCTTAGGCAGTGTGCTAAGAAGAAACCATGTCCTGCCTAGTAAATTCATTTTAAAAAGGTAGGCGGTTGAAATGTGTATGTCATTTTACTGGTCAAAGGCTATTATGTTCCTCCTGTGTGACCAGGAAAAAGCATAAAAGCTGTCACCCAACTTTGTAAATGCTGAGTAAAATAGAACTAATGAGCCCTGGGTCTACGCAAGCATGCAGTAAATCTACATTCTAACTACTGACAACAACCACTTTAGAGAGTGTTAATGTTTCACACCTTGAGGCCAAGAGCCTGTGATGAAACAGCTTCCTTTTGCAAACACTCACACCCATCTCCCCTGGTGAGTGTTACTCAGAATTTTTTAAAGACCTGTGGCTTTCTTATTTCCCAACAAGAAGGCGATTGGTTGGTCGGTTGGACCGTTATTCCCCCAGTTTGGATTCCGGCCAAATACACGCTAAAATCCTGAGGCCCAAGCCGTGAGAAAAGTGCTTATCAGGAAGCAGTTTTTTTTTTTTTTTTCTGTAAAATTATCCAAAAGATGTACTTATAGGGTTGGTTTTAAACTTGTGCTGTATGTGTTAAAATCGTCAGCAGGGAATGCCTGACATGAGTAGAAAGTAAAACAGTGTCTTATTGGCCTCAAAGGACACCTGTAAAATCAGCATCTGGCCTTGAATTGCTCTTTATGAGTGAAAGAAATGTATATGTTAGAAATACTGTTGTTTCATGATTTGGAATAATTTTTGTAGATGTGTACATTTAAAATAGTTTTATTCATCAAGGATATATCACATTGTCTGAAAGAATTAAGAAGGCATTTATTCGATCTTATCAAAGGAAAAATTAGGAAAAAAAGACTTAAATATATACATAATATTTTTTTTTTTAAATTTAAATAAAAAAACAACCTCAAACTTTTTAACAGAAATATTGTAAAGTAATAATTCATTGGCTTCTGAGAACTGATTATTTTTTATTATTAATTATTAATAACAAGCAATATATAGTATAAAGCAACACATTTAATGGCTAATTTTCAAATATCTTTAACTTTTTTTGTGTGTTTTTATTCACAACTATTTTTCAAGCTGTAGATTCAGTACTTGTGTTGCACCATTGCTATGCTGTAGTAAACATAGTGTTTTATTTTGTTCCATCTGCAACAGCCAATTATACAAAAAAAGTCATTGCTCCCTGTATTTTTTTAATAGATATCAGTTCTCAGCTTTGAGAATAAATAATAATGACTGATTATTGAATTTTGCTCAGTGAAATAAAACAACTTCTTGGCACATTTCAGCGTATAGTATCAGGTTTCTTTGATGTGTAGCAAAAAACGTAACTCCACAGCTTTTTGTTGATGCTAATCAGCTAGTCCAAACATTGCAACAGTCTTGAAGTGGAGCCCATGTAATAGACCAAAGCAGAGTACACATACAACCGAAGTGCAAACACAAACCTAAAGTCAAATCTTGTGAGACAAGCTACACAGTCTTCATCAGCAACAAAGACGTGTTCCAGTATCATTGTTGGCACGATAGAGAGAAATAGAGAGGTTTGTTGACCGAGGGGATCGGGATGGCAAACAGACAGAGCAGCTTGGACCCCGTCCCGCATCTGAGTGCTCTGCCTATTGGGTCGCAAGATTTAAGGGAATGGCCTCTCTCAAGAGAGCTAAACCCAGCCTTTATCTCCTACCGACACAATGTGATAAAAGCTTGTAATTAGCAGTACAGCAAACATAAAAACCTGAGCTGAGCGCAGTGAAACCTTGGCCATTTGGGGTATTACAGGTTTATGTGTGTGTGTGTGTGTCCCATCAGCCCAGCTGAAATCACTAAACTAATCCAAAAATACAGAGACAACAGATAACCCAGAATAGAGATGGGTGGATGGGTCTCTGTAAAGTAACTGCTCTTTGACCTCCCGCTCTCATCCTTTGGCAGTTTCACAGTATTAAAATGCTAATATCGGTATTGTTTTGAACTAAGAAACATTGAGTTAGAAAACACCTGCCATGCTGCTTGTGTCTGGGATTTATAGGACAGTCCAAAATATGACGCCAGATTAAGTTTGGACTACATTTATGTCACCAGTAGCAAGACAATGTTATAAATGTCTTCAAGTTGGTCTCTCTATTTTAGGATTTTTTTCATTGTTTTGTTTTTATTTTTGAACTCGTTAGTCCTTAAGATGGTAACATTGTTTCTTAAATGGTAAGTTTGTGCGTAATTCCAGCCACTATTTTGTACTTGAATAAGATCATGTCTTTGGATGCACCATCATCACTATAAGAGGACGTTTCTTCAAATATATGTGCTATAAGCGTTGACATGAGAAGATAAGTTGCTAGGCTATTTCATTTTTGGATAATTACCTTTTTTGTTCTAATTTAAATTTTACTATGAAGTTGATACAAAAAGTAATTATGGATTGCTTACAGCTAATTTTGTTAGCTTTTTGCTTGTTAGCAATAGGCAATTATATGATTTATTAAAGAATGTATGTAATTTATGTAAAGTATTTTAACAAAAATCTAAGAAACAATTTAAGAAAATCTATTTTTCTTACAAGGATTTGTCTTGCATCTTTTTTTTAATGAGTTTATTTGCTCATTTAAGGTGAACTGAAGTGCACTTTCACAATATAGTTGGTCACTTCTTTGTAAAATAAGGTAAAAGTGCTATCCTGTAATGAGTAAAGTGCTTGAGAGATCCTTTAGCCCATGGAGGGTCTGTGAGAGCAGAGTTTCCCCACTTTCCCCATTACTTGCCTCTGAAGGTTTCTTGAGTAAAGGGGCACCTCTTTGAAACCAAAATGCCAAAGGAGGGAAAAAGTAACAAAGGCTTATTCTCTCAATTGTCCGATCGAAAAGTTTCCCCTACAACACTACAATAAACTCACAGAGAAACATGACTATTCTTGGCTAAATTAACATTCAGACAATAGCCAGTCCATGTACAGCTCAAGCTTCACACACTTTACAGTCTATCGGGCCAAACCAGAGTAGCACTCCCTTTCCCTAAAGACCCACCCTTTACATCTCTATGGGGCAACTCATTAGCTAAGTAGAAACTCCTCTTTTCTTATTGCATCTCTGTCTTTTGTGATAATGTCAGCTTTTGTCTCCTTTAAATGATCCTAAACAAGGCCCATTTTCTGGTTAATACATATTTACAGCCATGTAAGGTTTTTGTGGGGATCCTGTAGTTTTATTTCGGAGGCTGTCATTCCCTAAGCAATAAAATCATTAACAAGCTGTTGAGGGGTAATTGTTTAGCCATTTTAATTTTGTTTCTGCAGACTTCAATGAGTCTGTAACATTTGAGGAGACAGATGGCCAGACAACACAAGCTAACTTTAGCAACCAACGTTAACCCCGCAATAACTTTAGAACTAATATACTAGAGATGAAAGCAAAATGGATGTGAAATAACAAAAAAAGATGCTGAAAAACTAGATGGCACATCATTAATACAAACATGTGTGCAGTTTGACATCCTATAAAGTCCTGCAAGTCTGAAATCGTTTATATTCTAAAATATACACAAACATACATATATATATATATATATATATATACTACTTAAATAATAAATACATATAAAATAACAAATTACACAATAAATTAGAAATCCGGGTTTGAAACTATATTTTAATTCTATTTTAATGTTTTTTTACAGCATTAATATGTACAGTAAATAGTACAGTAATGCTTTCGATGCATCTCATAAGTTTATTATGGCAGCAAGATGTCAAGCTGGGCATGAACACATCCAAGATGTTCAAAAATGACACCTAAACTGTCTGAACAAAGATCTGATTTCAAAACGTCTGTTTATGCCTGAAGCTGTACAGAAACAATGGTTACACTAGCATCAGTGTTACCCAAAGTATGTTAGAACAATATCTTTTAGCGTACCAAGGGTCACATCAATACGTTTAAGCTTGGACACCAGCATTGTTCATGGTCTGATGAAATAGCATTGTTATCTGTCAGTGTTTCTGTTTTCTAACCCCCTTTCGTTTTACAGTAGACTCTTGGGTGAGGGGTCATCCACTGAATGAAGAGGGCATCTGTGGTGATCCGTGAAAAGGGACGAGGAGAGAACAAAAGATAAAATCCCCTTGGTTACAAAGACAAAAGAGACAGACACAAGGCCCGAAAGATCGCCCAACTCATCTCCTGTCGACAATGACAAGTTTCTAAGAACAAGCGAGGATAAGGGGGGATCGGTGGGAGATAAGCTGCGGTCCTGAGCAGAGATTTGAGCACAAGCTGCTAATTCCACTCTGCTTAGCACTCAATTAATTTCTCTCTCTGCCAGCGCAGCCTTGGTCTAAACGAGCCCAGAGACTTTTAACCTCATCTTAAATGATCAAACAGTGGAAATTAGGGCTGAACAGATGCCACAAGAAGAAGAAAAAAGACCCCACTGTATATTAGGTGGCCTATGTACTTAGATTTTAATTAATCATTTGGTGCAATGCACTTTTTGTGTACATACATGATTTGCATTGTACTTATATTTTTAAAAAATATCTATATGAAATTACATCTTTTTTTATGTAAGTACATAGTAGTTAAAGATTATTTTGTGCCACATCTAAGTGATGCACCTATTTTGCACCTTCATATATCTACAGTAATCAACATTTGAAGTGGATCAATCATAAAACAATCATAAAAGTTGTGCAAGAACGCATTTTGGTTTTAGATTTTAGGACAGCTTTGATGAAAGGTTTTGATCCACTGTTAAGTTTAACAGTTACCTTTGAGTATTAAGTTTCACATAAAAAAAAAACAATGTTTTGTGTACTTTATGGTTATTATTACAACATTTGTATGAGTAGTTTAAGATTACTCTCAGAGCACCCTAATGAGCAGGATGGAGAGATTTATCAGTGGTGTTCCAAGTTGTTAACAAGTCTATACAATATATGCATGTAGCGTAATGATGCCACTTTTGTTGAAAATGTTTTGTTGACATGATTTGGATTTCCTGGGTCTAAATCCAGGTATTGGGGCATAGAGGAAATTCTTTCTCACAGAAAGGGACAATATAGCTACCCATGCTGAAAACGATGCCCCTGCTGACTTTTACATGACAGTCAATGTAGCAAGAAGCTAATGCTCCAATAGGCTTAGCGAGTAACAAAAGTATCCAGCCTCTGAGAGAGTCAGCCAATATTCTTGGGCCTATTAAAGCACCTGCCGGTTGGCCCAGTAGCTCAGGAACTCTTCTCTTCCGATGGACAACTCGGGGGTCTAGATTAGACGCCTGCAGCGCAGACATCCTCCAGGCTTCCTTCCCCACAGGATATCATGTCCTATATCCAGAACCCTACAGCTACTCTCAAAACCTAAGATCTGTCCCTCCCCCCCATTATACCTCATTCTTTCCCATGAGAGCTTAAAACTTCTTTAAGGATTGAAAATGTGATGAATTATAACTTGTAACTGTATTGGGAAAAAAACATATTTCTCAAATCTCAGAATGTTTATCATGAAATAACTAAAATACAAACAGGTATTCTTGAACAACAGCTTGGCATCTTGTCTTCAAGTTAATGACTGGCAGTTCAGTCGCTTATGAGTTATATTCCACAGCAAATCAATTGGCCACTGGGGTTCAGAGATAAGGTAGTACTAGTTTGTGCCGGGCAGCGCACTTAACCCTGCTTCCATCAATCTTTGTCCTCTGACTCTCTCACAAGGCTCTCACTGCTTGATTCCTCTATCAAACGCTCCTCAACGAACAAAGACAACAGATGCTGTTATCAGCGTTGTGCTTTAGGCAGTTCCGTTTAGGCCACTATTCAGATCTTTGAACATAATGCCTGATTTTTACACCATAGAATGTAAGCACTCAATCAATAGTCTATCAATTTTAGGCCTGTAAAATATGTTAGTATAAATTGATAATAGGCTTATACAAAAATGTAACCCCTTTAAAAGTACCTTAAAAAATAAAAAAATAAAAAAAAAATAATAATAATATATATATATATACATACATATATAT
>JAUCMU010000104.1:14091622-14109469 GCA_032275025.1 Enteromius treurensis
TATCTCTATATATATTTGTGTTTTTTTATATATATATATATATATATATATATATCTGTGTGTATATATATATATATATATATATATATACACACAAAGTCATGATCAAAAATACCCTTTCTCTAATACACATTGGACAGAATTATTGGCACCCCTATAAATTCTTCACATCTTTCACATCATATTCACAATTTTGAGCACAATTTTGAGTGATTATGAATATGAAAATATCCAGCCATGGCTTCCTGTTTCACAGAAATATAGGAGGGAATACAAATCCCAAATTCCCCTAATCATTCATCACAACGAGAAAAAACAAAGAATATATTTTCTGATGTGCAGCAAAAGAAACACTAGCATATTCAGTTGTCAGACACGACTGGAACTTCAAATAGGACTGGCTTCTATGGTTAGATGAAACAAAAAATTAAAATAGTTTTTTAGCAGCAAAGACTAAAGATGGGTTTGGTAAACGTAGGGATAAAAAAGTACCCCATGTGTACAATGAAATTTACTGCTATAATTTAGATTTTGTGGGCCCATATTTCTGCTAGAGGTCATTGACATCTTGTTTAGACACATGGCAACATAGATTCTATTAAATACCATCACATAAAAAATCAATAAGTGACTGACTCTGTTAGAAATCTTATAATGGGCCTTGTTCGGATCTTCCAGCCGTACAATAATCCAAACACAAACCTCAAAAACAACACAAAAATGAGTCGCTGAGCTCAAAACTAAGCTTCTGCTGTGGCCATTTCAGTCCTCTGAAGCCTGTAGAAAATGAGTGGAGTGAACTGAAGAGAAAAAGCACCATCATGGAGTTCGGAATCTAAAGGGTCTGGAGTGATTCTGAATGAAGGTCTCTGATCTCTTGTCAGGTGTTCTCTAACCTCATCGGGCATTATAGGAGAGAATTTAGAGCTGTTGAACTGGCAAATGGAGGTTTCAAAAAGTATTGAATAAAAGGGTGCAGTTAATTGTGGCCAGTGTGTATTAGAGAAAATAATTTATTATATTACATATATTAATGATATTTCCCCCCATTTTAAATACTTATTATTCAATTAAACATTTTTTTTTTAATAAAAGACCAAAAAGATTACAATGCAGATTAATTTTTATCATTTTTACCAAGGGTGCCAATATTTTTGGCCATTACTGTATATATACAAATATATATTTCAGATTTTTAGTACACTACATTCTGTGTGATTTATGAAAGTTTAAAAAAAATGTGGACATGGTGTTATGTCCTGAAAATTCACCATCTCCTTGCAATATCTATGTCATACCCACATCATTTTACAAGTTGATGTCCTCATTTATCACAAAAAAGCACACACAAAACATTTTAAGAACACACAAAGATATTAAAACAAAACGATTCTTCATTAAAGTATAATAACATGTACACAATCAAGATGCTGGATATATGTTATTGTTAAACAAACAAGCAGAACATTACTTCATGATTGTTAATCCTTAGATGAGTTGTTCCCTGAGGTATTCACTCAGGTGTTTGCATTTGCATCTCCTGTGTTGACCACATAGTGTGTGATTGTGAGGCCATGGCAGGGGTTCTTCAGGTTGGTTTGGAGGGAAACACCTGCAATGATGACATACACTCACCTCAGGGCTAAGAGGTAGGGGGTGAACTGTATGGTGCCAGGCTCCTGTTGGGCCATTCACAAACAGATTTTAAGTAAGTTAGTAATTATGCTGCCAACCTGTAAAAGGTTTTAACCACACTAAACACTGCAGCTCACATCACGAGCGGGGAGCACAACAGAATCGACCATTAAGCAGAGTGGACAAATAAAGCACAGATGGATTGTCTTTAGATATCCTACTGTGAGAGGAGATTTGTTCAAATCTGTTGACAACCGAGCTTTGCAGAATTTTCCTCTCCAACTTCACACCTAGTAGTTATATTTAATGTTGGTGAAAAATCCAGAATAATCTCCTCTATCTTTATTGTTGTTGTCCACAGATGCTTTTGATCTGGTGCTGCAGGAACTGTCAAAAAAGGGCATGTGCGTTCAGATACAAAAGAAGTGATCCTTGTGGCCTTTAAGGTTAGAAAATCCCCTCCAAAAATGAAACAGCAATGTGGACCATGACAAAAAACAAAAGAGCATCAATAGTTTAGTACAAAACCATCTCTTTTTGCCATGCTTTGGTCAGTGGGTCGACCAGAGGAACGGTCAGCGTAGCAAATCCGCAGCTCTCCATCATCCTGAAAGCTGTGTCCAATCTCATTCATCCAGAGCAGCAGGTAGCCTGCATGCTACGGCCACAGAGCTGACCATCTCCTCCCATTGGCCGAGGCTTCCTGACCAGTTCATGGGTCACTGGCCTGGCCGGACACAAGCGATGCTCATGACAAATGTGGTCCGGGGTGGCTAGTGAAGTGATTAATGGCTGTTCAGATTACAGGCCTTACCACACTACAACACACCCGCTGGGCATCAAACTCAAACAGCAAGGCCTTTGTTAGATGCCGTTCTCCTTGTTCCAAGTGCACAATGCACTATTGCCAACCTGCATCGTAATATTCTTCTTGAAGTTTGCATACTTAAAGTTGCTGTTTTCTTGGTTTGGTGGATGAAAAACGGCAGGCATTTTTGGATGGGCTTTGTGGATTGTTCTTGCATGTGTGTGCTAAAAGCTTGAGGACTTCAGATGATCTTTGATGTTTGAAAATCACATTTTCATTAGTTGTGGTGACCACCTCTCCAAAGGCAAAATTAAGAAATGGCTATGTCACTCATCCATCTGACAGTAGTTTATCTAATGCCAAACCAGTTAAGTGAATCCATTGCATCTTTGCTCATTGGAAGAAGATGGCTGGCATATTTTCTTTACCCTTTTGTTCTTGTTAAGCGATTATGAACAGATGGGCATCTTCTTACATTTTTATGCTGGATGTAGATGTCAAAACTACATGCGGACTACAAAGCAAATCTTTTTTAAATTATCTCACATGAAAAAGTCATTTCCAAATCCTTTGCCGTTGCTCACGTCATTCATGAGACTAATGAGTCATTTTAGCCGCGTGCATTGCCGAAAATAAGATAGATGGCGTCTTCGTGAGCAATCTTAGCAACCGAGACAGTTGTGTTTTATATTATTCCGCATGCATATTAATACATTAAATAGATAGGAATTTAGTGAGTCACAGTTTTGAATTGTGCAACTTATTCAAGGCTGAATCAAAGGCACAGCGATGTTTCTTAGCTTGCTGAAAAGCCCCAGCAGCTGCCGGCATGTGTGGGTGGACTGTTTGTCTGCATCAGACCAGGGAGAAGGGTCTGGAAAGCTCCTCACCCTTTCAGCTAATTGGCCGTGGGCTGGCCCTGAAATTTATTGGCATTTGCGTGATAAATTGCCGGCATTGTATCCTTTTTCTATTGTGTGTTGCAGGAAATAATAGCCCCCCTCACCAGATATGGACCCTGTTCTGGTCAAAGGACGAAGAAAGGCAGCATGGGTCCTGAGGTGACTGACCCGCACTGTGGGACGGTGGTATCCTCCTTGGTAATATCCCGCTGCTGGAAATTAGTTGTCAACAGGCTTCTCTTTCTGCTGGTGTCAGGCGTGGGCCCCTGATGAGAGATTTGTAGATATGATAACTCGATTAGTCTGACTTATTTGAAGGTACGGTGGTTGCAGAGCACATGGTGATCTCCTGAGACTCTCCATCCTCACTTTGCACCAACACGTATCATTAAAACCTCTGTTCTAAAGCATAAAGTTAAACCTGACCTTTGACCCTTAGTCGCTAGACACTGCTTCTCTATATCTAGGATTTAGATTTATGACTGGTAGTCATTAGCCTATAAGTGCTCACATATTCATTATGATGCAATTAACACGGTTGAGGCTGGTTTATGATGGATTTTTAAAGTTACAATTTAGTTATCATTTACATTCCAAAACTGTATGGCTTTATTTTATTTTATTTTATTTTAGTTATTTTTATGAATTTGGTTCCCACTGACTTGTGGTGTATTTAGCCTTCATGGAAGTCAATGGGAACTGTTTAGTCACCAACATTCTTCAAAATATCTTTTCTTTTTTTATTTTTGCATGTGTGGAAGAAAGAAGAAAGACATACAGGTTTGGGTGAGTAAATGAGGACAGAATTTAATGGTAAACTTAAAAGCTCTATTGTAAGTTGCTTAAAGGCATGCATTATTATGAACGGAGAAGTTTCATGGAAAGTTTGACTATTAACTTCCGCAACACCTAGACTTGGTAATGAGCTTAATGAAATGCTTTATTCCAGTGGCCTGCTTTTAGAGTCTAAGGGCCTAATTAGAGGAAGCGCAAAATGGCTTAATTAATTTGGATCTTTAAAAGGCAGTTTCATATTAGTTTAGGGTAGTCCTGATCCCAGGTAGCGGAAGAGGTATTATTTACTAATTCACCATGAATAGTTTAGTGAGTTCAGTTCTCTATGGTAATCCGTATTTTTCTCGTTTTAGAACTGAGTTGCATTCTCCGCTCTTATTCTACTCATTAAAGTAGAGTCTCAGGATGGATTTATATCAAAAGACTAGATCCCACTTGAAATGCACCAGTGCATTTAGACGGTTATTGCAGGGTCAATCGCAATTCACTTGGGCATTAATTATAGAGCAGGAAAGCTTTTAACATGTCTCTCTCTTTCCCATGCAATCAAACCATCATAAATGTGCAAGTCATCATTCTCACATTGACTGAACTGCAGTGTGTGAAAACAACTATTACACTTTCTTGAAAAATGTTTTAGGGCTCTTTGTGAAACTAGTTGCTCGAACAATCAGGATAAGAATCAAAACCCTCCTCTGAATTACAGTAATAACTTGTGAAAGATAACATTAATATATTTGTGATTTGTGAATCATAAAGGGCCTTGCTTTATTTTCATTTTATTGCAACAACGTTTAACTATTAAAGGAACATGCCACTTTTTTGAAAAATAGGCTTATTTTCCAACTTCCCAAAAGTTAAACAGATGCATTTTACTATTTCTGAATCCATTCATTCGACCACCGGATCTGGCGGTAACACTTTTAGCATAGATCATTAAATCTGATTAGACTATTAGCATCACGCTCAAAAAGGACAGAAGAGTTTTAATATTTTTCCTATTTAAAACTGGGCTCTTCTATAGTTCTATGTACAGTAAAATCAAAAGATGTGAGTTTCTAAGCTGATATACCTTGGAACTATACTCTTATTCCGGCGCAATAATCAAGAATCTTTGCTGCCATACCATGGCTGCAGCAGGCGCAATGATACTACGCAGCGCCTGAAATCACTGGGCACTATATTCAGGCACTGCTTAAGCGGTGTCATTCCTTCAGAACTTTCCACTGAACTGTACTTTCATCCAGCCTATCTGTAATGTCTGTCATGTATCTTCCAGCACACCCAGGGCATGAGGCCATGTTCCAGCTGTCACAACACACACACATGCTAACCCGACCCCGCGGCCTCTCACTGTCCCGACTGGAACATATGCCAAGACCCAGCAGCTCTAGACAGGATGTAGCACATGTCCATCATATTACACCCACCTTTTCCCATGACCCATGGGTAGTATAAGATAAACAGCTGCCCTGTACAAGAGACCCAGCCTCTGTGTACTGATATTTCACACTTGTGTGCCACGCAGACTGCAGGTGGGAATGCCTGAACGGAAGGAGACTACAAGACACTGTTGTTTTTCCCAAAGCGAGTTGAACAGGGGAAGGTATTCAATGAGGCGAGTGTTGTATGGTCTCGCTGGTTCAGGGGAGACCAGTGGGCTAGCTGACACAGGTATCCCATTTAGAAACTCAAAGATATGTGCAAAATCACGCAAGGAGCACAGTTAAGCAGCAGGGACCTGTTCAGCTCTATTAGAGATGATGGATTTCAGGAGATTGATTTAATGCGACACAACAGCAGAATGGTCTTCATATTTAAATGCATTATCTCTATTGCTTTCACTCTTGCAACTGAACATGGGTAGTTGACAAATAAAAATTGGACTGTGTTCCATGGTGTGACACAACAAAAATATAGAAAAAAAACTTAACATACAAATAACATGAGAAAAATTAATTGTCATCCTTATAGTTACAAACTGCATGGGATAGGTTTATCTTCAATTTTAGAGTTTTTTTATTTATTTATTTTTTGCTGTCACACCATAGGACACATTCATATGTCAGTTATACAGTACACTGCTTTGCAGTATAGACAGTTTTGCTAAATTTAATTTGTAATGAAGGGATGAAACTGTGCAAAATTGGATTTGGGCTACTTTTACACTCTTTTTTTATTGAATGATATTGGAGGGAGTCATGCATTTACACAAATAATTATTTTTAATAATATAAAATAAATAGTTAGAATATATCTTATCTAATTTACTTGACATCTAAATCATGACATCTGTGGAATATCCTTAAAAATCTGGAAACCCAACATGAGCTTGTGTTAGTCAGTATACTGTATACTGAATTTGTGGCTTTTAATGTGTACTGGTGGCAATGGGTTTTATTTACAAAGAGATGCCAGGAAAACAAACATTTTTACATATAAAAAGTTCTGTTTGCACTTTTTGTGATCAATTGATTTGTAGGTTGTGTCATTAAAAACTACAACAAATTATGCTTTAGAGACATATTTTTCATTATAGCACTGAATGTGGACTCCATTCCAGACTGTAAAAATCCCACTGATATGAATTATTTGAAGGAAAAAGGCAAGCTGAGGCTCATTCCAAGTTTTACGAAACAAATAAGTAACTAAATAGTCCTTGGGAAATTCTCTGTGCATGGACTGCCTATGAACAGCATGAAAACATCCTTTCAGTCATTCGTCAAGAAGAACAAACGTAGATGCAAATTATATAAGTTAATATAATTATATAAGTTATATTGACTAACCATCAAAGAATTTTGAAGACAAACACTGAAATGCCTATATGCTATGTGAGAAGAAAAAGAGAAAGGCAAAAACAGAGCTGACTTGTAATACTTTTAATGTGGTCATGAAAAGGCAACACATTAAATCTGTTGAATTAGATATATTACATTTATACAGTTTCAGTCAGTAAACTGACTTGAACGTAGTGATCTTATTTCAAAGAAAAGGTATTCCCCCAGCGACACAAATTAATAAAGTCATGTTGAGACATTTTACAGCACACTGCAATATATTTAGTTGTCCATATCATTTATCAAAGTGTTTTTAGAAGTGGGCATGAAGAAGCCAAATGTTCTCATGGAAGTTATGAGAATGCTTCCAAGCGGGCAAATAAAAGACAGCCAGTGACAGATTGCTTGTTCCAGTAGCCCTCCAGGGGCTTAAAACATCTTAAAAACTACTGTTTTCAATACAAATTAAATTATTATATTTTTGACAAGACATTAGTAGCTAATCCCACACATCTCAATAGTCAATGTCACAGTAGATTTATTAATCAAAAGCATGTAGAAGTAAAAAATCCTGTCAAATTCCTTTCAAGCACCAAGCGTAATATGTGTTGATGTGGAAAAGGGAAACAGCATGATGTGTAATGCCACCCCAAACTCCAGCAGAACTCTTCTGGTGGCACGATCAAAAACATGCAAAGAAATATGAATGTGATTACGGAAAATCTGGGTGAATAAACACTTCATAATTATTCCGCACCACATTTCCTTTGCAGGATACCTCCAGATGAGAGGTTAGACATGTAAAGGCTTGCCTGGGTGTGGACACATGTCCTCTAATGTCCAAGAAGACCCCCTCTAAGCAGCTGAGCTTAACTCAAACTGTCAGGAAATAGCCCACATGCTGTCGAAACCCAAATGACAGGGGGGTCAAAAAAGACAGGGTTGGGTGAAATTAGGGGACTTTCCGAGGGGCTGGATATTCATTTAGGGTGGAGATGAGAGTATACAGTTCCCCAGCATGAGGTGTAGAGGGACTCTACAGGTAGCTGTGGGCAGCTCTCCAAACAAAACCAAAGAGTGGGTGGGATAAATACTAATGTGGGCATCTGACCTGCCTGCCCCTCTAGGAGGAAAAAAAAAAAATGTTTATTGCAATAATTTTCCAAGTGAATATCGAATGCATATGCTTCAAGTAACTCAGAATGTAACAAAGGGCATTTATGGCTTATTTAAATATATGTGGCATACCAACTGTCATGTTGCTGCATCTGTAGATACCTGTGAATGAAATGTCACTGATATTGCCATTGTGTAAGTGTTTATCACGCTGTGATGGGCAGCTGTCCCTCCCAGTAGACTTCTGTTAGTCGCTGCTTTGTGGCAAGAGGTTAGTGACATGTGTACCCTTTTGTGCTGCTACCCAGGAAAGTCTATCCATGAGTGTGCATTGAGTGGTGCTGTCATTAAAGCGAATTGGGGTCATACTGTAAAATATTTTACTAATGTTAAACTATAAATGCAGATAGCAGTATATTTAGAAGTAATCATACTTTAAATATTTTTTAAAAATTGATTAAACACTACATAAAGTTTCATGACTTTTAGTCATTATAATAATCTTTTAATGATAACTTTTATTATTAATATTAATCGTGACTAAATAATGGTTATCGTTTAATCATGATTATTTAGTTTTATGCTATTAAAAGGATAGTTTAAAATGAAAAATTTTAATTACATCATTAATTACCCTCATGTTGTTCCAAACCTGTAAGACATTCATTTAAAAAAAAAAACATAGATATTTTTGATTAAATTAAATTTTGATGCTTTCTGCCAGCAAAGGAACTACCACATCCAAGGAAGGTAGTAAGAACATCGTTAAAATAGTCCATGTGACATTAGTGGTTAAGCTGTCATTTTATGAACCTTCATCAATATATTACACAAACATTATTCTCATAGTTTTATAAAACATTATGGTTGAAGCACTGATATCATATGGACTTTTCTAACAGCGTCTTTATATCTTTCTAGGCCTTGAATGTGGTGGTTCCCTTGCTATCTACAAAGGATCAGAAAGCTCTTCGGTTTAAACAAAAATATCTCAATGTGTGTTCCGAAGATTAACAAAGGTCTTACAGGTTTGGAATGACATGAGGGTGAGTAATTAATGACAGATTTTAAATTTTTTGGGTGAACTCTTTAAAGGATTTAAATATTTAAATTATTATTTTATGCATTGTTTATTGAAAAACTGATGTACATTGATTTTGCCCTTGAGTGTGTTTATATGCTAATAATATTATATATGTGCTTTTTTTTTTAAATGCTAACGATCAAAAATGTGCTAATTTGAGAAGACAAAAAAATCCAAGAGAAAGACATTTTAAGATCACTTTGTTTTTCTCCCCGAGGATTAGAAGTAAGATGTGAAAGGTGAAAGAAACAAGCAAGCTTTACTGAGAAACAATGCAAGACATTTTCGAGACTGATTGAAGTGTTGCCATCAGCAAAGTTAAAAAACCAAAAGAAGTCTCACCTGCCTACTTTATAACCCTCAAAAGAGCAGTGTAGCTCCAAGGATGGGAGTTCACCAAAAGTAGTGAGTAATTACCAAGTTGAAAAAGGAGAACGATGGTACTGCTGTCAATATAATCTCCTCAAAGGCCTCAAAACTTACATGGTTGTCTATGCATGCAATTACCCCATAATACAGATCAAGAGATTGTGATTAAACAACCAGTGGCTGGGCTGGTTATATCTTTACAGCCTACACACTGTATGCATCTGTAAATTGTAGGCAGCTAATATGGGTAAATCATTAGCATTCCTGATTGTAGTCTTTATACAAAACACTCATTTTTATTCATTCATTCATTCACAGAAACACCCAACAAAAGCAGCATGGTGATCCTGTTCAGTTCAGTTTCGAGCACAGTGGTCACTGTGGTGTTTGATAAAAAGGGGAATCCAGTAAATAACAAAAAGGTGTATGCGATGCATAGTAAATTCTGTTCTAAATGTAAAAAACAATAATTTTTACATGATAAACTTGTCTCATCTGCAGTGCAAACCAATAATCTGGACTTGCATGAAAAAGACAAAAAGATTTCTTGAAATGCAATGGGGCAAACCGATGAAACAATACACATAACAATGAGCAATCCCTGCATGATTTTTGTACTCATTCCTACAAGAAATGCAGCTGTTTCAATAGTTACTCCCACTTTTGCAATTCATACTTCCCATTGCGAACTTAAAAAGGGCCGAGTCAAGACACTCTGGAGCAGATCCTGACAGGAATTATTTGGGTTTGCGTTAACAAAATAAATGGCAGTGCGGCAGCTGTAGAGAGCTCCCCCAAAACCGCAGCCATCTCCCTCCTTTTAGACCCTTGAGATTATGGGACGGGTACCGCAAAGCTTGCTGGAGCATGGCTGCATATCATCCGACTGAGGCCTTTCCCATGTCTAAGCTCTGAGTCAACTGACACAGTTTAGGGTGTTGAAATGAACCGTTACCTCCTCCCATCTCTCCCACTCTAGGTGTAAAGCAGTTTAACAGCTTTACAGAGGAGTGTATGCTATCTTGGGCAGCATGCAGTGCTGGGTCATTTCTGATAATCGCTGTTGCTAAATTTCGCTTTGGTATTATGGATTAACACCCAGAGTGTAAGTTAAGATAGCTAAAAGCATTTCTTGTAAAAGTTTAAAGTTGTCTTGATAGAGATCTTGCTATTCTTAAAAGCCGTTTTTTTTAAATATCTTCTGCTTGGTATCCAGGCAAATCGTTTTCTCCCCTTGTATTTGCTTCCTCAAACTGGACAGATGGAGAGAGGAGGGATCCTGGGCAGGTAGGCATCTCCAGAATGCGGGGGCGGCTTGGGAGCTCTCAGTGGGAGCTGAATGACGCATAACTGCCTCCCACCCACACCCACGGAGAGAGACGGGATGGGGTCATTGTCCCCACACTTTCAGGGTCCCCTCCCCGCTTTTCTAGGGCCCAACCCACAGTGCTGAGTGGGCGAATCCTGGGGGTCTAACGCCTACACACACCTGCATATTGAGTGGGATACACAAATGTTCAATGCAAAAATTCTCATCATTGTTTTTGGGGTAGAATTCCCAAAAGAAGCACAATACCCTGAGCATAACAAAAACTTCAGGACAGATGTTTAATCTGATTTTGCAAATAAGCGCCAAAGCCCTTTTCAGCCAAACACACTGATTGTTAGGAAGTAAAATGTTAAAAACTTAAATAACTGACAACACAGTCTCATGATTGTGTCCATTCACCACCTAACCGGCTGACCCATTCTTTGAGTTATGATGGGCTATATCCCTTGAGCTTGCTTACTCAAATTCAGTATTGTGAAAAGAACATGAATAATATCTATCTATACCTTTATCTGGAAATGAATAGATTGTAAGCTGCAACCGAAAAGATTAAAGGACTGCCTCTCAGAAACATTTATAGGCAAAGTGCCATACCTATGCAAACACTGAACCTGAGAAAAAACTGATTAATCAAACATGTGTTTTACAGTCTTAGAGACCCAACTTTGGCCACAACTCCATCAATACATATTTCAAAGCATTTGTTGTAATGCTAGAACCTATCCTAGCAACCTAGAACAGAGATGTCCAAACTCATTCTTGGAGAGCAACTTTCCTGCACCATTTAGCTTCAACTTGCATGTAAGTTTCTAGTATTCCTGTTAACACCTTGAAGAGCTGGTTCAGGGGTGTTTAATTTGGGTTGGAACTTAACTCTACTGGACAGAGGCCCTCCAGGAGAAGGACTGAACACCCCTGACCCAAAATAATGATCAGGCCATCACAGGACATCACAATTGGACACAATGCAGCGCAATTTTGGCCATCTCTATGTTTAGAAGGTGTTTTCTGTAGCTCAACTCATAGAGCATTGGACCAGTAAAGCCAGTGACAAGGGGTTTATTCCCATGAAACCTGCATACCGATAAATACTTGAAACTTGAAGCTAGTTTGACCAATGTGTAAATGCCAAATGCGTATATATAACTGGCACCAAGGCCACCAAACTGTTAAGATCTCACACCTTTGTTTAACAAACAACTATTATCTCCATCTTGAGGTGCTATAACCTCATCATGTAAAAAAACATGCAACATGCACAAGACAAATATACACGCAATGAAGTGTGGGACACTGGATGTCTGGTGAATTTCCATCAATTAACCAAACTTTATATCTAAGAGTTGAATTTCCTGCTCATAAAATCTTTATGTGCGTCAGACTGTACAACACCAGAGTCCTCATTGTTTTTTATGATACGAGTATGATTAGGTGAAGAAAAATAAGGTGGATGTAAATTTTGCTGCAAATGGTCTGTCAACACAACAGAGCTTTTGAACGCAGGTCCAAATTACAGCTGCCCCACAAGCCAGCAATTACAGAGCTGCTAGCTAGGCGATGTCCCGCATGATGTGTGGTATATGTGACTAGCGTGCAGACCTCGCTAAGACGCTTCGGGTAATTTGCGCCACTACATTTTCCTAAGCGTTGGTCTATCCTCCAAATCCCACTCCTGTATAATTACATGAAATGTAATGATTCTGCTGATATACAAATCTGACAGTAAATGATTCCAAGAGTTTTCCAATAGAAAAAGCAGGACGAGAGTTGATGGGTTTCTTTAAATGTATTTTATTTTCTGCCAGAGGCTCCGTCTGGCCACGGAGGCAGTTCGCCTTGGCGCGGCAGACAGTGGTGTTATGTAGGCGCTTCCCAAAAAACGAGGTTCGGTAGCCAGTGTCAGGCCAGACGGAGTGAGAGATGTGACGGGGGCGCCCACGCGTGACACACGAGTCTTGTGGAAAAATGGGAGGAGGTGAAGTGACGGCCGGCACCACCGCCAAATCCGAAACCTCCGTGCCACATGTCACACGCGAGAGCATTGAGTAGAGAAGGCTGGGCAAAGGGCCTAACGATGTCACCTCCTCTTCTCTGATTCATATTCCACCTCAAACCTCAAGATTCCTTTTGGAGTCTGAATGACTGCCGCTTTATTTGAATTCACCTTGAGCAGTGAACTCTGATTGATCGCAATGGCTGGCTGTATTAAGACTTTTTGGTTTTGTTTGAGAAGTTGGCAGTTTGGGCAGTAGTCTGGGAGATTGTTCCATCAGTTCCCAGTAACTGTTAGAATCTGCAAGATGGCATGTGTTAAAGGCACAGTTCACCCACAAATGAAATGATCTACTCTCATTATGGTGCATTTATGACTTTCTGAAGGTGAATGAGGATTAGGACTGTTGAAAGACAAGGTATTTCTAGAATTTGGCAATGATCAACTATCCTTTTTGAAGATTTGGAGAAGTCCTTGTTGATGCATCTTAAATTCTTGGACTTTGTGAAGCTTTCAAACAGGAAAAACACCTGGACTCTCCTACCCTTTAAGTCTAAGGTGGAACGTGTGCCCCCGGAGCGCATCCCTACATCACTTTCCTGATCCTTACAGCGTGGGCCAGACCTGTGCCCTGGAGTGACGTGACAAATGGGATTATCCCCTGTCGACAAGACTCTGATCCTGGCCCGGCCAAGCTCCCTGCTCCTGCCCTTTTCTAAGAGAACCCCTGCATCTACTGTCCCTTCTCCACCCGCCCCCAAACCAGCACTCTAATCCATCATGCTCTGTCAAAGACAACCCTGGATCTCCGCCTCCTCACGGGTTAGCATTACCCTAATCCACTGGGTCTGTGGCCTATTCTAGTGGAGCTCCTGGAGTCCTGTTTACCCAGAACATCTGAGTCAACAGCAGCACCAGGACCTGCAGCTCTCATCTCATTAGATCTCGGCTGGGTGTGCCTTTGACATTAACAGGTTTGCTTGGCTGTCCTACAGACTTCAAGCATAGTAATCCACACGGCAAACACTGTACGACTGTTGTGGAGGGAAACTGTGACACTGCTAAGAACTGGAATTTGAAAGGTTTTTAAAAGAGTTTAAGGCCAGTTGTGGAAATGGTTGACATCTTGGAATCATTTAAAGAAATTGGTTGCATAAGAGGTGCTGGCTGAATGCATACACAGTTATAGCACGCCGGTGCTTGTTTCAGTGTACAATGATGCAATGAATACTGAAGTCTTTGCTTCAGTTTGTCAGTGCTTACATACAGACAGGTCCACGTATATCAGTCCCTACTGGAAGTCATTCAATGGAACGGTTGTAAATGCTAAAGGTTTTATTAACAAAGACAATGTTGCAGGCTGAGAATAACAAAATAAAACTTCATCCCCCCTCTCACCATATCCCAAGCAGCAGTTGGTGACACTCACTTCCTGGGCCTGGAGAAGATATCCACTTTAAGAACCAAGACCACCCTCTAGTGGTCTAAATGTGTACATCAGTGTTCTTGTGGTTTGCACTACAGGCTTACTTTGAGTACTTTTGTTTGATAAATGTTGGCATACTTACACTATGACTTATGATTTTGAAAAAATAGACTACATGAGCTTGTTTGTACAAGCAGTCAGATGATTTCGCTTACATTTCTGCACAAGATGCTCGTCGGATCAAATCATGCTGGATATCGTGATTTACTCAAACTTGTGGAGTTCATGTCATTGAAGCAAATGTGGACCCATCAAACACTTTAAAAAAAATTATAATAATTTAAATTAGTCTTTTAACTCAAACTGTTATGCCTTTAATTTTGCAATTTTAAAAGTGTTCTGAATTTATGTGAAAAGAACCAATTTGTAGTAGTTTTCTAAGACATGTGGACCTTACTGTGCATATTGATTTTATCATGTTTTCTAATGTGTGTTTTCTGAGGCACGATTTACATAAATTAATATGCAACTAAACCATCAAGAGGTCAGGTCTGCCATGCCCTTAGGGTCCTTATTCTGTGTGGTCTACTCAGTGCGTTTAAAAGACAATGTAAACAAGACAATAAAAAAGTGGCAGAAATACAGTACATTTACACAGAGAATGACGTTTACACAGCTTACTCGCTCTAAAATATATGTAACCTTGGACATAGAGATCTTATATGGAAGCTAATGTTCACCTGCCTCATAACCTGGTTCCAGCTGCAATTTAAATAAATAATAATAATTAACTACTACTACTATAATTATTAATACCATACACACCATAAATAGGTTTGAAATGACACCTGTTCTCAAAAAACAGCACCAAGCAGCACTTGACTTAACTCTCACCAGTAAAATTAACTGGGAACTCAATGGATCATCTTACAGGCACCACAAAGCAAATGAAACTAAAAACAAAAACAAACCTCCCATTAATCCATGCTGTTGCTATTCATACAAATGGGGCAAAAAATGAACACATTAGTGAGAAACATGACAGCAGAGAGGAAGAAAATGCCCCTTACCAAATAATAATGTATTTCATTCTTGAGTCTTCACACATATCAACACCTGTCGCAATGGCTGCTCTTAGTCTCATGATTACCTAAAAAAAACCTGTTTATCTCTGACCTTCTCCCTGTCTCAGATGAAATATTATATTGTAAGTCACTTCCTGTGACTGTGTACATTTTGACGTCGTGCCAGCCTGCAGATGGACACGCTGCTTGTAATGAAATTGATTTATTGATTTATGTTCTGTATTACTCTGCTCTGACCGTAAAACATACATACACGATATTTTCAACTCTTTATCTTCTCATCCCTGCAGCTCCTAAGCTGATTCAAACCAATAGTATAGGCAGTGTTAGAGAGGAACTAGTTGCATGTAATTTAATTACAAAATAAATGTAAATGATATAAAATATGTAATTAAATTACAGTTGCATATGAAAATGTTAACGATTACAGAGGAGTTGCATTTAAATATTTTTACACATGTACGGATTTGATTGTTTTTGTTCCCAAATTGCATTGACTGCTTTAAAATATAAATCCAATGTTGAATTTAGTACACAGAATAGGACACATGCTTATTTGAAAACTGTTTTGTTTTCTATTTGGTTTTATGCATATGCTTTTTTTTTCTCTTAGATGCCAGCGTTTCCTGTCATAGCTATGCAAAGATTTGATTTGAAAAAAAAAAAAAAAAACTGTATCATAGCTATTAAACTATATCTTGTTATGATATTAAATCTGAATTTAATCTCCAATTTGCTGATTTTGTGGTGGCTATGCTTTCAAAATTATTTTTAATTTAATTTATTAATAAAAAGTGATTAATAAACAGTAATCAGTGTTAAGTCCTACTTACGTTACTTTACTAACTGAAATAGTTACACTACTAAATACCTATTACATTTCCAAAGCAGCCTTCTTAAGACTGTCAACAGATCATTGTTTATGAATTTTGAATAATCTCAAATACTTGAAACAGGGTATCTGGGACCCAGATTTTGTACACCATTTTTGTATATGTAATGCTAAATAAAAGGAAACACATCTCTGACAGGGATGGGAGGGTACCAAATACAAAAACAACAACAAAAATGGTTGTGAAACACTGTAATAAGGACTGAGAGGTATACCACAGAGCTGATGTGTCCTCGCAGACTCTATAAGCCATTTACCAAATGCTTTGCTGTAGTCCCGGAGATTAAATCAAGCTGTGCTTCAACAGCTATTTCCATTCAGCATTGTCCGCTTCTTTATTAATCATTATTGCCACTCTGAATCTAAAGCTGTGTTTTTTAAATAGTTGGCCGAAATGCTGCCCTCAGCATGTGCTCCAAAATTCCCCTTAATGGCTTCTCCTTTGCTTTAGGTTGCAGGCTCATTTCATCTTTGAAGGACATGAGGTTGGTTCCTCGGCAGACCCCACATCCCTCTCCCTTCTTTCTCTCTGTATTTCTGGAGTATCTAAGTGTCATAATCATAGTGGCCATGCTGTGTGTGCTATTCTGTTGGCCACTGAGAATCTCTAATCCCTCAATACCTATCCAATATAGGTGCCCCATACCGTAGCTTCTCATGGCATTCTGTGTGTGTGTGTTCTCGAGAGAGACAAATACACAGAAAGACAGATAAAGAAAGAGGGGTTCATTTTTGATTCCGCGGCAACCCCCTCGCAGTCTTGGATCCCGTAAAATGAAAAGGAAAGCCGTGATGTTAACTGGGGCTCCTCTATTCTTCACTGACTGCAAACTAGACTGCCATTCCAGCCTCACTAAAGTCTTGTGAGAAGTTGATCCCGGGAAACACAGCATGATAGATGAAGAGCATTTCTTTGGCAGATTTTCACGAGTGAATAATTGTAAGCAAAACCCCTTTGAGTTAAATAGGTTTGGATTTTCCAATAGCCAGCCTCTTTCATTATAACTTCATTATGGATTCAATGTCACACGTTGGCCTAGAGTATAGGCCACTATTGCAGGAACATGTATGATCCATAACAAAAGATAAAAACCCACATGCTTAAATTGAGCTTATTTAGCTCTCACAGTAAGTTAATAAGCGTCAAGAGTTATAACCTTCACAGATGCAGGAATTATGTTCGAGTACAACAATAGACAGTTTGGTTTTGGCCTTTTACAACTGTTCCCTTTATGTGTAAATACTGTCACATCACTAAAGATTTTCTAAATTTAAAGTTTAAACTTTTCTCCAAAAAGTTTACAAACCAAACTGTGAATATTCCTCAAATAAAGACTTAAAGTTAGACAAGTAATTTTAAATTAATAAATAAAATACAAATGTTTACTCCCAACATAAAACATATTTGAATGGAAAACCTGCATTCTATGAGTGTTTTGTTTTTTTGTTTAGTTTAGTTTAGTATTGTTTGTTTATCGATGGTCATTGAATATGGTCATTTGTAGGGGTGGGCATAGATTAATTTTTTTAATCTAGATTAATCTAGATTAATTTTAAAATTAATCTAGATTAATCTAGATTAAAATGGCTCATTTGAGATCTGCCAAAGGCATTCAGAATTTGTGTGCTACC
>JAUCMU010000104.1:14111161-14121557 GCA_032275025.1 Enteromius treurensis
GGAAGAAGGGAAAGCATGAATGGTGGGCGGGAGGGGGCGGGGAGAGAGGCATGTGATGAGAAATAGCAGGGATCTCCACAGTGACCATCCGAGATGCCGCAGACAAAAAAAGAAAAAACTCCTTAAAGTTTCTCTCTGGGGAACTTAGAAATAGCTTTCCTCACAAAACCCTTTTTCCCTGGTATTTTAGAAATTGTTTGGTTTCTAGTATATGCTCAATGCTTATTGGATGTTTGGACAAATGGCTTAGAAATGATCCACTGATGTTTGTCATCTGATCATTTCTAAGCCACATTTAAAAAGCTGGAAACGTTTAAACATGTTTTTTTTTTTTAAATGTGCGACGATGACCCACGATGATGATTTGTTTTTACATTTTAGTGATAAAAAATAAATATTTGTTATTAAATGTTACATTAAAATGTTACATTTGATTATGTGTGAGCCTATGAATATGAATGGTGTATGCAGAAATTATACAAACAAAACAAAACAAAAAAGATATTCCCCGCTGGGAAAGCCTCAAATTAGAGAAGTTGTATAGATTAACGACCACTCTCAGGCTCTTCGAATCACTGCATGGTTTCCGTTTTGATCTCCTTTGCCTTGATAATCTCCACAATCCACTGGGTTTGATTCAGTCATCTTTTTAACGGTATTCTAATCCATTTGCTCTTTGAGTTTTTGTAGAAGTCACGGTTCGTGGTCGCTAACACAAAAGAAATCCACCAGTGTATGACATTAAAGGTTTTTTACGAACTTCTCCATACTTGAATGCACCCTTACATGGCGCTTATGCTCTGGGAAGTGTGTGTTTTCCTCTTTGTTGTCATGGAGATCCTGATTCCTGTTTTTGCTTTCTTTCCAACACATTTTTGATGGCATAAATTCCTTCTTCTGGCCTTTGTATCGGACATGACTGAATATCTACTAAAGTTGCTTCTTTCTCCACCTGCGCTTTGAAATATGAACTTGGAACAGTATGTTTCTTTAATGGGGAGAGGTTGGACTGAGGTGAAATGCTTTATGTTTCATGGCCTGAAGAGGGGAAGGTCTAAAGTATAACTCAGTAGTCACATCATAAAGCATAAGAACTGTTCATCAAGTGTCTCAGTAGGAGTTACACAGGCACAGATGGGGAATGGGACATGATGCCATTGTATCTGATATAATATAAAAGCTTTCTCAGAAACAAGGTTAGACGTACAGTTAAACTGAATGGAGGGACTCCTCATAAGCAATAACAATGTCAAATAATACTACAATGTAATATACGCTTGCAGTCATTCGATACAGATTCGTCACAGTGCTTTTGATCATTAATAATGATGCTGTCACATAATATTGTTTGAAATTTTTAATCCTCTGTAGTCCATTCGTCCAATTGTTAAAGCACAGCGGTTGCAACACCAAAAAGGGTTTTATTTTCTAAGGAAGGCATTAACTGAAATATTATATTCAAAGTCTTCAAAATCCATATGATAGCGTTGTGTGAGAAACAGACCGCCATTTCTTTATTTACTGCTTTTTGCTGCAGTTCTACAGCGCCACAAATAAAATATGGCTTCTGTGGATGCCAGTAATATCTGATGAGATTGGTTCTTGTGTGTCTCAACGCTCATGACGTCAAACTTGAGGCATATTTGATTTAATTTTAAAAATTGTTATTACAGTTATTACATTTTATTTTATTTTTTATGGAGAGTAAATCCTACAAATGTTAATAAACAGAATTCAAATATTAAAATAAAATAAAAAAACAGCAAACAGGTTTAAAATCACATGAGAGCAAATAATGCCATTTAGTTATAATTTTTTTATATTTACTTCAACTGAACTTCAGCTGATTTGTTAAGCCTGAGAAACCATGCTTGGTATGACATGTGACAAACTGAAGACAGGATACGTCTAGATGTCTAGATTAAGGAATTAATCAGGGGTAATTTACATGTTAAAATAGATGTCCTTTGTTCCCATTGGCATGTGCTTTATTGCTGGATGCTCGCTAACTAGATTTGGTTGTAAATGTTTTCTGGCTTTCCTGGACACACATAAAATTGCTTTCGACGTATCCAAAGCTCCCCCTCCTATAACCATCACTGTGTCAACAAAAGGCAGACAGGACCTCGCCTCTGGTGACAGCAGAGACAGAAAGAGACAGAGCCTCCAGCAGACGACATCCTGTCCTTACTCAATGAGTCTGTGTCATTTATAACAAATTGGGCCCTTTAGTCGGGCTACCTGCGTGGGCTCTGAATGCAGTTCCTGACTTCGCCGTCTTGCCCGCTGCTGCTTCCCCCTGTCCCTTTTGTTCTCTTTTGGGCAAACTCTCTCCTCTCACTCTCTCTCCATCTCAAGTGGGCTGGAAGTATCCTGGGAACCTAGCTAAAGGTGCAGCCGAGCTCTTAGGACAGCTTGTGAATTAGCCCTTATTAGTCTCCCCCTGACATCATGACCAGCAGCGACTTGTCAGAGGAGCTATGGCTAACAATGGCAGCCCTTTTAACAAGTAAAGGAAAAAGGGCTGTCAGGCAGGGGAAGGCAGCAATTTGCTCAAGTAAGAAGAGTTAAATGACCCCCTCACGTACATACAGTATGCTCTCTCTGTGTTATCCTCTACATGCGCTCGCATAAAATTCTTGCTTTTTTTATGAGGCACATTACAATACAACATTTATATTTTATCTTTATATAGCATGTCTACGGACCAGAAAAGTGTTGACAGGGCCACACAGGGTGTCCTAACCAGGTGTCTGACATGCTGAGACGAATAATTTTTTTCTTTCTGCATTGAAGATGAAAATGCTGTACAACACGACAGAATCAGAGTCGAATTTTAATGCCCAGATCTGTATATTGATTTTGATGAGAGTCACAGCCATATAGTTTCATTTATATTTAGTACATTCAGTACCATTATGAAATCTAAAATTGTTTCACTAATCTAAAAACTATATCATGAACCTTTAGGAGAATATGCACAAAATAGGAATCTCAGCAGCGCTTTACTTTTTTGAGCTCATGTTCCAGTGGGTCAGAAACCGAGCAGTTCTTGACTGCAGCTGCTGCAAATTATAATGGAGGAGTATGGTGGACACAACCATGCATAATCTATCTCTTACACACACTACTTTCCCATACATCACAGTTCCACGCTCCTACAATTTCTTGAGGTGCCTGACGCACGGCATGCTGAGTTTTGGTCGCCTGCTCCAATCCCACATCTTGTCTGCAGGAGCCAGGGGCCAGAGCCAGACATGCAGGCAGCTTGTTTGCCTCACTTTCGTTCCTCCTCCCAGCCATTCATTAAATGTGGGGCTCCAGAAGCAGAAGCCAGGGTGCCCAGCATCCACCCGCACTCCCATGACATAGTGCTATAAAGCCGAACAGAGTTTATTCTAATATGACTCACTACCTAATAAAGCACACCACCAGTCTTTTTCAGGGAACAGATGATGTCATGTCACCTTACAAAAGAACTGTCTATTGTCATTCTGTCAATGCACACAATTTATGTGCTACGATAAGTTAGAAGTTGGTGCAAATCACATATATTGTGCTAGTGCGGGAAAAAAAGGCTTAAAACTAAAGTGTGTAATTTCTGCATTGTCTACTATGAAAGCCTGTTTCTGCCCAATAAGTGAATTAATTAATGAATTAATGCAATTGTTACTTTATTTCTCATCATTGCAAACTATGGAAGCCTGTTTCTACCTAATAAATAAATGAATGAATAAATGCAGTTGTGACTTTATTTCTCACAATTGCAAACTATGGAGGCCTATTTCCGCCTAATGAATTAATGATACAGAATACATAATTGCAACTATCGAGGCATGTTTCCGCCTAATAAACAAATGAATAAATGAATTTGTGACTTTATTTCTCATAACTGGCAAGCACTGAAGTCTGTTTCTTCCAAATAAATTAATGAATTTAAAAAATGAATTGTGACTGTCCATCCAACAATTGTAGATATTTAGCTTATTTAGAATAAATGCAACTTTATGTCTTTAAATCGTAGGTATTTTCCGAGTTGCCAGTTTGTATGAATTTGTACGAATGACGCAAACCTAACCTAACCCCACCCCTAAACCCTAAATTAGTAGGAATTTGGAACCTCGTACGAATATGTACGAATTGGTCGTGAGACTGTGTTGAATGAGCCAGTGGTAGCAGCATATAGTTTTTTCTGCCTAATTAGTTGAAGGCACTGTGGTCTTTGCGGCTATGTAATGTATTTGAACAGGATGATAATGTGAAAAATTGTCTTATTTTGTTTGGTACAGCACTTAAGAAGCTGCATAAATGCTAAAATGAAATGTGCAGAAAATGCTGGAAAATCAAAGTATGTGCAGGAGCAGGAGGATTTTTCTTAAGAACAGCAGGCTGCTGAAGTGCTCAGGTTTAACGAGGGACTCATGAACAACTATCACTAAACAGAAAGACAGTTGTGGATGATCCAGCAAATTACACACAGTACTACTACTTCAGGACAGTACTACATAGAAAATTGCATGCGGTTTTATATCTATATGTAGGCTGTATATATCTATCTATCTATATCTATATATATCTATATGTATGTGTGTATATATATATATATATATATATATATATATAGGCCTATATGTGGTAGTGGGCCACCTGGACCAAAAAATGACAGGGCCGATTTTTCATCCTAGTCCAGCTCTGCCAGTTTTTACATTTTTATTCAGCTTATGAATACTGTGCCTTTCAGCAAATATCACAAGAAAATATTTAAAACACCTTTAAACTCTAGTAAAGACATCGATTGATCTGTTCAGACGATAATACAACCGTGCTTTCACTATAAGCCCGCTTTTGAAAGGCAGAGAAACCTCATTATATTATAAATGTGCTGTCCTGGATGAAAGGCCTGTGCATATGGGGAGGACGGCTCTATGAAGGTGAATGACAGCGTGGAATCTATTTTCCCAGTTGTCTCAGCAGGGCCAACAGGTTGTACCGATCACACTCAACGGTGAGATCCCTCACATCCCTGGCTCTCCTTCCTCACCATCTGTATCATGTTAGGGATTTTTTGTCTTTACTCTTTCTATCTCTTGCCCTCTGGAAACGGGCCTGGGGTAAATCTGAAAGCCTCCACATTGCTCATCTCTATTGTCCTCTTTTCAGTTCAAACAGAAACATCTGAACTTCAAAAATCATATGACTTCTGTCTCACAAAGAGAGTAGCACTGCGTATAAAGCTCTTACAAATGGCTTGCATCCTTTATGCATCCTTGCATCCATTTTATCATTAGCAAGGGTAACACATGACGTCTTGAAGTTGAATGCCAATGTTATTAATTACTGCTCTTACTTTATTTTTATTTATTTACTTGAAAGAAAATAATACTTTTATTCAGCAAGGATAGGATATATGTGTGTATTCACAATGTATTGTTCAGATAGACAGATAGTAGGAACAAAGAGTGTTTTGATAAGCGCTGAAAGCAAATGTCTATAGAATGTGAGTGCTTATCTTGGGCAGATGGTGGTTGGAGAGACTTGAATTGACTGCAGAAAAGCTTTACACAAACAGCATTGTGCAGAGTTGCTTTTCCATGCCCGTGCTTGCTGTAGAGGGCAGTCAGTCGGCATCCTGCCAAATTAGACCAGAACAGCAGGGAGTACGTTCTCTCTTCTTTCACCTCACCAGCTTCTCATCTTGACCACTGGCCTCCAAAGAACTTTTTGTCAGTGGTCAGCAACGTGCACAATACCCACCTGGGGACCAAGATCCCCCATCCCACAGGGGGCCAATCCTAGCGATGGACCATAGACTGAATGCTCTCAGTAGGTTGTTGACACCGGGTCAACCCTGACCTGAAGCTCAGTGGGTCAGCACTGGTCTGGCCAGAGAAGACAGAAAGGAGAGATCAACACACAGACGTCTGAGCTCTGACCACCCAAGGAAGACCAGGTCATCTGGTGCTGAGACCTGTGGAATTCCTGCTCCTTTCAATGAGACTTAATGCAGGATGTGAGCCCTGACATAAATTACATGAAAAAGACAGTTGCAGTCATATCGACTAGTTTGGACATTTCACACTTGTTAACCTAAGGTAACTGTCAAATTGATGCTTACATACCTAAAGTTGTTTGTTAGTTTGCTGTTAAAGTTTAATGTTTTTCACTTTTATCAGAGATTACATTTTTCATTTAGCAGTAAATTGATCAAAGGTCAAGAATATTTTATTGTTTCAAAAATATGTTTAAAAAAAATAATAAAAAATTGTATTCTTTCTTAAATAAAAACACCTATTTTGCCTGTTTAAATAAAAAAGACAGTATCTTGGGTTTCAAATGGTGCAATGTTCAGAGAAGTTATGACCCAAAAGTGAAATATTGCTTAACCCTAGTTTCGAAACTTAGTGTTCATATGGGCAAATTATAAATAAAAATAGTAGCAAACTTTAAAAAAGAGCTTTTGTTCTTATTTGGGAATTGTGCTAATTGCCTAAACTCATCAGATATCTTGGCTGCACATGTGAGCAGCTATTTTTAATCACAAAAGTACAGCTACTGTACTGTATATGTCTACAATCTCTCAAAATGCTTTTCAATATTAGGTTTAAGTAAGTTTGCATAATACAAATCTGGCTGCAGTTACCTCTTATACAAATTGTCCTTCTTTGCAACTTAAATTCTGGAAATGTTGGGACGTTTTTTTAAATTTAAATTTTAAAGGAATATGTTTTTATCCACTAAATGAGCTCTTTTCAAATTTGATGCCTGCTACAGGTCTCAAAAATGTTACAAAGGGCTAAAAAAGCAAGAAAGTTTGAAAAGATTCAGTTGGGAGAACATCTAGCATCTAATTAAGTTAGCTGACATCAGGTCAAATATAGAGAACATTTGGTGCATCATTAAATAAAAAAAATATATATATATTAAAGATGACCTCAAGCTCACCTATATCAGGCAAGAATGGGACCCAAATTCAAACACCAACCTGAAAACCTTTATTTTCTGTCTGGCTGATGTGTATTCACATTAAAGAGACTATGACCTTCATATTGAGCGCTACTATTTCCCAATTATTTTCACACAAGGCGACTAATGTCCTAGTGTGACTAATGTAATGCCATGAAAATAAGGATTCTGTTACCCAATACCTCCATTAGCACCATCAGTCAGACACGTGTCTTTCTGAAATGTGTGACATCCTTCCTGTTTATCTAAGCTGCTTTTCCTCATCTCCTTTGCACAGGGCTGATAAGTTGAATGACATGAGAAAACTGTTCATCTCCACAGCAGCGCCCGCTGCTCGAGCCAAAGCGGCCACATGATAAGAGTGAGGAAAGCCGCCGATTGCCTGTAGCCCCTCATCAATCCAGTCCCAATCCTTCTGGCCTGACAGTGTTTGACTGTTTCCAAATGTTTGAGGAAGCCCTGCTGGAGATAGGCCTTATCAGGACCAAGCCAAACTGCCATTCTGCATCCATCCATCTATCAGCTGCTCGCCAGCCTGGAATCACACCTCACCGCTCACTGATCTGACATGCTTGTGCAGCTACAAAGAATGGTAAGATGACACAGAGAAAAAAACGCAAAAGCTATTCAGTGAAAGAGAAATAAAAGAAGCTACTGTAAATCCACCCTGTGGTTCTATATTTAACGGATTTAGGTAAAGATGTTTCATAAGAAACATTGTGAAGTGTTTTTATACCCTAAGAGCTACAAAAACACTTTATCTCTTGAGGGTCAATGCTTTTTACTTACTGTGAGACTCATAGATCTATGTGACTTCCACTAGCTAGTACGCTCCCATCCTCGCAACTTGCAATAAAACAACTGGCCAATTAACACAGAATAGAGACATACTTGGATCCTGATCTGTTCCAGATTAATGACTGGCCTCTGGTTTCACTCCCAGTGGCCATTCATCAGGCTGCACAAGTAGGTCACTTCAGCATCAAGCATTTGGTCAAGTCCACAGGGGCCCAGCACTCACCAAAGACTCCAATTTGATTTAATTGCTCGTTTTAGTTTTGGTTTCCTGAAAAGGCCCTATTGGCAAGATTCCACAGTAATTTTGTTCACGACTTTTACTAAAGACCAGAATTATGAATGGCTTCAGGTTGCTTTTCTGTACAGTCAAAGTATTTATTGTAGCTTTAGAAAGTTACTAACTAATATACACTCCTGTGCGGTGTGGAAGTTGCACAGGAGTTTTAACACAATTTAGTTTGAAGCAGTGTAGTATAACAAAACAACTTGTTTTCTGTTGCACTTTATTGCGTACAGAGCTTTATATAAGAGCAATGTGAAGAAATGATCCAAAACGCTTTTCAAGTTGTAAGTGGGGAGCCGAGTTCTGGCAGTGTCATCAGTTATTCACTCTTATGTTGTCCCAAACCCACAAAACTTTTCTTAATTTTTTACCTCGACTTTCCCTCTTTACATTTAAATAAAATCTAAAATCTAAAATAACTTGATTAAGCATAAAATTAGACAATATATATATATATATATATATATATAAATCATGCCATTAGCAAAAGTACATCCCGTAAATTCCTCTCTAAGCTCTTGACTAGCATTAGCTTTCCCAAAATATGATTATCGTTAAGTTGAACACACTGAACCCTTGATTAAATTACAAATGGTACAAACCAGACAGCTCAAATAGATTTAGTGGTTTGCGCTTCCTATGAGGGACTAACAGCATTAGCAACACTGGTTAACACACTCGACCCAGACATTTATTGGCCTTAATTGAGCGCTGTGTCAACATCTAAAGTCCCAATGGACATGGATGTCCTTCACCTGACTGTTATATCAGTTATATCAGAATACTACACCTTATCACATGAACGTAACTATCCATACACAACAATAACTTTGATATTAGAACTTAGAAAGAGTTGAAATCTGCGATAAGAAAAGAATATTTTGAAGTCTACACATGTTTAATCCTGTGCTGCTGAATTAAATAGCTAAAGGAAACAGAGAACAATCCCTATCAAGCTCTAATCTGCACATCTGTTTATAAACAAAGTAAAGCTATACAGTTAACACAGACTGCCTTTTTACATCTCTGTGAAAAGAGAGCAGGGGATGAAGGCTGGAAGCGCATTGTGGAGTGCATTTCAAAGCTGCCGTCCTCTGCGGCCAGTCTGACCTTTGAGTCTTGGTTCATTCCGCTAGCGGCTTTTGTGCAACCACTGGACAAAGCGCAGGAGGTCTCAGTCTTGCTGTTGAGCTGATTAGAGGAGTGGACTCTGCAACGCTCTGCTCCGGTGCCCTCTCGGGACCCTCCACTGGCCAGCTAGGCCTCGGGGACCAAGGTCAGCGTCCACTGTGACCCTTTCGGACCCCTGTCATGTTTGGACACATGCGAGCACAATGCTGCACAGGGCCTAATCCAGCAGATTAGCATACGGAGAGGATAAAAGAGGGCGTAAGGCTATGGACCTGTGCACCCACCACAGTGAACGCAAGGCCAGCAAAGAGAGTGTTGGCATGGAGATGGACATATTGTAAGACGATAAACACAGTCTCATCCTCTGCTCTTTTTAAAGATGGATTTGTGGGGATGTATTATGTAAGGAATCATCCCCAGTCTGGATTCAGCGTGATCTTTCAATTGTGCCCCAGGTTTAAGATGAATTCAGTGATTGTGCTTAGTCATGCTGTGGCTAGAGCCTTTTGTGATCTATAAAACGTGAGATTAGGTAGAGACTGTATCACAGTGAAATATTGCGATGACTGCAAAACATTTATTTGTGTGCATTTGTGTAGAATCTTTGCTACCAACGACTGCTATTAAATTAAATAGAATGGTACAAACTTATTTTTGAAGGTAATTTAATATGAATATTACACGTGGTGTGACAGTGATATTGCAGTAATATTTAAGATTAATGAAAAAATAGGTTCCGAGAAAGTACACAAGATGTTTGTTCACATGACAAAACTGCCTTGTTTGACCCCTAGAACCATGACAAATTTTCTTAATGGAGCCTCTCCACCCACGGATATCATCTGACTAAGTTTGCTTAATTTTATTTTAAAATATTAAAGGAAAATTATCATTAAAAAAAATAAAAAAATCTAGTAATAATAAAATAAAAATATATTTTTTCATAAAAAAAACAACAACTGGAATTAACTTAGCATTTTAGTGTTTTTCTATATTCATCATCCCAAAGTAAATGTTTTATTTTTAAAAAAAAATGTTTTTAAGGGTTTTTTGTTGTTGTTGTTGTTGTTGTTGTTGTTGATTAAATGCCTGAAATAAGTTACGTGACCAAACTTTTTAGGGAATTTTACTGAATATACATAGTGGTGTCAAATGATTAATTGCAAGTAATCACATCCAAAATTAAAGTTTTATATATATATATATAGATATAGTGTATAT
>JAUCMU010000104.1:14121657-14154610 GCA_032275025.1 Enteromius treurensis
ATATATATATATAACTGGATACCAAAGATTACCAGATTGTTTAAAGTGACAATATTGACCTAGTGGCTGGATTCAATCTCTTACCATGTAAACTGGTGGTCTGTTTGGTCATTTCCTGTCAGGAATGCAAAGCCAGGGGCTGTGGGGGGGTGGGTCTCACTCTGACGCTCCTGTGTGTTCTCATTCAGCACAGGGGTCGTGTGTCAGGGGTGAAAGGTCAGGTCTGGAGGTGTAGAGGGAGTAGTGAGGCCTCGGGCAGGTAAGGTCTTAATTGGTCCTTTGGGAGAAGAGAAGATTTTCTGTGCCTGTCGGGGAGTCAGGCTGTAATGAACTTGGAGCATTTATGATAATGACTGGAGGAAAGAGAACTGTCATGGGGTAAAGATTTCAGGGGAAATGCCTGTGGGAGTATCTATATATACTGTCTGTGGAATGATAAAGCCAGATGAATCCTTCAGGAAATGAATTGGAATTTTGGAATTTTTTTATAAAGCCTTATCAAAGTTTGAACCATGGTATCATTAGCCCTCGATTGCCATTGACCTTTTCCTTTATCCAAAATAAGCGTAATCACATTTAACATTAACAAGTCGCTCTATTCTCCATAACCTCTGACTCTCTCTTCAAAGTTCACTCCCTCATCCCCGTGCAAAGTTTTCACATTTGTCCTCGCCAATATGTTGACATAACTCTGCCATTACCTCAACTTAGAAGCAACACAGAGTCCTGGGTAATTTCATTAACAAGAGAGGACCTGCAGCTGCAGAAGGACACGGAGAGATGTAGTGAGTGTGAGGAGTAAGTGGGGGTCACGTCTCTTGTTTGTCTCTCTATGAATGACAGGAATGTGTCCGGCTGAAGAGAAAGAGTGTGTGAGAGGCAACAAACGCAGCTGTGTAGAGGCAAAGCTATGAGAGGGCAATAAATACTGTCATATAGCTGTGCTTTTCTATAATGTGCTGAGTGCAAAATAAGAGCAGGCCTTTCTCAGCTCATTAACCATCAGGCCCCAGGGCTTAGGAAGCAGTGCATGGTCACTATGAATTTCTATCTTTAGGCCAAGGAGTGTGTGCATGTGTCAGCTTGACTCGGGACAAAGGAAATCTTGCTCTTGTCCTCATGAATGGTCTTTACAGCACAGAGTGGTATTTACAACATTGTTAAAAATGCAGAAGTGTGGTCATATGACCTCACGGATAGCTTGACTCTTGTCTAAGATATTCTCGATAGATAGACTATATGTAAAGTGTGTGTGTGTGTGTATATAGGATATAAAGTGTCTATATTCTACAGACAGTCTGATTCATCAAAAAAAATACTATCAATACATGAATATCGTACAGAGCATATACTGTGCAGTAAGCTGTTTCATTCCAAAGATCATCACTATTAAAGATGACCAGGATTTACTCTTGCAGGTTGCAGATGACACGTCCTGGTGGTGTCTATAAAAGCGTGTGATGTACTGGAACGTGCTTCGCAAGAGAGCGGATGGATCGCACTGTTTGCTCAGGGTGAGTCCTGGCACCCTAGGAGCACATTATCCACCTATTAAAGCCTTGTAATTATTTACCTTCCCCATCCTAAAGAAGGGCAACGTCTCTCAGATAAAGAAGAGCCTCTTGCTTTGCAAGTGCTGTTTGAGTTGAGGCTGGAGAGGGCTTGGACTAGACAGACTACAGTTGCTGTCTATTGTCAGAGCAAACATTCCTGAGCACAGGATCACAGCGATGGGTACACAAACTCAGAATCGCCACCCCCCGTACACACACAAACCAACAGTCTTGGCACACACCCACCCACACACATATTTACACACAGGCATTCTTGTCCCCTGGCTGCAAAGGGCAGGTCCTGGTCTGGTGAGGGGCACAGCAGTCAGCCTGGACAATGAACACAATGGCCAATAGACAGCAACTGTCAAAGGGTGTAGGGTGTGTATCAACCATCCTCAAGGTCCTAACCCAATATTTGAGCAGGCCTGTGGGCGTGTTGACCACAGAACGAGCATCCTCGTGCTTGGAGATGTATCCTTTCAGATCAGACCAGGGAGATGTTCCCTCCCTAACAAGCAGGTGAATAAACATAGTTTCCATAGTAACAACGGTGATGTTTATCAACTGCATACTCTGGGGACTCCAGGGCTTGTAGCAGGTACTGGGCTCCAAGCCTGCATGCACAAGACATCATGTGTGTCTCATGAGAACAAATGAGTAATCTTGTGTAGAATCACCCGACACATGCTTATTGTGTCATGTGACACTTCATTTGTAACTTCCCAATGTAGAAATATGCTGCAGTATGTTCTAGTTCCATGAGTTACAAATACAGTATAGATAGAAATTACACATGTCTAAAAAACTAACAGTTACTAAAACTAATGTTACCATTAAATGCTTAGTAAAAATACATAAATAAAAGTTAATATAAAGGTTGCTACAGCATATATAGGTTAATATTAGGGATAATTTAAAGTGTATTAATTAAACTCTCTGAAACAGATAACATTATATATTGGGTGATAAAGGAAAATGTGGTTACATTTTATATCATGGCGTCTTTCTTTACGGTGTAATAACATATTTAAGTAGTGAGTAATGGACTTACTACATGGTTAGGGTTAGTTGCATGTAATTGCAAATTTGGGACCAAATTGTGTTACTAAAAATTCAACCTGATTCAGTTTGGTCTCATCTAGCGCTGCTAAGCTACAGAGGAAATGCAACCAGCATTTGGTCTTGTAAAGAATCTCTGCTTCAATGCAAAGGCTCTACACTTGTTTGCCAAAGGCTTTAGCATCTGCTAAGATACCATTCTTGCCAATGAAGTAATGTCACCAGACTCCGTTTGGTGCAGACACACTATACCACTTACACAGTGAATACGGCCCTTAAAGTCCCCTACGCTGTAGTGGCAAGCCCATACAAGAGCCACTCCGCTAGGAGGGATCAGCCAGCCTGTGGATACACTTTCATCCTGGCAACCGATCCCCCCTTCCTCCCTTCTCCGTACCAAACAGCAGTGTTTACCTAAAGGATGAGGGAGCTGAGCCAGGACCTCACCTGCTGGCCCCGAGGTTGCCATGAATACCCCAATAATCCCTCTAAGTCCATGCAAATTCACACAGGCCCGGCAGAGGCGACACTCTGTTGTTGATCAGTTTGCCATGGCGGCAGCCCTTATCTCCACATGAAAGTGGGAGCCTGTCATGATGCGGACCTCGTTCGCTGCCTTCACCGCCCTCCCGCCGTCACAGAGCCTTTCACGGGATGCCGCATATTTACTCCCAGCGCTTGGCATGTTAAATTAAACCTCTAACAGTAAGCATTCGTGTCCCTTTATGAGCGAGAGAAAAGGCCTGGCTTGTTTTGTCTTGTGAGTGGAAAAGAGCCACTGAGGGATTAAGGAGCCGAAATATAGATTTGCCATCGGGAATCCATTAAATGGCCTCGTTCCCCCAACAAAGGAGCTAATTCATTTATGACATTCCAGGCCATGAGACAGTGAGGTCATCTTATTGATTTGTCCCACTTTTACTATTCAGATGAATAGTGAAGAAAAGAAAGAAAAAGACACATCCAATGCTTGAGAAACTGAATCGGGCATTTATTCAACTTCTGCATTAAGCATTAGGGATATGTGCGTCACAACCGGTGGTTAATATCTATGCTAAATAGTTATAGTAATTTATGGCACGTCCTGAGTCGTAGGCCAGGGGGATGGGATAGAAAATAAGTGACCTTTGTGCCTTGGTCAAAATCCCCATGGGCCTAATTCAGCTGGGGGAATGGACCCCACAGCAGCAATGGGAAGATGCCTCAAACATAATGCACACAATAGCCAATTGTGCAGTGGTTTCTCTCCTCGACATAAAGCGAAGAGCCCAGGGGACAGTAAAGGGTGAATGAAGCCTGTTGCTTTTCTCAGGGATGATAACACTCGGTGATGAAGGGGTGTCGACTCAGCAATTAAGAGGGGCAATAGGATCTCATTGTGAGATTTACAAGGCCGTGAATTCAGGATAAACGCTAAAGCTGTTTAGCATGTTTACAGTAATAAAATCAGTGTTCTTTAAAGGTTGAGAAGGCAATAATCATTATTTTTCTCTTTGGAAGGGAGAGAAAGAATCCAGTTGCAGTGCATCAGATTATAACAACAACGGCACTGATTAAAAATCAGTCTGTGTCCATGTCAGTACATACTTTAGTATTGTTTGAAAACCTATTATTGTAAAACATTATACATTATATGAATTTACTATAAAAATAACCAATATTTTTTTTACCATTAGTTAATAATCAATTAACCAAACCACCAATCGAAAAACTTTTTGTGACCATTATTGTTAAATTACACATTTTCACATGAACCTGGAGTAGAGTAAACATCCAGAGGAAGTCTCGCAAACCGAAAACATACATCATACATCAAGTTCAAATTAATGAAGCAACTTTTTTGCATATTTTAAAAAACATACTGTGCCATAATTCATCCAAAAATTAAAAAATATGCAATCTACTTTAGTTTACTGCAATGCTGCAATCCTGCAGATTAGTAAATGAGAGGGTCACGCCGTGATGTATCCATCTTTTATCGTAACTTTGCAGGGCAGAGTTCACCAAATTAAAACTTGAAAAAGCATGAGCTACATCATTTTGTTTCAGTTTTAAAAACAACCAGTGCAAAAGAGCAACGTGTTTGCAAATCAAAGTCTTGAACTGCTTAGCTGCTGTTTTATTTCCACAGAACAGATAATAAGGTAAAGTGATTAGAACCAGCACAAGAAGGATAATAAAGTTTGTTTAAAATATGTATTTTTAGTCAAAATAGTACTCAATCAATCAAAGCACTTCCAACAAATGGATTCACTGCAATTATCATTGGCTTTTGGCTATATCACAGCAGTAAAAAAATATAAAATCCCACCCTGTCTTACAGCCCTTTATCAACTGCGATCTGTATAGGCCCGGGACAGCACAAAGCCCAGAGGGGCTGGCCCATCCCAAAAGACAAGCCTGTGAACAAATGGTTACATGGCCAAAACAGCCCAAGAGCTGAACTGCTGAATTTATTTCCTTTTCCCAAGCTTTATTCACAAAGTGACTCTGCGTGGCCACCCTCCCCAAAATAGGCGGGCGGTGAGGTAGACTGGGGGCCGATGACAGAAGGGGCATAGACAGAACAAGTCAGTGTCTTTTGAGGGAAAAATAAAGCTTTGTGAGCAACGGCAGTGGTGGCACATTTGACAGGTCTTTACCAGTCTTCAGCTCCTTTGTGTCACTCACATAATGGAGAAAAACACAAACTGAGCCACTGTGGCGTTGTGGCCCGGGCTATTAGTCAACGTGACGGCCTTTGCAGATGCTAATGGCCATATAGTGTGTCCTCCCCCGTCTTCAGAAGACGGTTATCTGATAGCACAAAAGCATTTCGCTGGAGGTTGACTTCTTCCTCGCCCCTATTGAAACGCTACAGAGTCATTAGGTTAAAGTCTTTCTCTTTTTTTTTTCCCCTCCAAACACTCCTCCTTCTCAGACTATCCTTTTTAACAAACGGGGGAATATAATCATTCTCCGAGACGTGAGAGAGGCCAGAGCATATGTATGCGTGCAGCCCCTCAGGTGCTGGAAAAGAAATAGAGCGCTCTCTAAAAAACAGACACCCCGCAATTCCCTCCTCACCCCTCCGGCGAGGTAACGATGCCAGTAACAATCAAGGCCTTGTGAAATGGGAGAGGATGCCCAGGAGTTAAAGACCTCTTGCCCACTGTGTTATTCATCAGTGCGGGCTGGAGCTGAGAGCTCAAGGGCCCCACGCTTCCACACGTAGCCCAGAGGTCCGACTCCACAACCCTGCACTGATGATGAGCACAGGCCACGGAGCATGGAGTCATACCTCAGAGCAAGGGCCACTCACACCTAAGATACATCATTCCAACTTCATTAGCTGCAGGAAATGCACATTGACGTACATAGACTCGCATGCATACAGCATTTAGAAATTGCCTATTATACGGTAATTCTAAATAACACTGCATATTTTTTGCAAACTGATCTAGAGCAGTGGTATTTTTGGATGTTAAGTTGCAACAAACACACTAAATGTACTGATTAAAAAAAATCTATAGTTGACATAATTTCATTACAAGCAATTTTTATTCCTCTGTGGATTTTTGTTGTTGTCACTTTTTGTTTAATATTAGTATGATATTGGTTTAATATTATTTACTAAATGTTAAATGCACATGCACTTGGTTTATTTTAATTAAGTATAAAAAAATACAGATATAACAATAAAAACATAAGAAAAAAATAAGATTTTTAAAAAAGTAACATTTTCAAATAAACTATACACACACACACACACATATATATATATATATATATATATATATGGAGTAAAAACACACATACACATTGTGAGATACTATATTCTATATATATATTCATACTGTACAGTATGTGTGTGTAATGAACTGCGATATACAGTATATATATATATATATATATATGTAGATACATACAGATTGTCATGGGACAATGGACAATATCAAATTATATCAGAAGCTTGTGAACACTGAAATTTTAGATACATAGGCAGCTGATGTGTATAGATCCAGGCATTAAGATTACTAACAGTATGTTATGGGTAGAATTGTACGTTTTGGTTTAATGTTTTTTGTTTGTTTTTTATAATATACATTATATTTAACATTGGTGCATTTTGTATATTTGGTATATTTGAACAGTTCACACATTCCCTGAGAATCCAATCCAAATCAGTGTAACTATATGAATGCTACAATTCCAGGTTGAGCAACCCAATGCTTTTTTCAGCTGGAGATTTGAATAGCCTCTTTCTCAATAAAACCATTGTGACGAGTGAGACATTTGAGGTTTATTCTGGTTAGCCCGTGTACTCATGCCTAAAAACTGCATATTGACGAGCCTGGGTTCAAACTGACTCTTTCAATACACGTTTTTCAACCATCAAGTGCAACAAATGCTTTATAATTAAACAAAGTTTACCAGGAATTGTTAAAGTAACAGCAAGCTAAATTCTCAAAATTAGAAATGTACACACGTTGGATACCGCCCACACCCATCCACTCTGCTTAACATACATTTAAAGTCACTTTTATTACTCCTTTTTTTTAACACCAATTCAATAAATAAACCACATCTGATGGGGTACAACATGCAAACATTACAATCTATAACAAAAAGGAGGAAACATTCCTAAATCAACCGACAGATATTCTGTTACAATCACCACACTCAGATAATTTTCCTGCTGTGACGACAGATCCATGATTTCAATGAACTTACTCTCTAGAGATACTTTACAAGTACATGTATATTTACCCATTTACATTTACTGTATGAGCAACATGGAACAAAGGTGTGATGTCCCTTGCACTCAAAAGGATCAGGACATTAATGTGGATTTTATATAAAACCCAGTGAAACCACAAATATTCTATGGCATGAAATATAAAATGTGCAAGCAAAGAATTAAAAGTGCACTATAGCTGAAGATGACTGATGAAAATCAGAACTATTTAAATCTCTAAAATGTAAACAGTCGCAAAACAAAGTGTGAGGAAATGGTGTGTAGGGCCACAGGAACAAGCAGGATATGCCAATGCATTTTCATCCACCTGTGTGAGCAGATGGTGTGATCTGGTCTCCTTATAAAGAAATGTTCTGCATCTTCAGGACCAAGCCTTATAGCCGTTTCTTCAATATGTTAAACTAAGCTAAGGATGACTACAAGGAACTGCATATATAAATAGCAGATTCTACAAAAGAATTACAAATGTTTTAGATGGTGGTCTACTGGTATAACAGAAATTGTGACTGTAAATATGTCAACAACAAAAAAAGAAACAGATGTTCTATAAACATTGTGAAATCACAGCTCCAAAACATGAATAAAGGCAGGCAGCAATTGGTAATAAGACCGTTTTGATTATTTTCTATATTTATAGCAAGGCCAATTAATAACAGATGCATTTAACCATTGGGCTTCACCCTATACATTACTAATAAAGAAAGTCAGGGGAAAGAGAGACCCGGACAAAGTATTTTATTGGGAACGAGGGATTGGGAGATGTATGTGCATGTCTGCCTGACTGGTTCCTTGTAGAACATGTCTGGTGAACACATTGGTGGCTTTTAAGCGCTGGAGAAAGAAAGAATGCATGGCACTGACATGGACCATTCTTTACTTGAGTAAGTGCTTGTTCTCCAACGGTAATTAAATATGCAGCAAACGTAAAGGGGCTCCAGCTCACTTTGCTTACTTTCGCTGCTTTTCAGGAGGAAGAGTGCGAGAGAGAAGTGTGTGTGAGAAGACTGAATGCTGAAGCAGGATACATTAAAAACAGAGAAGACGAGAACCTGGGAAGAAAGTCATTTACAAAGGGCAAAGAGCAAAAATGTTGTATTTAATCAGTGCATTTTCTTCTGGAAGGGCATGACTGTCCAGAGACAAGATGATCCTGAAAGAAAACAAAATATTAAGAATTACTTCTCGAAATATTTAAACCATCAAAAAGCATAAAAACTATACTACAAAGAACACCAAATAACATCCTATCGTTATGTATACATACCTTAATTTCTAAGTTAATGTCTTGCTTTGTCAGCCTTAATTTTATATTTTCATATAAAAAGATATTAAAAATAATATTCAAATATATAAAATTACATTACAAAAATAACAAAATATTAAATACTTTTATCAGATAGTATTAAATAATTATTTAAAACATTAATAATTAAAGATCAATTGATACATTCGATATTTTATTCACGCAGTAGAAATAAAAGGCACCTACTGCTCTATTTCTCTTTGTGAAGAGCTTCAATGAAAGCTTCAAGTTTCTCCTGAATTTCACGTACTTTTTCTGCAAAGAGAAATGAAATGGTGAGTACATCACATACTAGAAAAAGCCCCATTGTTAATAGCACAGAATTACCATTTCATATCCCCCTGCGCAGACCTTTTTAGTAGAATTCACTACTTCTCAAGTTCAAGCTTCTTCTGGGAAAACCCCTAACCTGGCCACATCATTGCAAAGACGCACTTTCAAGTGGACTCATGCATACAGATATTTGTAGGTTTTCCTGCAGATTAAGTATCAAGTCGTGTCAAGTGCCACCGTGGGTACATTCTCTGACACTTAAACAGCAGATGGTGGCCACTGACAGTTCAGCACTAAAAGGTGCGTGCGGTTGAGGAGCAGATGATGAAGAGGTGGTGTTCTGTTGCACCTCCTCACCTCCACATGCTACTTCAAAGCCTGTCCCCTTCAGGGAGACATGAAGGAGGAGTGGGAATGGGTGACAACTTATAACTATATAAAAGAGTAAGGAAAAATGTATGTTCTTGCATGGGTGAATCCCACAATGAGGTTGAGATCACAAATTATTCCAAAAGTGAACAAAAAGGAGGAAAATAAAAAATTGGTTTTGCCTTTAATTTTAAATTATTGATTTTAATTTTCAATTACATTTTTAAGACAAATTTTTAATCAAAATATTAAATTAAATTGGAATACCAGATATGGTGGTTTGGGGAGATCCATCAGCATAAAAAAAAAGAGAGATTTTATAATTTTTTTTTAATCAGATCCAAGATATTTGATGATTTAAAAGAAATTATACATTTCATTAAAAAAAGAAAAGAAAAGAAAAGTACAAGCAGTACAAAATTATCAGCTCAGTAGGTTTTGGAACAGAGCTATTATGTATGTTTTGTATGCACGCAAGACCATTTGTGGTCTAATAGTGTGAGCACAAACAATCTAAAGTCTCATATGACAACAGGTTAACTGGGCTTTTCAAGTGGACACTGGGCTACAAGTTTGTGGCTGTAACGAAATACTGTCATCTGAGGCTCGTGCAGCCGTTTTAGGTGTATTTGTAGTGAGGGGATTCCCCATTCTCCTCAGAGGTGTAGGATGAAAGAAATAAGACAGCCTTTGTGGACATCTGACTTTTCTAAGGTCTGAAATACAATACGATGACCCACACACAACCACACACGTGCTTACACGTACAAACACACAAACTTTCACAAATATCCTCAAGCCTGGAAACATGAGCCTTCAGCACCCACACACACGCAATCTTGTGGCTTAGACTTGAGTATGTATTTTTTTGCGCCTTAGGGACATAAAAAGTAATGGTGAAGGTTAGCGTATATAGCAGGCATTAGAGGTTTTAGAGAGGGCCTTATGACACGGCAGGTGTGGAGATGAAACTCAAGCCGCCAGTGGACTTTTTTTTTTTTTTAAATGCAGGAGAGCAGCAGGAAAAGATTCATAAAATTCATTCCATCTAAACAACATTTGGGGATACTTGATCTAATTTGATGTGACTGAATAACAGAGACATATGTAGTATTCACTGATTTTTAAGTGGTAACATGTTACGGCTAAATATGATATTACTTACATTTTATAAAGGAATTATAACTTATACATCACTATTAAAAATATTATTAATTATTAAATTGAAAATATAAATAATAAATAAAATTATACATTTATATGTAACACTATTATTTAACACACAAAAAAAAAGAATATCAGAACATAAATATCAAATATCTGCAAACAGCAATTGATTATAAAAGATCAAATATATTGTGCATTCTTAGTATTTAAATACTTTTGATGCTTAAGATTCTTGTTCATTTGTTAATGAAATTTCTGAATTGCTTTGTTTTGAAATCAGCACAGTAATGGTCGTACCTTTTTCATTCATCAAAAAAATAAATAAAAACTCAAAAATACTAGACATGATATGAAGATGGAATCTGTGTGTTGCATGGGACCACCGCAAGTTCATGGAAACCGTCCAATTGAAATTGTGTACGTTTACAGCCAATGAAGTTTTAAAGAAGAATGGACAGCTAAGGATGATGTGAACTTGTGTGTATATGGGCTTAAAGTGTGTGAAAAGAGTGTGAGAAACAGATATTTATTTCTGGTCGCCATCTGTTTGTTCCACATGGAGGAACGCAGAATAACGGCTAAGAAAAGGGCAAAACAAGACGGTCTTTTCAGGGCCTCGGAAATGTGACGCAGGAGAGAGAACTGCTCCTTCCCCTGCTTCTGTGAGTCCGAGAACAGGGTCCAAACTCCATTTAGACCCCTGTTTACCTAAGAGATGAGCTTTTGGACACATCCATTCATAGGTCTTCTCTCTTTATCTGGTCATGAATATTCCCATAATCCGTTGGCCCCTGTCCCAGTAGCCTCCTTTTTTGGGAGGTGTGGGGTGGCTTTCTCTCTTTCAGGATTCCTCCTCAATCCCTTCTTTGAAAGGGGCTCTCGCCTGATCTCCACATGAAATGATATCTCTTTCACTCCCACTCTTGCGGGCCTCTAAGCCTCCTGGGCCGGAGCGGCAGAAGGCTGGAGAAAGCCCTTAATTGACCTGTAATTAGACTGTGAAACAGTGTGGCCGTGGAGAACAGAAGGACGAGGAAAAAAGCGAGAGTCAAGGCACGGGATACCGCCAAGGAGCTGAAGAGAAACTCAATCCCTTTTGATATAAATGGTGGCCTTCGGTATTTGCCATCAAGTAGCACAACCGTTAATAGGGAAAATGGCAAAGAAATTAAAATGTGGCAACAGCCTTTTCAGCAGCTCACGTTTCCTTCCCGGGAACAAGGCGACTGAATTCCACATTCCACAGAAAATCGGTGTCACTTCAGGTGTGAACCTGTGTGATAAAGCTTCTCAAGCTGAAAAAATGACAACCAGTGAGGTTGTTCCCACGCAAAAATATAGTTCCAAACACAAAAGAAAAGATTTCAAAAACCATTTCAACAGTTTTTGTTCATGCAATGAAAACGATGGAGTCTAAAACTATTTTGGGAATGTGGAGGTGAGTAAATGATGACAGAAGTGATCATTTATGGGTGAACCATCCCATTAATGGAAATCATGCATCTGAACATTCACACAGGAACACCTATCAGTGAAGAGGAAGAAAGTGATGTATAACCCATTGGAAACAGTGTTTCCACAAATCGCTAAAACATATGGCCATAAGGTGGAAAGGAACCACTGCCGGAGTTCAACACAAGGGTAGCTTCCAGCTTACCTCAGAATATAGATTTAATAAAGTGCGTGAAATCATACACACAAGCAGTTAAAATGTGATTTTAAACACTTTAAATGTTAAATTTAAACACTTGCAGCAACACCTAATAAGGCTGATTTCCCAGAAATGGGAAATCTGGCTGCAAATGGCATTCTTGATGAACAAATGTCACTTATATTGCTTTTATCCAATTCACAATTTGATAATAAAGCCACAATAGAAAATATATCAGATTATGGAAAGATATGCATGATAAATTAGCAGCGAATTAATCAATATGTGTATTAAAAAGCAAGTCCATCCCAAAATGTGAATCCTGTCATTTTTTAACTTATGCCATTCCCAACCTGTATGCAATTTGCTGCAGAACGTCAGGAACCAGCACTAGCACTAAATAGACCCCACAACATTAATTGTAACATTAAAATGATTATTATCTGACAGGTATTGGTTATTGATATATTGCATTTCTATACTCAACAGTCAGAAGCTTTGAAAAACTTCTAAAGTCGCAACTAATGGGAATTTTCTCTTCACTTTCCCCTTAGGCTGCGTGAAAGACTCCTGCTTATGAGGTCTGTGCAGACAGCATCGTGTTAACCCAGGTGTACGCTGAACTCCTCACCTCCTTCATAGCCTCCCTCTAGCCTGGCCTCCAATAAGCATTTAATTACAGGGCTTTGGCACAGGTAAGAAGGAGGCAAGTCAGGACGTGGAACAGAGAAAACAGCCAACTGGACAATAGACTGCCATCCCTCTGTTAGAATTTGAGACCAAAAGTTACCCATGCTGAATAAGAACGATCTCATAACTGCAGGTCATTCAGCAAAAAGACCCAACTTTGACCCTGCACTCCAAATTGTAGGTGGCCACATTTGGACTCAATCCCACCTGTAATGCTTTGCACCAATGATGGTCATCTTAAATATTACACCCCAAAATAACAATTCTGTTATTTACTCACTCTCATGTTGTGAGAACCAACCTTTCTTCTTTTTGCTGTTTGCCCATGAAATGTGAAAGCCACGGGGAACAATACTGTTTTGGACTTAAACTTAACAAAAATATTCAAACTCTTCTTTAAAACACCTTAGCAAATACACACTTTAAGGTGTCCTTGTTAAAGTGTAATTTCTCATTTATGTAATATTTGAGTAATATTAATTAACTACATGTATTTACAATATTCTTAGGGTTACTTGCATGCAATTATGCATACTGTATTGTTTTTTATAATAGTAAGTACATGTAATATGTGACAAAAACACCTTAAAATAAAGTGTGACCAAGAAAGCAAGTCACACAGGTTTAGATTAAATGCCAAAATTGTAATTTTTTGGGTGAACGATCCCTTTAACCCCACTTGTATGGAACCTGATCAGTCTAAATATTACACTCATTCAAACCAGGTAATGTGTGTGCAGAAATCCGTTGAGGCTTTTCACCACATTCTGATTTAATGGATCATTAGGTGGGAACAACATATTTACTGATGGATATTGTGCACTGGTTAAGAGTTCAAATTTGGGATTCCGGATTTAAAAGAGAACACTTTTTTGCTGGGGTTTGCAGAATGCATTAAAGTTATGCCGGGCCTGAAATTATAGCTTCAGTAAATCCCTTCTTTTAACTATGAACTGAACAAAGACATGATAAAGGAGCTGCACTATGTCACGCAGTGTCATCAGGACTGGGCCAGAAGCTGAAGCATTGCAACAAGTGCTCTATTTTTACTCGGCGAGGAAGGAAATGTATGGTTTTCCTATTACCTCATAACAGACTATCTGACAGATAGATGTATAGTGCGGCGTGCAGAGGCTTCAAGAACAGCCTTGCAGGAGACCAAAATGACAATGGGACTTGATTCTGACGACCCCAGAGGCACTTTTGTGACGGGACGAATGGTGAAATGGAAATGCAAGTTCTCCGGTTCATTTCTCATTCATCTGACTTCCGCTTCCCCAAGTTTGAAGGCAGGGTGACGGTAAAAGGGTGAAGAGGGAAAATACTTCCTTCACTGGGACGACGAGTGTTGAGAGATTTATATGAGGGGAGCAGGACCTTTGAGAGCACATGGGTGGGGTGACGGGGATGTGTTGGTGGGAGTGGGCGGCCCATTATCAGCTTGCATGGGAAGACTGGGGCTACAAGCCAGCTTTGGTGGGGGGAAATGGGGCTCGCTCCAGCTGTTTTAGAGATGGGAGCGGTTTCCTCTCGGCCTGAAAGAAAGGCATAATCGTCTTTCTGTCACTGGAGGGGCAGGCCAAAAATATGCTTTTCACATCAGAGCGATGGGGTGCAGGGAATATGGGGGGAGCGTGTGAGGAAAAAGAGGCGAGGGTGAGAAAAGGAAAAACACAGAAGCTGGCTACAGATGAAAGGCAAGTGCTCTCCATAAATTGATGCGTGACATCCTAAAGCATGCCATTTTTGTTGGATATAAGTTTATTGGTTTGCTTTTTGTATACATCTTTGCTGAACTGAACATTTATTTGCATAAATCAATAAAATAACTTTTCGTGTCAGTACAGGCCTCAACATTGAGAATGAGTCAATGGTTGGCAGCTGAAGCAGGGATCACAACAAGTGTTCTTTATGGAGTTAAATTATAGCTGTATGACTTAGTACTGCTGTGAGTTAAGAAGAATAAAGGTTGCTTAAACTGCCTATTTTCACTTGAAAAAACAAACATTTCCTAAATCTAATTTTGGCTAGTTATATGGCAGCGGTATAATTTATTTTTAATCAGTTTTGTTTAAATAATTAAAACGAAACTAAAACTTAAATATACAGAGTACAGCTAGCTGTGCGACATCACAACTTGGAACAACACTCACAGGATCAACAGTTCACACCTGAGTTGCGCCATATGCAGCGTAACTTTCATACTCCAAGCTCTAGATAAACCTATAAAATGCCAAACCATACAGTCAAGTGAATGATTAGATAGAGGACAATGCAAGCAAGGGAAAAAAAAGTTGTAAAGAGGTGGTACACCAACTTCTGTGGTGACCCTACGCCTCATGCAAACACAGTTAAACCCTATGTTTACAGAGTTTGGGGCAGCAACAGTATGTCACTACACAAAGAGGAAACGGAGGAGTGGCTTTCATTGAGCACTAAAACTGGTTTCCACGTCATCCAATCACAAGGGAGACAAAATGATGAAAAGGTGATGAAGGGGAGCGTGAGACTGAACATAAGAGTGTTTCTTAAGGACGGGCCCGCTCAACACAGAGCGGGTTTAACATCCTTATAATCATTCAGTAGGTGAAACTGTGGAGAAGATGAATCAAATCTAATCATACAATATGTTAGTACAAAGCCTTACCTTCAATGATGTACTGTTTTTGAATTGGTCAGAATCAATTGTTTCCAATACAAATTATAACTCTTGTCAAACTCAGGGCCTAATGTATACATAGCCCTGTCATTGTTAGACTAATTTCACTCTGGCTCATAAACAAAACAAAAGCAAAAAACAAAACACCAAATATGAAACTAAAAAAAAAAAAAAATATATATATATATAAAAACAATATAACATAAAAAAAATATATATATACTTTTTTTTTGCTTTGTTTTTATTTATTTATTTCATATTTTATATTAAAATATAAAATATAAAAACAAAGCAAAAAAAATGTATATATATTTTTTTTATGTTATATTGTTTATATATATAAACAATATATATATATATATGCTATATATATGCTTGCCCTTATTCCCCCTCCCTTCTGTCCACAATAATGTCCTATCACCCCATAAAAACATATAGTAATGCTTAATAGATGGACAAAACAGCCCACATTTCGGTTGCCACGTCTAAAAGGCTAATTTTTTAGTGCTTGAGGGCATTTAAAAACCCTAAAAGAGAAGTACCAAAAAATAATTACTCTGTTTACACATCAATTTTCTAAAATAAAAAAAAAGGAAAATAGACACTAAACGCCAAGTCTATGACTGCCATACAGACTGACAAGAGAGGGAGCCACATACACTGAATTGCTGTAATTGAATTGAGTCTATTAGGTAAACCAAAGACTCATAAAGCCACACTGACATGCCTGCAGTTGCACATTAGCAATTTAGGCAAAGTTCCAGCAGAGGCACAGTGCCATACAGCTGCCCTGGCAGAGCGTACGCACACACGACATCACCCACAGGCAGCAGCCACAGTAACAAGCCTGAATGCAGCCATCTTGCACATCCAATCCCACGCACACACACATGCACAATCCCCAAGTGTGAAACCAGAGCAGCTCACTGCCTGCCTGCCTGCAAGTAAGGGCAAATCGCTTATAACACCAGACTTTGCCCCAAGGGGTAAATTTTTTTTTCTCTTTGTTAAGGGAAGTGCCCCTGTCCTCCCCCAGCTCCTCATCTTCAAACAGGCAGACAGGTGAGGCCAGGGTCAGCGGCTCAGCTCCCTGCACCTGTGGGAGTAATAGCCCCTCACGGCCTCATGTGAGCCGGACTCAACTCCTGGCTCAGCCCCAGGTTCCAAGAGCCCGTCAATACATCTCTCGCTTTATGTAGGGGGCTGTCAGTTTTTCCAATCCGTCAAAAAAAAAAAAAAAAAGCAAACAGGGAGCGAGACGGGGAGCGTGTAACAACAGCTCATAGGTGATTTAAAGATCACGAAGCTTGAAATCCCCCTGCTTCCTAACCCCTCCCGTCCGTGACAGGATTCTGGAATCTTTTCCTGTTGGGTCTTGTAAGGTGGGCGACGTGGAATAGATGCGGCTTGAAGACATATTCCCAAAATAAATCCTTCACTTTCCAACTTCTAAAATCACTATCCAGTGGCATTAAACGAATCAAAAAGATCCAGTTTTGTGAACTCAGTTCAGGTCAAGATTGGTCCAAGCAATGTGTCATCAAAGTGAACTGAAGCGCAGCGCTCGGAGTGCTTCGTAAAGAGTAATGAGCTTCACTGATTTTTTAAAACCTCAAGAAGCTTCTCCAGAAGTCAGATGTCTGTGAGGCACTTGTCATAACTGCTGGTCAGAAAGTGATACTTCAAAGTGGATGGAAATTTAGGAAGAGCCAACTGAAAGAGTATGCTAGGGTGATTAAGTGATTAATTTTTTTTTATAAAGTGATATCAGGGAAGGTGAGAATTGAAAGGTTTTAGGTCATCTAAAACTGGTTTCAAGTGATGCCATATAAGAGAACCATTTTTTGGGACCTTCCAGTAAACACATCTCCAAAGAACCATTTTTAAGTGTGAAGAACATTCAAATAATTGGAAAAACCTTTTTTTCCCCACTATAAAGAGCTTTGTGAGCAATGGAAAATTTCCGTGAAGGTTTAAGGTTCTTCATAGAAACACAGATTCCAGTAAAAAGAAAGCTTGAATCAGCTTGCAAGGTGATAACAGAAAAAATTAAAAAATCACTTGAAAGTAGCATACCCGTGCTTGAAACCAGGCCAGATTGAAAGCCTCACAGTTTAAGAATTTAAGAGGTGACCGTGGTTGAAATATGATCATTTGTTCTCTCTGAGCGGAAGCCAGGACAGTGCATCAAAGTACATCAAAAGCTCCAGGAACCCTGGAAACATGATGCCACCTCACGCAGGAAAGGCGGCAAGGCCAGACAGGCCCACAAATTCCTCCCTGCTGTTTGTAAAGAAATTTTAAATATCCAGGATTCTGTCCAAACTCATGTTCTTTGCATATCCCTTCAGGATGTGGCAGAAACTGTGGCCACAAAAAAACTTGACAAAACCTCTGGCCTGACAACTATAACTATGCTTTGATGTATCCCGTTTACACAAAAATTAACAGTACACTGTGTAAGAAAATGGAAAAATGATTCCCCGGTTTCACAGACAATGCTTAATCCTATTCCTAGAGGGTTAGTTCAATTCTGTCATTAATTCAACCTCATGTCATTCCAAGACCATAAGATCTTCGTTCATCTTCGGACACACAAAGTAAGGTATTTTTTGATGAGATCAGAGAGCTATCAAACACTCCACAGACAGCAACGCAACTGAAATGGTCCCAGGTCCAGAAACGTACAGTAGAACATTGCTAAAACTGGCCACGAGACATCTGCGGCTCAACTTCAGTTTTGCAACAATAGGAGAATATTTTTTTTCTGGAGGGGTTAGGGACCCGTCTATGAAACCAGGCCAGTATGTGACACTGCATGTGTTCACGCCATTATGACTGATGTAATCTAATGCCAAATAGAAAAGCTAAAAGAAGTCATTTTCTACTTTATACAAAACGGACAACAGTATAACGAAAATAACTGTATCTGCTGTTTCTGCTTAATTTCAGCAATCATAAAAAATACATGTATTGCAGCCAGAACCATGCTTAATGTGTGTTTAATTAACAAAATGTAATAAACTGTTAGGTCTGTCTAGGCCTTTTAATAAATTAAATTTATGTTTGTTAAATCCCTGTTACTGATCAAAAACTATTGAACAAGTACAAATATTTAAATATTTAACAGCATTTAATTTTTTTTATCCCATTTTTAACTTTTTCTTTTTTATCTCAAAAAAAATTTAAGGCAAAAACAAATCCACTAACAGCATTTATGCCATTTTGCATTTAATTAATCTCAAAAGTGACCACTTTTGCAAGGCCTAATTGTTAGTTAAAAAAAAGAAATGCAGCAATTGTTTTTCATATCATGGCAACCGTTATTAACAAACCAAGACCTGGCACTACAGTCCTCTCTCTCTCTCATCAAGACTGACTGCACCTTAATAGAGTGACCATGTGTTTTGTGCAGTGGCAACAGCTAGGGCACCGATGCATGCCTGCAAGCCCAGACTTGCTTTTATTAGCATAACAGCCACTTCTTGGGAGGTCATGCTTGTGTTTTCCCTAAGTGCTGGTTGTCCACCAGGCAACGTCATGCTTTACAGCACAGGAATCCACTCTAAGGGTTACCCAACGCCAAGCATCAGGCTTAAACAGTGGAGGGTCTGACATCTAAGACTAGTGGACATGCTCACGAGACCAAAAAAGCCCAACTTCCCAGTCATTATACGGTATCCAGACAGGTTCAAAAGCAGACAAAGCAGATGAAGCACTTCTTACTGGTTAAAATCTGGTCCAACTTTGTCCTAAAAAACTGTGTCCTAAAGACTGTTCATACCAAAAACTAGAATTATAAATATAACTAAAACAATGTACTAGCATCCACTCCAATGCACGATAATATTGTTCATTATAAGCACAAGCTACTGATTGCTGTCAATACATTTATCATTCAGTAGGTTGATTACAAAGATGTAATTTCTCTGAGCCATTAAAAATTCAAGTTTGTTACAGTCCTTTAAACAAGAAGAATATATAAAACAGCACATCAAAACATCAGTGTGAATGTCTTTGCAAAGATTTCATGCTATATTGACTGATAAAAGATATTTGATGAGTTATTGGAAAAAAATCACTTCGGTTGTGCTTTTTCCAGTCCACTGCAAAGGCACTTAAGCTAGTCAACCTGTTCAAAAGAAACATTAAGCATTTAGAAAGGCCTCTTATATACGCAAAGAAATTCTTTTTCCGAACGGCAGAGGCTTTTTATGACTCAAGACACTGTATAAGCAGATTGACTATTGTGTCTAAGCACACACAAACCTAGGCAGCAGTGCCATTACCTCACTCTCTGTTATCACAGTAATGACAGAACGTGTGTGCAAGTCGTGTGCCTGCGCCAGATCAAGTCTGAGCATGTCAGTCGTGCCTCCACAAATTGCTGCTTTAATCAACAGAGTGTTTAACAGTAACCAGGGCTGAAGACATGACAGACAGCAGGCAGCGTGCAGCCAGGAGCTCTCTCACACTGTGAAGGGCAATTAAGGGTTCAAGCCTCAACAGAGGAAGGAACAGAGAAAGAAAGAAAAAAAAAACAAGAGGGAGTGTGAGAGTGAAGAGAGTGCGGAAAGCTATCTGTACCCTATTCAGAAATAATATCACTTAAATGGAGTAAAAAGGTACCAAGGAAAAAGCACTGGAAGCAGAGGAATTCTGACCACAGACACCTGATACTGAAGAACTAATGAGTTTGGCCATTTAAAAAAAACACAAAAAAAACTTTTAGGACTCAAATGTGAGGAAAAGCTGATTTGATTAACTGTTCTGACTCAATGTGTGACAATAAAAAGTAATTAAAATAAAAATCAACAAACTGAATCATTGCACTAAAGAAATAATAATAAATAATTGTATAAACATTGCATTGAAATACACAAAAAAAAATTTAATGTAAGGGTGGGGTGAAATTTGTAATTTTTTTTTAATTAATAAATTATCTAGTGCAGCTAAAAGTACTCAAGTGTAAAACAACACTGCCCTCTGATGGTGGTCCTGCCTTGCTGCTGTTTCACAAGCTAAATCAGGAGACAGTATGAGGATGGACTTACTGAGGTCTTCTGCCAACTGAACCCTCCTGCCAGTGATCAGCTGGACTTTCTTCTCAGTATCCTCTCCAAAGTCCTCTAATACTTCTTTAACGTTCTTTTCCAAGCGTCGCACTGTTAAAAAAACACACACACTTATTTGTGTTGTTGATACCAGTGGTCTCAGTCACTGTGTCCTCGCACTCAAGCATGTTTAGTTCCTAATAAGAGAAAGTAACCAGAACTAAAGACTTGTTTGCAGGAAAGCTGGTAATGAGAACCCGCAGACATACCCTCTGTATTAGTGAGCTGTTGTCTTAGAGTATTGGCTGTGATGGCCAACATTCTCTGAATCCTCCAGAACAGGACCACATCATTGCACTCAAGCTGGAACAAAGAGAAATAAGTCAAATTATTAGCTAACTAGAACTTTTTAACATGACTCAACACAAAATAAAAAGCTTCCTCTGTACCTCAGAGTCTACAAAGTGCCTCTGGTAGTAGTAGAAACCTCGCCGACAGAGGTTGCAATGTGATAAAGCCTTCTGCAGGAAATGACGTCGATAGAGTTGGTGCCATGTGTCCTTGATCTACAAAAAAAAAAAAAAAAAAAGAGATCAGTTAAATGTAGAGAAAAAACCTTAAATCTATGTGCTGATAGTTATGTTAGAAGCGTGTCACTTACCAGTACGGGGTCCACTTCCACTCCTCGGGCCTCCAGGTTTTTGCGCACTGTAGTGACCTCATCATTGGCCAGGTAGGCTGTGTGATCCTCATGTAACTTCAACAGACGCTCCAGCTCGTTTTTGGTCTCGTTACGGATATGCTAGAATTAGGGAACAACATGTATGAGTTTATCACTAGCACCTACGTGTAGTAATACCACAAAGGCTGACACTAAAATATGGCTCCAAGATCAAAAAAACGATCCCCCTACCCCAAAAAAAAACAATAAATAAAATTTAGTGTTGTCTGTTCAACCTGCTCTGGTGTTCGATTTTTCCAGCTCAACCACCTCTGCTTCCAGTCTGGCCCCACCATATCTGCTATTACTGAGTCAGCTGCAACACAGGAAGATGAGTCACACACTCTATAGACTGACAAGCAAGAAAGGGCTTTATGATGGCTAGACGTACTGTCTTTAAGGCGAGAATGCAGTGTTTCCTCCATGAACTGAATAGCTGCATCCCACTGGGGCTTGTCTGTGATAGAACGGTCCTCTAGAGCATTGTGTTGAATCACTCTCTATAACGCACATATATAAGAAATATTTACAGACAACACTCAAGAAACCCCTGCGTCCTGCATGAGCAAAATACTCTATTATTTCTGGAAATTATATATGTTATACTTACCAAGCTGTCCATGGCTCTTTCATTCCACTTGTGTCGTTTAATGCTTTCATCCTTGACAGCTTCCTTCAGCTTATCAAAGATGTCATCTTGGTCTTTCCCTTTGTATTCTGCCATAAAGCGCGCAAACTCCTCCTGCAATGTTTCCCAAGCAACCTGAGTAGCAAAGAAAAGAAGATGTAAAAATGGATAAGAGACATATTTTAGAAGATTAACACTTTATTTTAAGGTGTCCTTGTAACACATTACATGTACTTATTATTATAACAACTACACTTTTTATGACCATTTTTAAAAATCATCATTATTAGATTTTCTGTATTTCGATTAAATAAATGCAGCTTTGGTGAAAATAAGACACTACTTTTATTAGAAAATCCAACTCCAAACTTCATAGTATAAATAATATAATTTAACATAACATAATATAACAGAATAGAATGCAATACTGTTTTACCTGATGATTTGAGAAATGTAACTACCAGCTATGAACACAGAAAAAAGCAGTGTTTCATCAGCGTTTATTACCTCCAATGCTTTATGAGGAAGTTGTTTATCAGTCCACTGCTTAAGTTTAATGTCTACGGTGGTGTTGAAAGTGCCTGAGTTCATGGTCTGAGCGGCAGGCAGGTATATGTTCTCAATAACGTGTGTTGAGACCCTTTCCCAAAGCTTCTTTTGTAAGATGGACTCCCTAAAATGACAAAAAAAAAAATTGTTTAATTCTTAAAAAAGACATGCCCATGCTGCTATCAAATGTAAACCAAGCGCACAATAAACAATGTTAATGATGTTGTTTTGAGCTCTCAACCACCAAATAACATCAAAAATCTACTTCATAATTCTAAACAGCTGAGTGGAAAGTATAGGACCTGACATTAAGACAAAGATGAGAATATTCTGAGGGTGATGGTGAAGCTCATTTATCATAAAAGGAAACCATATTTCATAGTTTCCTGTTTGCTTTGTTCTAGTGTGGTACATCAATACACACACATCTCCAATACCACTAAACTAGCGCTGCCCAGAGAAGCCACCCTCCAGCTATTCATCATGCCATTGATTTGAGAGGCTGATGGAGCACACTGGGCCCCCCTACAAACATCTGATCTATTTCATTTAGCTTGTTCCTCTGGGTTTTCGGTTCATAACTCCGGGTACAGCTTGCAGCTTTGCATTCTGATGGTACAGTCGGCCCTGAAGCCATGAGATGGAGATGTCGAGTTTAACATCCAACACGCAGCCAACAAAGAGTTGAAGATTAAGAATGCCTCATCATTATTGGCTGTGCTGATGAACACGGATATATAATATTTTAGTGTGTATGTTAGGGATGTTCATTTTAACCGTTTAACTGTTAACTGACCGATATGAATTTTGACCGATTAATACAATCAGTTAAACGGTTTAAAAGGTCATTTGATTTATTTCAGTATTTTACCTACTCATAGTCTATAGAAAATTTATTGGCCACATTCACACAGCAGCAGAACACAGTTTTTGAGTCCTAATACTGCGTGTCAGCTGAAAGTTTAGTTCTCGTCAGTTTTCCGCCGGAGCCGCTCTCGTCAGTTTTGTTTTCAGTGCGCGATTCAAATGCTCCGCTCTTCGCCCAAAGCTGCTGTCAGTTAATGAAGGTTTGATGAAAGAACTCGCGCCTCGATTGGACTCCTGTCATGTCAGAAAGTGACTTTTATGGACGCTGCCATCTTCGACATTAACTGGGTCACTGTTGCTAACTTTTTTCTTTCGTTTTCTGTGTATACCCATGGTTTCTGACCTCAGCTGTGTCAGAATGCAAATCATATTTAACATCAAATCAATAAGGTGAAATGTATATACATAAATAATGCCACAAAATCGTACTACAAGCAATCTGGAACTTATGTTTTTGTAAAACAGTAGTCAATTATGGAGTAGGCAAAACCAAATTAGTACAAAGTCCTCTACACAGGACAAATGATATGTAAATGTAATATGTATTTTATGATGTTTAAAAAAAAAATAGACAATCTAACAATTACTGTTGTTGTTAATAAAAAAAAGAAGTGCTCACCAGTGTTTTGGTGTAACTTGACTCAAGCTGATCACCTCATCCAAGATTTCATTTTTGGCCTTCTCATACAGCTCGTTCTATGAGAAGACATACACAGAAAAAAAACATGTCAAAATGCGTATACAGTAGATTACAGAATTAAGTAATAAATAAATAATACTACTATAAATAAATTAATACACTGCCTTCCAAAAGTTTGGAAACGGCCTAGAAAAGTGGGGTTTTGGACAATATTGACCAATTTTTTAATGCTGGTTTTCAATGATAATGTCAAGTTACTTTAATGTACAGTATTTGCACCAAAAATTGATAAGCATTAATGTTGACATCATCCGAAACCACACTTTGCCAGGGCAGTGTAAAAAATATTAACTAATGTTGTTTTGATTATCTACCACACATAAATCAGAATGCTAGAATGCTGACACTTAGTTTTGTGTAGCCAGGCCCATGAGGTCATTTGACGGACATGTCAAACAACCAATCACAGTTAGTTTCGTTCGATGTAGAATAGTTTAATTAGGAGTCAGTTCTTACCCGGTCCAGCTCTCGTAAACGAGGATAGTTGTTTTTCCACTCAGTCTCCAGGTTAAATCGGGATGCTGGTCAACAGGGAAGATTACAAAAAGTTTAATTTAGATTATTTTCATGAATATCCATAGATTTGTTTTTAAGGACACTTTTTTGGATCTGGATGGTTAGGATAGACCATTTAGATGCTTTTGTTTTTTAATTAAGGATAGCCCACCCCAAAAAAAAATAAATAAATCAAATAATTAAAAAAAATTACAAATGTTATTAAATTTTTTTGGTTCCCATTGACATCCACAGTATTTTCTGATCAAACAACAGGAAACAATGGGAATGGAAATTTTTACAAAACAAACAAAGCCATACAGGTTTGGAGGGACTGAATGGTAGGTAAATGATGGCAGAATGAAGGCAAGTAAAGGATGGTACTTTTATTTTTGGGCGGACTATCCCTTTAGTATGTTAATTTTACAGACAGCATAACTTAAATAAGGTCACAAGAGTAAAATTTCAGTATTTCTAACAAACTGGTAAAAAGTATTACAAAATTCATTAAGAAAACTGCAGTACACAATCATTAATCCCATTCTTGAAAATATAAATAAATTGATTTTCTATAAAACGATGCGTTCAAAGTTTCCATTGCCACCTATAATAATAGAGTGAACTTAGACTAAAACTTTTCAGTGACAGCTTCCCTATTCCTCAGACACTTCCCATCTCCCTCTGTCTAATTCCCTATACAGGGACACCAGATAGACTGCGCTGTGGCCATGATCAATGCACCTGGAGCCAGGCGTGCACTGTATCAGCAACCCCACGCTCCCAAGGGCCCTGCGTCCCCAGCACACACACGGGCCGGGTGCCTCGCTCACACAATGGAGATGACGCTAATTGCTCTGGTTATCGGGCCGGCCCCAGTGCAGGCGTGGAGATCGATAGCCCACACAAAGGTTTGAGAAGCGTCCCGGGTCAGGCAATAAATCTAAAGGTAGAGCGTTAGCAGGGGTGGCCTGTTAATTGGCAGCATAGAGGTCTACAGCGTGCCCTGTGCAGAACGTCTGAGCTGAGGTGAGGTGTGACGGGAATCAGCACGCACAGAACAGGCAAACGGCTCTGCTCAGGTGGGTTTTCAGAGTTAAGTGGCTGTCGAGCTGTTGGTTTGGATTCTATTAAGGTTTATTTACTGGGTCTCCTGAGAGCTGATGCGCACTTTGCTTCTCAAAATGCCCTTGAAAATCAGCATCTTATTAGAGGATAAAAATAGAAATGATCAAGTTAAAGGCCTAAAAGCTAAGGCCTTTTCTTATTTTAGCGTTTTCAGATATGTTGTAAAGCAGTAGTTAACAACCAGAAAAGATACAGAAAAGCTATCTTAGATTTTTCATTTGCTTCTAGACTAAATGGAAATGCAAAAAAAAATATATATACATACATATATATATATACAAATTTTTAAAATGTTGGAAACTAGGGTTGTGCGATGTCAACCAATTTGGCATCGAACGATGTCTAATTTGAAACATTGCGATGGACGATGATATCATCTTCGCTGTACCCCGCCCCACGACTGACAAAACAGTGTTCGTGCGAGCAGGTGAGAGAGGATTGAGCGCAGGAGTGATCGTGCACCAGTGTTTGACTTTCGCGCGGATGACATATCAAGCGCGAGGGTTTGATATGAGCTTGCGGAGACGTTTCTTCGCATGTACATCTGTTTTCCTCTCGTGGAAATCATTTACCGCACTCGCCAGCATCAGTGGTGCGCTCGCTTATTAATTGCATAGATTTGCCGCCATAGATTAAGTGTGTTTTTCGTGAGCTGGTTGCTGCTGTGGCAGCGGGGCGGAGCATCGCGATACCGGCTCAGCATCGTGATGTCTATCTGCCATCGGCGATGGAATCGTCTATCGACCCAACCCTATTGGAAACATTTTGTAAGTTTTCTAGGGTGCCCCTATTGGGCCCTTGGCTCCCTAGTTGTAAACCACTGTTCTAAAAGTTTGACAGATAAGGTTTCTAGGCAAATATTTCTTGAAAACAAAAAAAACATACATTCAGTCTGTAACTTGCAGTGGGATATCATAAGGCTTTATATGACTTTAGGGGAAGAAGAGTTATGATGATTTAAGGCCATCTTTTTGCTGTTGATTTCATCAGACTGTACTTTTTGAGTGAACAATCCTTTTAAGATCTGTTAGATGGAGTCATCTTACCTTTGAAGGCATCTGCTTGTTGTTCTACTGATTCCCTGACCATCTTCCAGAAGCAGTCTGACACAGCAAGACTCAGGTTCTTTGTGGTCACCTGATGAGCTTTCAACATGCCATCCCTTTAGCAGGTTGGGACAAAGATTGCACAATCAAAATATGTGAAAGACTATGCAAACTAAAAAAAGTTAGAAATATGCATTTGACTCCTACTTCAACAGTCTTGAGCTCTGAAAGAAGTCCTCCTCGTAGTCTTTGATAGAGTCTATGCTTTCATTAGAACTGCCTACAAAAGAATCATGGGACTGAATTAGTTCCTTAATTAGTGCATCAAATTTTATGTGCAAATGGTTTCTAGAAAGATCTCATGCTTACCTTTGCCAGTTACTACTGCAAAGTAGCCCAAAGCCTTCATTGGGAATAACTTGCCTTCAACTATTTGCTGGATCTACAAATGATGGAAAAATATTATAATTTGAAGCAAATAACATTAAGTTCATGAAGCAAAACTCAATGTCACCATCTGTACATAACTGAAGTCAATATTGCCTGTTTAATGCCAGCAGACAAAAAATGCCTCCCTCTAGTGGCTGAAACAGGAAGTAACATTATTAAGAGTTTATTTAGTAAATATCTAAAGGTCTTACTCTGCTTGGACTAGCTAGGTTCTTTTCTGCCAGGTCAACCTTGGTAAGAACAAAGATGGTCCTTTTGCCCTGAGGGTCCATCTGACTGACCAGATCAGTGACTATACTACGCTCTGCATCTACTGAGCCATCTGAAAGAGAGAAACAAACCAACAGAGAAATATTAACAGAGTTGGCTAAAGATAATGCTAATATTTGATGACGAATAGTTTAATGGAAGGAAGCTCACCCTGAATGCAGAGGATGATGGCATTTGGATTCTGCATGTAGGCTTTACTAATGCTAAAAATGGTTTCTTTTGTGTCAGCAGCCATGCCGGCTGTCACGGTCTGTATACAAATGAAAGTCATTGCCATCAAACATGTTCTGCATAGATGGTTGTATTATTAAACAGTGCACAAAACTTACACTGATCACACCCGGCAAATCAACAAGCACCATTCTCTGGATTCCTGGACCCTTTACGCTTAAAGAGATGGTCTAACACAGAATAAAAACACATGAATTATGAACATAAAAGTATTCGAGCAGCTTCAAGTGTAAACGTTTTCAAAAAAGCACTGACCTCAGGACTGACTGTCTGACCTTCCTTCACACTCTTCCTCATCCTGATTTCAATCTCGTGCCTCAATGCTGCGAGCTAGAAACAAAAAACATATCATCTGAGTGACCTGACAGTCAAATTGTACAATAATAGTATTATAGTTATTATAAATAATTTTAGTTACTCACATCCTCCTCTTTCCCAAGGTCAAACTCACGAGTGCTGTCTTTGAACATTGCTACATGGTGCGGGCCTTCACTCAATGTCACCTACAGGTAAACACATCACAATTAATATAATATCTACTGCATAATTATTCTTCATGAGTTGTTTAACTACTGTGTTTAATTCACCTTGACAGGGGATCTAGTCATCATTTCTCCAGAGCCTCTTGGGAAGATCCTAGCTTGAGCTATCATCTCCAACACACTGGTCTTTCCTGCACTCTGGTCTCCAACTACCACCACCTAGTGAAGAGAAGACAGCAGATGGTTATGTCAGAACCATTAAGGCCGAATCCCAATTCTATTTTACACCCCTAAACTTCGAGACACCCATACCCCTTCACGTGAACGCGCAAAACAAGGAGGGAAGGGCTAAGGGGTAGAAATGGGATTGGGTCTTAGAGGTGTTTCCACGACAGGGAAACCATTAGTTTAGTTTATTTCAAATATACTGTATATAATAAAAAAGAGGAATAATACTGACCCTTGGTAGATGATCTTGAGTGTTGTAGTTGGAGTCATAATCTGAGAGAATGTCCAGGACCTCAGAGTACATATCAATCAAAGACTTCTGCACAGAATCAAAGTCAGGAGAAATGCATCAGTCAAGTGATTTACTGCATGTATCACTTATAAGAATTGAAGAACCTTACCTTGACTTTTCTTTGGTGAATACCCTTGTCATCTTTCTGCAGCACCACTTTCCTCAGTTCCTTATTCTCCTTTTCCAGACGCTCCAGAATCCGTTGGTACTTTAACTGCATAAGCATGACGGAAATAAGAGGATAAAATGCATATAAATTGATCATGATAAAAAAGGTTTAGTATCAAAAAAAAAGGCTTAAAATCAGTGACACATAACTGTAATACCTGTGTTCGAACAAGTTCTTCCTGAAGCTGGTCAACTTTTTCTTTGTCAGAAGACTGAAAGAACAAGAAACAATGTAGCAGACTATTCTATATTTCTTTTTAGGACAGCTGATGATCTTCCTAATATCCCGCTTTAAGAGCCATTGCACCCACAATCCACATCTCGTGCACTGAATTCCAGCAGGCATCCCAGCAGAGGAAAAGCAGGTTAATGCAAAGAGAAGAAATTTACTTTCCAGGTTTTTCAAGCATTTAATTAATCATTTAAATCACCACCTCAAAATTGATTTGTAAAGGATGCATCAAAAGCACTGAATGATTTCAATGCAACTGTTGAGTACCAAATCACAGAAAAGCAGTGGATGATTTGAAAAGAGAAGGACACAAATGAAAACATCAAACGTACAAACACACATCTACATTAAAACCAAGGGTGTGTGAATTGAATTGGTCTTTGTTTATTGCTAAATAAAACGTCTTATGCCTATGTGAAGATGTGATTCGTTGTGGTGTTAGGCAGGTTATTTTTGCTAGCCAACAGCTGGAGCAAGGTGCATTGCACTCCATGTGGCAGGACGGCACACCACTCCATGCAGTGAATGTTAACTGTATTCGTAGAACTGTGTAAATGAACGGGTTTGCAAGAGCGAGGCAGATTGGATCGAGTTGGCACAAAAATGATGAAATCACACAAGTTTATTATTCTGACAGCGATAGGCGGACAGCAAATATGATATTTGTACTTTTACAATGCGAACACGTTTAGAGACGGGGTCTTTTGAAAGCTGCTTGAATTAAACGAAGCATCCTGCCGTATGGTTGACACGAATAATAAATGGTTGCAAAGTCACTCAGAGTTTAATTGTTAAAAATCGGAAGAATTTAATACACCCCAGATACCATGAGGTTCAAAAGTCTGAGACCACCCTAATAAATATGCTTGTCTCTTAGCAAGTTATAGGAATGCGTAGAAATACAAACCAGGAAATATTTAATACACAAATATTTTGCATTGTTTCTAGGTAACCAATTAAATGAGCAAATTTGTGATACTGTTCATGTGAACCCACAAGTGCAAAAGATAAGATTTCCTTCCACTGAAGCTCACAAAATGCCGTTTTGAACACATACTGTACACACTACAGCTAAAATCAGTTGTCAGTTCACCTTTAAGTGGATAATCCAGTTAATCAAAAAATTGCAGGTTGTGATATTACAGTGTATACAGAGCTAATCTGAACAACTGGTTGTTAATGATTTATTTAAACAAACAACATGGTTATCTTTACTGTATGTGTCAAGCAAGAAGGGTACACTTTGACTTATTAGCGCTGCCAGATCTTGCTAAAATAAAACAACAAATAAGTGTGAGCTCATAATAAACTCAAATGCAAATGTTTTATCTTAAAAACACATGTCAAAATATAGTGACCTGAACCTTCCTACTTAACTCCATCAACTGGATCACTTTATGAGCCAAGCATAAAACAACAAGTCCAAAGATGCTTAATGAGTTTTTTGTTTTTTTTTAAGTGGACATGGCAACTCTTAATGAGTGAGCTCCGCAAAGCAATCTTTAATACATAAAACATGACAACTCTGCCGGTGTTGGTTTAGTTAAAACAGGCAAACCAAACGAAATGAGTCTTTTGGCACTGGAACACATTTACTAAAAAATACAAGACACCAAACACACAAGATGACAGAACATTGATATGGTTGCCATGATGCCAATCAACTTTCGAGAGTGAGTTCTGTTCTGTACACACACAAAATAATAATTAAGGGGATTCATGCCCATATATAAATGAGGACGTCACTCCTAAAACCTGTGTACGTAGTTAAGTTGTCACAATAGAATAAATACATTACAAAACATATTACAGGCTTTTTAGCAACATCTAAACACTAAAATAATATTAATAATATATTAATATAATATTAAAAATATAAAATAATATTAATTAATAATTAATATATATATATATATATATATATATAATGTTTAAATAAATAAATACAAAAATGTTTTAATTATTTTTAAATAAAATTTTTTTTATTAAAATATATATGTTTAAAGAGTGAAAGAGCCTTTGTGATGAAAAAACATTTATCTAGTGGTCTCAGACTTTGCACACCAAGCTGTGGGATGAAATAAGTTCACATAAACACGTATCCATATAGATACTCAGATCAAATTGATATACAAGTACAGATTAAGCTCTTGCTACATTAAAGTCGCAAATTACAAAGATCTTGGATGGGTGGAACTACTTATCTGGTTTGTAACTAGAGTATATTGAAGCTGTAATTCTCTCATATCAGTCGTTAATACCTCCACCATTCATATTTATTATAGGAATTTAGGAAAAAAATTCAATATATGCTTTTAAAGGCATAAAACAGCTACAAAAGAATGGTGTGGAGTTGTTAAAGACTGGCACGAGAGCCACAGCATCAGAGGGGTGGTGGGGGAATGGACCTTCACCTTGCGTTTGGACTGCGAGGGGCTGGGGTTCGGGGCCGGGCTGGGACTGGGTTCACGCGGCGGAGGCGGAGCATTATTGGCTGCCGCCCGCCGCATCTCCTCCTCGTGCTGCTGGATCTGCTGCTGAATGAGAACGAGCTCGCTGAGCAGCCCCTGCTGAGGGACGGCATAGTGACAGAGACGGGCAGTCAATCAACCTGCTTACCAACATGGCAGAGCTTTTGGGAAATGGTCCGCCTCAACTTAATGTACTGCAATTGATAATACAGTATAGTTTTGAATCGAACTCAAAAAAAGGTTGAACCTCAAATCTTTAAAAGCGTAAGAGACAACCATAAGGGTCTCCGTGCAATAGGCAGGGGAAGATTTGAACTGCGAAGATCAGAGGGAATCAATACAATCTTTTAAGCACTCTAATAATGTTGAATCACATTTAAGACCTGCACTCACAGTCAGTATTTTCAAGCAGCTATAATTGTAGTAAAGGCATTTCTAATAATAAGATCACATAAAAGTACTGCTATTAATAAAAGCGGGCATTTGAAGTACAATGAGCAATTTAGTTGAAGAGCAGTGCAAAGCCTCAAGCTGGAGAGAGCAAATATTACAAGACATGACTATAACAAGCGTTTTGTCTTACATTATTTACGCACATTATATCTTTATATCATATTCTTTGATGTATGTAAAGTTGTAAGTAGTGCATGTATTTGAAAGTGGAATCTTTTATAAAATTATAAACAACTTTACTGTAACGTATAATCAATTTAATGAATCTTTGCTAAATCGAAATTTAAATTCCTCTTAAAAAAATCTTACTGATGACAAATATTTGAACGGTTCCATACGTTACATTATATAGTCTATAGCTTATTTTATGCTGATAAAATATGCTAATGTGAAAAATGTCTACTGCTACTTTAAACTGAAGTGTGTTTCACCTAAGATAATGAGGAACTTATGATTGAGGAAATGGTGGGTGGGGGGGGGGACTACAAAAAACAAAACTGAGATCAAACACTAAAAGTAAATTGCTCTCAGACAAGCAATCTTATTTAAAAAGAGTAATGATAGTGATGGACAAACACATAGGCAAAAAAGAAAAATCAATTTCCTGCAACAAGAGTTTTAATGCAGTTGCAGGATGAAATACTGTATATAAACCTACTGCTGGGATACAAGCATATCTCTAATAGCCTTGATGCTCAGCTGTCCTATAGTGTGCACTAAGAGAGACAATTCTTTCATATGAGGTGAATACTTCCAAAAGAGGCAAGGTATCAAGAGCAAGGTGTAAACAACATTACTGCTCACTAGGGGTGGCACGGTTCACAAAACCCACGGTTTGTATCACGGTTTTAGGGTCACGGTTTTCGGCTCTGTACGGTTCTTGTTATTTTTTTATTTTAAATCTAGAAATGTACTTCAGCATATGATATATAGCTTAATTATCCACAACTTAGGATACAGTATTTAAAAAGTTATATCATGTAATCATGCATAAACTGAATTTGACTTGACTTAAAGCACATTATT
>JAUCMU010000104.1:14167990-14186834 GCA_032275025.1 Enteromius treurensis
GGAATTTTTTTTTTTTTTTTTTTTTTTTGCTTTGCTGGACATAAGCTGATCTTGCAAAGCTGGGTAACACATTGCGTAATGAGTTTTGGAGGAGAACCTCAATAAAAACAGGAAAGTGTGCTCTGATTAGCGATAGTGACCCAGTAGCAATTTGTTCTCTTCCCCCACACATCAGTGCTTCACATGCTCTTTCTCACGCCTCACATCCTCCTTATACACACTGTACACATCCACCACTTAATCAGGACTGTTTATAGCAGAAAGAAAAAGTGTGATGATGCCTGGTTACTACTAATTATAAACTAAATAAAGAACAACATCAAATGCAATGTATACAGTACAAACAAGAATGCAAGACTGAATTAAAAATAAACTTACAATAACAATAACTTTAGTTATGAAAACAATTTAGGCTGACTGTTATTTTCCTGCATTTTGTGCTACGCATGATTTGTCATGTTATACTTTTTACTGATTCTGCCTTAGGTTGTCAACTATATGTGTGCATCTGTGTGTATCATTTTTAGTAATTTTTGACCCTATGGGGACAACAAACAATATTATAAATCATACCGATCTTTTGGAAAATATAAAATAAGGGACGTTTAGGGGTAGGGTAGAAAATAAAGTTTGTACAGTATAAAAATCTATCTGTCTATGGAATGTCCCTATGAAACATGAATAGCCTACTTAACATTATCTGCAGTAGGTATGCAAAGAATATTAAATGAATTACAGTGATAATATGTTGACTAGAAAGTCGCAGTATCTATTTGTTGTATTGCTTCAGTCTTATGATTTATTATGCTCAAATCAGATTTTAATGGGATTAATGTAATGAGTGCTATTCCAAAAGTCACAAGCTAAGGTGGCTTTGCATTTTACATGTGCAGAATATGACTGAAGTGGAGCCGAAAATTGACATTTCTGTTGAAATTGAATCATTCATTCATTCATTTAATTACTCGTGTACCTGGATAATTGATTTTAAGCATTCCATAGTGGCATAGTGGGTTGTTAAATAGGTTTATATTTTTTTTCTGTTGTTTTTCTCTGGCAGCTGTTTTTTTAATGTGAATTTTCTGCAAGCAGCAGATAAGTGCATATTTGTACTTTGTATGTTGCATAGGTCAGGAAACAAGTTTTGGCAATGCATACATTCTCAGTATGTCTTGAGGAAAGTAATGTGGCTATTTGTAAACAGGGTAATCCAGCCCAAGAGGCAATGCGTCAAGGTTAATAGGTGAAGCTCCTATGATTAGCTTGAAACGCTAGTGAAACGCTTATACAGGTCAAGAATAATTAACCTATTTTGACCTTTGCCACGGCAGAGCTTACAGGCTATTATGTCTATTTAATGCAATTACGCACAAAATTATTATACAAGGTTTTATACTAAGCCTTACAATACTAACCTTACTATAGGAACTCATTACTGCTATCCCATTTATGACATTCAGCTCAATATAAAATATATGTACTATAAATATATGTACTTCCAAATGCACAAACGATCAGTTATCATTAATGAGATTAATAAGTTTATAGCATGTTTCTGATTATTTAAATATGACTAACATTCTTATGAAAATGATGTTTATCACTTTTTCGTATGTCATGGTCTTTCTCCTTCTCTTTCTGCCCCGGATTCATTTATGGAAAAGTCTCAGCTGGAAGCCATGCAGGCGAATCATCTCCATGCTAATAGCATGTCCCCTGTCCCTGTCCACCTTAAGGGCCGTGAGGAGAAGGAAGTGCACTCTCATTCTCGTGCCCGCCGTGTGTCTTCAGATGAAAACAGTCGAACCAAAGTTGGGGGACCTGAATGTCACATCAGCACTATTCCAGAGCTCACAGAATGCTTAGAAAGGAGGCTGCGTTTCAGTAACCAGAAGGTGATACCAATGGTGGGTGAGCAACTAGAAAATGTCATGTCACATGCAGTAGGCCAAAAAAGTGTCTCAATGTTATTGTTGCATTCCAACAATAACCAACCAATGGGTCTGATGCAAGAATTAATCAACTAAATTCATTTTTGGGTTTAGGGTACACCACAACAATGTAGCCTACTTAACACAATAGTTTTTCCTTTGCGTTTTGGAAAAGTTTTGTGTTTGTGGTTTACATGGAGATGATCACAGTATTTTTTTTTTACGTGCAGTTTAGGTCCCCCAAAAATGCATTACTTTTTATTTTATTTTACAATCAAAGTCTACAAAGTCTACAATCAAAAAGCAAAGGTGACATAGCAAGAGGCAATTAAATTTAAACACAATTAAATGAGTTTTTCTGATTCTTCTTACCATCAATGAGTCTTCGTGCAGCATGACAAATCCTCTGAAGATGATCATCGGTGTCTAATGAAATTACACAAACCGAGCGTTAAGTATCTCTTCTGCAAGTGACATGCAATTGTATGTTAACAACAGGTGGCGGTATAGATGCCAAAGTTCCATCCATAGTAAAGAACTTCTTTTAAAAACCTGAAAAATAAAAACATAATTTATACTGTATACTTTTAATATACTGTATTAGACAAACAGCATCATAATATTAACATTTTTAGTTGATTTTGTTTTTGTTGTTGTTGTTTTTTTTCTGGTTTGTTTGTAGGGTGATGCAGATAGCATATGTCTTATTTGCCATGAAGAACTACAGAACGGAAGGGGTGGCATCCAAGAACTTCACTGTGGCCATCATTTTCATAAAGAGGTAAATACTTGCTGAAGTTTCTCTCCTCTCTTGCCTTCTAACAGTGTCAGATTATTAGTAGTGGGGTAATCTGTGGTTTTCCCTGCCTGGCATGCATGAAGTTTTGGTTACTTGCTGCTTTTGTGCCAACTATGACACTGAATCTATTATCGTCTCTGATTATGGATTGGGAAGACAAAATGGCCTGAACACGGCGCCCGTCCACGTAGTGGGAGTTCTGCACCTGCTTGTGAGCGAGGAAAAGAGATACCATTCTGCCCTGGACAGGAGGAATATCGCTTACCCCGTCGCCAACTCTCTTTACGTAGACAACGTTGATTGTTTTCAGTATAACATACACTCTAAAAAAATTAAGGTTCTCTAATGGCATCAGTGGTTTCATGCAGAAATATCTGTGGAAACTTTACATTGCACAAAAGGTTCTTTAGATTATTAAAATATTCTTTAAAAAAAAAAAAAAAACTACTTTATTTTCGTGTACTGTAAGTATGGATAGTAGTTAAACTGAACAGTAATCACTCAGTATATTATCAAAATTCTTGTTAATTGTCAGTTTTATTAGTGTTCTGCACACAAAATAAACCTGCTGATCTCTTGTTTGCAGGAACGTTTTGTCTTTTTCCCCTTTTGAAATCAAAAAAAGAAAAGAAAACAGTACATACCAGCAATTTTATTTATTTTCCCATTCCTAGGCATTTAAATGTTATAAATACTGCTGTTTCAAATTTCATGTTTTAGTACTTTTTGTGCTTTTCATATGGTAAGAGTTATAGGAACCATAATATGGCTATTAATGTCTGTTTATTAGTAAACTCTCAATCAAATTTAGTTTTTTAGAGTTAATGTGCATTGATCTGATAAACTGTTGTTGTAACTGTAAATATGGTAAAATCCTGAATTTGCAGGTCATATGTCAGGAGTTGCAGTTATGAAGCCACAGTTGTTAAATGCACATGCTGGAAAATAGCTGGTGGCTAATCACGCCACTGTAATGGAAATCAATGGTGGGTCACAGTTCTGCCCCTTCAAAGGTCAACAGATTCAAGCATGCAGTTATCATGCAATTGCCATCATCAACTTTTTAAAATGTTTTTCTTAGGGTGAAATAGAAACATTTGGTTTTGTTGAACACTACTTTAACATTTATGTTATGTACATTCCAGACATTTATCTGTAAATATATTCATAAATATGTTGACAAATTGCATTTTTCCTAAAATGTAAGCGTAAATATGCAAATCAAAAGGTTTTTAACATCATGTAAACTTAAACTGTCAGTGCGTTTTGTTAAGCTTGCAGTTCTTTAAAGGCAAAATAATGTTGCAATATGTTTAGAATGTGAAGTTTCATTTCGATAGTTATCAGTATTTTAGATACAGCTACATTCTGGCTTTGAATGACCCTCTATAATTTGGCTTATCTTTCTTTCAGTGCATTGAGAAATGGCTTTGGCAGAAACAGTCATGTCCCACCTGTCGAGTTCATGTGACCATGCCTAAGCCTCTCTATTGGTCCTCTGCTCGTGTCAAGTTTCCCTGACAATGTCCATTTTCCATCACTGCATGATCATTTCCATGTCTGCTTTTAGCCTGTGAACACTGATTTAATATGTTTATATGTAAATAAAAACAACAACAACAAACACATCATCGTTGGGTAAAGGTGAGTGTGTGTAGCAGTCCAGCATGATTATATGGCCTTTTGCTTGCACACACTTCCTAGAATAATTTATGGATGCTCATCTTTATATGAACCTAAAGAGCTTTGGCTTTATTTGTTCCTGGCCCCTTCTTTTCCATCTTTCTTGCCTATTTTCCTCTGTGGAGTGAGGACAGGATGTTTTGGTAGACTGAAAACCGTGCATGCTAAATGTCTGACTACAGGGCCTTTTGGTTTTCCCTTTGTCCATCTCTCTGTTTCTTACGTATTGTACAATGCACATCTGAATTACCCATTAACATACACATGCCAAATTCAAAGGCAGAGAATTTTAGACTGTGAATGTGATGTTTCAGAAATGTAAATATATGTTTCGAAGATATGTTGTCTGTGCTAAAATCATGCTTTTAATTAAACATTAACAGATTAAGAAATGCCTACTTCATACTATACTTTCATATAGTGTCGTAATTTTGAAGGTTGTTTTTTCATATGTAGCCTACCCTACTTTGTTTTTTAAAAATTCATTGAATTCATAGGTTTGATTCCAGGATGTTGTTTAGTTTAATGCGTTTAGTTTCTGTGTCACTACTAAGTAATATGAGTGCCACGTTATGTAAAATAAATAATACAGTGAGATGATGTTCTTTTCTCCGTTGCCAGGCCCTCTCGAGACCGTGTCTTTGTGCACGTACAAAAACACTGCCCTCTTGTACCGCCCTATATTTATAAACATACCACTTTGTAAAAGCTGTTATAATAAAACAGTAGCCTATGTCATTAAAATATTATACAATTGGACCAAAGCATTACAAAAACCTTATCCTTTGGCGAACGTATCCTAACTTCTCTTGCAAAGTACTTCAAAGAGACAAGAAAATGAATTAGATCCGTCTATCTATCAATCTATAATTGATTTAGCGAGGATTTAAAATGCATAAAAACAAAAAAATTTTTTACACAAATACGTTTTCAGAATATGTTTTATAATTTATTCAACTGGACTGAAATATCTGTTGACTGTTACAATAGCGGATAATCTTCTAACGTTACTGCTTCTTTTGAAGAAAAATGCACACGTGGAAAAGAGACCAACTGTTGATTGACAGGAAAACAAACCAATCAAATTCGAAAGCAATGACGTCTGGACCCTTCGCAAACCAATCGTTTCATGAAATGGGAGGTTCCAGTGAGAAGACGCACTGGAAAAGATAAGACCCAAATGTGGTTTCGAAACAGCTGGAAAAGTGGAAGAAGTTAGTAATGTGCAAGTTACTGATGGAATAAAAAGTCATAATGCTGAAAAGGAACGAATAAAAGTCGCGTGAGAATGTTTGAACGAATTTAGCATATTGTTACAGCATCAGATGACAGTCTCGAGAGAAAAAAACGTCGACTCTGAGATTTCTTCCCCAAAATATCAGGAATATACCCATTATTTGGTCAATCTATAAGGTAAGATATTAACTGTGTATTCTCCATAATACAGACCACTTACTGTGCCCGAATTAAGTTGTTTATTTCCAAGTTGTTTATTTCAAATGTTACCGCAGACAACGGACCTATGGTAGTGACGAGCTAACGTAATGCAATTACTTAACGTTACGTATAATTACCTAGAATATAATTTTTATATATTCTCTAGAAGAATGTGTATTAAAAAGATAACATAATTATATCATAGCATCTAAGATGGGTGTTTTAGTCTGTAGACTTAAGAAAGTCTTGAGAAAGCAAATAAAACGTGAACACAGCAGACCTTTATCCCAATACACATTATATGTGAAGTAACGTTATAATTAAAAAATTGAAACATAACAGTTATTCTTCCACCGGCAACGGTGCGTGTATCGTTTTTCAGGCACGTTTTTAAACGATTCAAAAAATGTAGACTACTTCCGTCATTTTATCATCATGAAGCGAGCAGGATTGTTGTTATATAGCCTTTTCATGTTTTATTCTTTGTAAAACTGCACTGTGGGTGCTCTTATTTGGTCTATTAATACAAAATGACTGTACAATTCCATATAATGTCGTTTTTATGTTGTCATTATGAATGCATAAAAGGATCGGATCGGGCCTCTTCACTGGAGAGACTCTCAAAGCTTCAGTGTGTCTCTATGGTAACAGCAGAGCATCCTAAAGAACATTGTTTAGACCACTAAAGATCATCAAAGCTGAAAAGATGCTACTCATTGTCATGGTTTTCAATGTCATATTATGAATAATACAATGCCAAAAAAAATGAATATTGTGTCAACATTTGCTCACTTGCGTATTTATATGACTTTCTTTCTTCTCTTTCATATAGCGGGCATTGCTTTAGAATGGCAGGGTAAATGATGCACAACTGAAATAAGCAATTACAAAACGAAACAGCATATGCAAAATGTCTATGCAGTAGGTTTCTCAGTTAAATCTCAAACTTTCAAATATTCCTATCACTTTGGTGTTTGCTCATAGTCTCTTTGCTGTCTCTGCTTTATAGCAGCCATTCAATAGTGTCTTTTTCACATGTTTGAATTTAGCTTACTTTTTAAAAGCAGTTGTAAACAAGAGGAGACATTTATGTGATAAACGGTCACGGTCTCAAGGACACACTCTTGATTGCATACCGATTATGGCAGTAATGCGACCTTCCTTTACAATTGAATAGGACTTGGATCAGCTTACGACCAAAAACTGATCAGTCTGTTGATGAAATATTACAGACATCATCTACTACAAGAGGAACAGAGTAACAGAAAACACCATTCTTCAATTTCCTTTCTTTTTCGTTTGGGTTTCTTCATATATTGTACTTATTAAAAGTCAAAAAACATATAATTTATTGATCTTTAAAGTTAAATGTTACAGTAAACTCATTTTCAAACATCTGTCAAGAGCAAACCACTTTACTCTTCCTGTGACTGTTGAATGTTTAAGACAGGAAGCTGCTTTCATTATGTAGGTTTATGGACTTTCTGATTTAGTATGACTTTGGGCTTCTTTCCCCCAGCTTTCCTCACATAGCTGTTTAAAAATAGAACTGAGAGGGACAAGCCTCATTAGGCCGCATGAGGCTCACAGCACCTTCCTCTGCATTTTGATTTTGTATCTCTGACATTTCCTTAACCCCTGCAGTGTATATAATGTGTGGAATTATTTGTTGAGGGTGGCAATACATATTCTGGATTTAGATTGTTAGTCTCCACACTGGAGTAATAAACCAGTGCCAGAAAGCGTCAAAGTGGGAATCTTAATCTGTCACTCCTAAAGTGCTGCTTATGAATACAGTATCCAGCATCGTCTTTAAGTGTGACCAGTAAAGTATTTAGCTTTGTCATATTTTGAGATTTAACGAAGCATAAATATTATAATGATATATGTTTGTTTTGTAGTTTTTTATATACATTTCAAATACAACTGTTATTCTGTTTTCCAGGAAATCTAGGGAAAACATGGGGAGTTTTAAAGGCCATGCACTGCCTGGAAGTTTCTTCCTAATCACCGGCCTGTGGTGGGCCGCAAAGCAGACGTTTTTGTATGCCACCCGCAGGAATAAAAGTGCTGGTGCGGGCAGACTTGCATCTCGAGCTACCCAAAGGCGCATAGAAATCATAGAAGGAGCTGTCATTTTATCATTTTCTATTATTGGTGAGTTCCCGCTATGCCTTTATCAACAAAATAAGGAGCATCATCATACATATGAACAAATAAAGCTTTCTGATGTGTCTTTGAAACACCATTTTCAGAAAAGAAACCATTTTGATTTTAAGAGCCATTTTTGCTGTAAATTAAATTGATTGTATGGTTTAAAACATTGGTATTAAAATGAAGGTTGTGTCATTTTCTGTGTATTGTTTGTCATTTGGTAATAATGATGAGTGGTTCTCAACTCTGATAAGGTTTAACACTGTCCATAACAATATTGCCTGACATTTTCAGTTGTTTGTTATTTACTTGACAGGAATTAAGGAGAATAAGGAGAATAAAAAAAAAAAACTTAAAATACTAGTAACTAGAAAATATATATTCATAACAAGTAAAAAACTGCCAAGACATTCTACATTATATATTAATAAACTTCTGTAATGGATCTCCATCCAGGCTTTTCAAGCAGTGAGAACCCTGTTTATTCAAATAAAAATAAATGTAATTTAAGTGGATTAATTTTTTTTTTTTTGCTAATTGTTAATGCTTGTTTTGTTTTTTGACTGCTTTCATATTTTAATGCTCATTTTAAATCATTTTCTGATTAGGCTTCTGATAATAAGCTGTCATTATAGGAATGAAAGCAAGTTTATTTATTATATTTTTAACTCAACTAGTTTTCTTCTGCCCTTTACACAGGTATGTTAGCAGAGCAGCTTTTAGCAGGTGGGCCAAAGTTTCAGCTGTACGATTCTTCCACTCAGCACTGGGAGCAGCTGATGAACTGGCAGCACACCACCATGTACCTGTTCTTTGCCATCGCAGGGGCCATATCTCTCACTGTCCACAGCACAGACATCGCCCCTCTGGCCTTAGACCGGATGCTGCTGGGTCTTGCTTTCTTTAATGAGGGTAGGATCTTGTTTTTTTACCCAGACTGTTTCTGAAGTGGTCCAAAAATGCTATTCAGTTGTACTGTGTATGTACTGTACATGCACGTGCCTGATTAAGGTGATGGACCGAAAAGTTGTTAGTTAATAAATATTTGGAATTATTTGCAAGTGTGGATCGTTTACGGGATTTATATCTTTTATTTTGTCGCTTTTCCCACACACCTATTGATTACTTACAGGTGTGCGAGGGTGATTGCTGACCAAAAATACTATTTGAAAGAGTACTTTATAAATGTGGTTTATGATGTTGGAGAGTGTGTGTAAATGAAACTGAGCACTGTTTGTTACTCTTGAAATAACTCTTTTTTTTTTCTTTTTTTTTAATGATAGTTCAGCAAAAAATAACAATTCAGCACATGTATACCTCCTGCAGGATTTCTGTTTCTTTACCATCTCCATGGTAGAGACATGCTTGATGTCCATGTGCACACCCTTCTCCTTTATGCCATCTTTGGACAAGCTTTCATCTGCCTTCTGGAGGTTTTCCACAGAGGGAATATTCTACTAGAACTGCTCCGAGCCACTCTCACCATACTGCAGGGCAGCTGGTTCTGGCAGGTCAGTGTGTGCGCATGTGTATGCGTGTGTGTGTGTGTGTGTAGCAAGGTTTCCATCCAAGGAGTTTTTTTTACCGATATAGCTGATGGAAATGCTAATTATAGATAAAATTGAGTTAGCTCTCAAACATGAATATCTTATTTTGATGTTTCTTTTTAATACTTTGAAAGTTATTATTATACTTATTAGGACTAATTATGTTCAGCATATTATAGGTATAGAGTTAGTGGTTTAATCAAGTGCCGGCATGATCACTTGATGTTTTCCCCTTATAAAAGTGGAAACAACTTACTATACCTGTTCAAGAATAAGACATTATTCAAAATAAGAAAAAACTATTCAAAATGTTTATTTTATTTGTGTACATTCACAATAAAAACAGTTGTGCTTTTGTAAATAATTGGATGCTGCTTTCAAGAGCGCTTTATAAGAATTGACTGAATACAGTTGTTTTTTTGTTAATTTATTATTTGTTTATTATTTGTTTCATTGGCATATGAGCTTTTTTTTTTTTAGCTTATGTTTTTCTCTGTTCGCAAAAGCTATGTGTGTAATGTGAATCCTCACGTTCTGATGTTTATGCTGCTTTTTGCACGTATAAAATTAATCCCTGGAAACAAATTAAGCTATTTTTAATGGGTCACAACCATGTATGAATTCAAATTTAATTTACTTGTAATTTAGCATAATCTAATAATGGCTTAACGACCGTCCGTTGTCGATTAGGAGAAATAAAAATAACCTAAATTACCATTCCAATACAGTCTAATAAAATGTAATCAAGAAAAATAAATAAATAAAAAGAATACACCTGCTTATGAAGAGCCTATTGCTTGATGCTGGAGTATCTAAATAGAATATACAAAACATGAAAACTCATGTAGGCCTATATAATTTAATAATGGGCTATAGTTTTTTTTTTTTATGGATTAAGAACAGACTATTTGTATATGATTTGCGCAATAGGTGAAATTATGTTTGGACATAAAAAAGGGCAAAACGTATGCAACAATTATTATTTTTTAAGGATGTATACAATAATATACACTATCGTAACGATAACAAAAATCGATAACAAATCAGCTTAAAAATGGATGGAAACTGGGCTTTTGTGTGGGTCTGTTTGAGTCGTAAGTGCATACATAAATGTGTGACACAAAACTGTTTAACTCTCATTCTTGTGTTTTTGTAGATTGGCTTTGTGCTTTACCCACCCAGTGAAGTGAAATGGGATCAGACAGACCATGAGAACTCTGTCTTTATCACATTATGCTACTGCTGGCACCTTGCGTTTGCATTGCTCACCGTAGCTGTAGTTTACTGGTCTGTACTCTGGTGAGCATGACATAATCTATTCAAATAAAAAAACTGTTCAGGCATAAAGGAGCATAAACAACAGTGCAATTCAAAAGTTTGGGAGATTCAGTAAGGCCATATTAAATTGTATTACAATACATATTAAAATGTAGCAGAAAAAAGCATTTATAATTAGGGCTGGCTATCGAGGTCGATACCTTTTTGGTACAGGCCGAATTGCCTCGATACAAACTAGTATCGAAAAACGTCTCGTCGTTCGGCACCCAATTTCGATACCTTAAGTGGTTAATGTCATCCATGTCAGTGAGCAAATAAGACTGCAGCACTACCCAGTGTTTTTGACCAGAAGCGTGTAAAATAGCCTACAGTTATTTATATAATTTACACGACTGCACGTTATTTCTGTCTCTAAATTAAGTTGCGCTTCCTGTTTCGCTATTCAATATTTAACCGCAAAAAAGATGAATTCTGCGTGTGTCTCTGTGTTGATGTGTGGCGCAGAAGCGCCGTTTTGTTTACTTGCATACTGACCTGCGCGTGATGCTTCCGGTGATTAAATAAAAGTTTGGTTTGGACATGGCAGCAGAAATATATTACTATTGTTCAGTAGAATGTACATAATATGCTACTACAAAAATTATTGAAACAGTACACCTTCAGTATAAAAGCCCCTTTATTTTCCAAAAATAAAATGAAATCTTTATGAATTAAAAGACAAATGTTTTATGCCTTAAAAAATATAAATACACAGGATTTTCAGAGTGTAAAAATGTTATCGAAATGGTATCGAAAAAGGTATCGTACAGGAACCGGTATCAAACTCAAGTATCGTATCAGTATCGGTATCTACATTTTTTAAACGATACCCAGCCCTATTTATAATGTTACAAAAGACTTCTATTTCAAATGAATGCTGTTCTTTTGACATTTGTTTTTATAAAAGAAACTAGGACAAATTAACATGTGTATCCGCAAAATATCAGGAGCATTACTGTTTTTTAACACTGATAATAAGAAGTTTCAGGTAACTGATGCATGTGAAAGCGGCTGCACAAGGAAAGATATAATGCGTTGAGTTGGGATAGCCTTAAATAAAATAGTTATTTTTGTGGGACAATATCTCTCTCTTTGTAATTAAAAAATAAATTGTAAAAAAAAAATCTTGTTTTGGCGCCCCTAGGGATCGACGTGGCCCTTAGGATTTGTCTATTCCCCCTATTCCCAGGGCTGGCCCTGGACTGGAGTAATAGCTGTTGAAAATTCAGTAATTAAATGTTTAAATAGATGTTTTAAATTGTAATAATATTTCATAGTACTTCTGTTTTTAATGTGTTATTGTGCTTACACAAATACAGTCTCGGTGAGCATTCGAGATTTAAACATTTAAAAATCTTCCTGACCCAAACATTTGAACAATAGTGCACGAAGCATGTGAAATAATACTTTAACTGAAGTTTTTTAACTGAAGAGTTCATTCTTACTTTCCTTTTTTGCTCTCTTTCCAGTGCTGTGCGTTCCAGACTACGGAGGATACCACCCATGGAAATGGGGCTTTTGAAACCAAGGGAGAAAGAAGTAGAGTCTGAAGATGAGATTTTATGAGTATCTTTCATCTGTACACATTTATGCCAGCATCCAAATACACTTGGACCAGAATCCAAAGAAAAGAATAAAGACCAAGAGCTAGAGATAGATAAGAATAGAGAGACATTGTCACTAAATATTAAATCTGACTTAATTTCCTGAAGAGCAGATGGGAGATGACAAACAGTTACAGTCTTGCTTCCCAAAATCTGTTTCATCATACTATAATAAGTGAGAAATTGTGTTATATCTCTCACTCATTTTCCCAGTATGATCATTCCACTGATAGTTACAATTCTCTGTCCATGCAGTCTGCTTTCTTGTGTGGCCATTCCTTTTTTATTACACTAATCCTTTTTTTCTCTGATTTCTCAGGACCAATCTACTCTAATAAATGAATTAAAACTTGATTATGTTCTATAGAGGTTTGCATCAAGTCAATCAAATATTATGTTTTGATTATTTTTGATGTATACTTTGGTATTTGGCTTTGACGCAATACTGTGTCAATTTGAGATTTTATTTGAGTGCCTTGTTAGTATTTTATATGTTGTCAACTAAGGACAGAGAATATAATATTTTTGTCATGCTTTTAGTGGTACCATATGGTATACATGCTAAAATTGTTATATTTTAATGCCTTTGAGATCTGCAGGTTTGTAAGACGCTTTTTAGTCATCGAAATAATTACGCTTTTGTATTTTCTTGACAGCCATAACAATTCATCAGTTAGTCTGCTGTGTTTGTTTGTGCCATAATATTTTTTTGCCATGGCCCTTGACTTAAAAAAAGGCCGTTGTATTTGGAATCTTGAAATTATAGTATCTTATTCTGTGCATTTATTGATCAATTTAATTTAATTTGACTTGATAAAAAGTAAATAAGTACTTTTTTTAAAAATAAAATATATTATTAGTGCATAATAGTGTGCAATATCTGTATTAATAAAATGATTTTTATTTGCCATGTGTTGGTATTTTTTTTCCCTGTGTTTGACCAGATGTGTGTATATTTGTAGTAATTGCCAGCAATACTGTAATAATGTAAATTTCCCACTGTAAATATATCAAAATTAATTTTTGATTTGTAGGATGCATTAACAGGAAATTCATTTGGCAAACTTTACATGTGATTTTCACAATATTTTAAGTTTTTGCAACCTCAGATTCTGGATTTTCAAATAGCTGCGTCTCGGCCAAATATTATAATATACTATCAAGCAGTACATCAATGAAAAGCTTTCAGGTCATGCATAAATCTCACATTTCTAAGAATTGACTCTTATGTACAGCCATGGCCCAGGGTCACATATATTTTTCTCTGAGCAAAAACATAAAAACAGTAAACATTTTTTTTTTTTACACAGAAACGAGAAAATAAATATGTTCTCTTAATAAAGTTGTCTATTAATAAAAAAAAACCCACCATGATTCATTCGCTGGACCGAGCTACTTTTAGTGCACCCCAGAATTACCAATAGAAGGCGCGCGTGAGCACCAGGTGAGAATCATGCTCATTGAAGGGAGCCAAAAGGTGAAGGTAACACGAGTGATGTCAAGCGAGTTTCAGCTGGACGATGAAACAACGCATTATCGGGGATTTAGATTGAACCGATTCAATTAACTCAGAGAACTGAATGTACAGTAATGGACAAACTCAGAGCGGTTCTGAGTGGTCGTGATGGAAACAATGACAACAGAAATATAGTACAGGTACATTTCTGTCTTTGTGCTCTTAATTATTAATATATTTAAGATGTTTAAACAAATTCATAAACAACAATGTTTTGCACGTATTGGCTTAGCGATTATACACTTTGAAACCTAATATTTGAGCAAGAATGCGCATGTAAATCACAGGCTATTCACTGTATTTAGGCGGCGAACGAGGCGTCCACGCTTGGATGGGGAACGCGTGTCAAAGGTTTCCTCGCCTGTATGGTCATCGGAGTAGTGTGCACTATATTGGTCAGTGACTTGAAATTAAAATAATTTTATTTTAGTCATCAATTGACTTCCTGACTTTTGAGAAGGGATAGGCAATGAGTTTGAGGAGTCTGTTTAGAAGCAGAGCTGCGTCACCGGTTTGACCTGCTCTCAGGAATGAGACGGATGCACACTGCAAAAGGCATTTCAAGTATCTTCAGTGTGAAGTGTATTATTCTTTGTTATTGTTAACCAAGCTCTATTATATTAAAAATATTTTTTTTCCTTTAGGGAGTATGTTGCCTGTTTATTCCTAAAATAGGGCTGATACTCTTCATTGTGTTTTACACCTTTGGCAACGTATGTTCATTAATAAGGTAAGTCACAAAGCTTGCAACTAAAATGTTTTTGCTGTTTGTTTTTCTGTTTTGATGACTTGACTGTTTACCTTAATATATGCTCAGCACCATGTTCCTGATGGGGCCAGTGAAACAGCTAAAACGGATGTGTGACAAAACCAGAGTCTTTGCTACAGTTGTTATGATAGTAAGTTATTTCTTTCCACTCCATACACAAGTTCCTCACCGACAATGAGGATCTGCCTGAAGTTTTCATAATATTGTGACAAATAATGTTATATATATATATGTGCATCCATTAAAAATCTGGCAATTACAGCAAATACTCTGATTATAGATACAGTACTTTTGACTAGCTGTGCAATGGATACTAAAAGATCGACTTTTTGTTTTGTGGTCTTCAGACATGTCTGGTTCTCACACTCTGTGCGGCGTTATGGGTGAGTTCTAGTCTATCCTAATAATATTTCAAACTCATTGTGAATGAGATGGTACATTATTATTTAATGCCTTGTTAACACCAATTTCCACCACAGTGGAAGATCTTTGGACTCACTTTGCTGTTTGTCATTCTGCAAGTCCTAGCATTTGCATGGTAAGTTTCCACTGATGCTGTGTAGTAAATATATTTTAAGCATATTATTTAAATGAGTAGCCTATCTAAGCACCCAATTTAATATTGTACAGAAATACATCTTATCAATTAAAATTATTTTCTTCTCTGCAGGTACAGCTTGTCATACATTCCTTTTGCACGGTTAGTTATGTTTTGTGATTTTCAATATATTGAATTGCACAGCATTAGATATTAACATGTGTATTTTTTGTATCCAATTATAAATGAAACCGTAATCAAGCACAGGCTTGTTCTGACATGTCTGCTTTAAAATCTAGATTCTTTTATAAGGCCTTCATACTTTCTTCTTTGCCTTAACCAGAGATGCTTTCCTGAAGTTTTTCTCCATGCTGTGCACCATGTGTGTGAAATGAATAGCTGAGCATTGGCTTTTCATCACCACAGGAACTTTCTGCTCAAGAATTTGGTGATTTCAGGATCCACAACTGATCATTGACGGAATGGCACAATGGGATAAAAGGCTGCCTTCCACTGAATTCATTTTATTTTAAACTTTGTAAAACAGAAAAAGTTATTAAACAGACCTACATTAAACATTTATATTTATAAAATCTAATATTTTGGGATGGCTTTTGAAAGTTGCACTTTCAATTTTCTGTACAATTGTCTCTATATTGTATAAAAACTCTGTAAATAAAGACTAGTTTTATCAGCTTACCCTTTTGTGTAAATATCTAAAAAAAAAAATCATAATTGACACTTTCACAGATGATTTGTCTGGATTTTGTGAATTAGTCATGATTGGTTTTACCTTTTTTTTATTTTTTTTATTTTCTAATAAATTTTGACTATTAATAAATGGCGGTCATATTACAGCCAATGAACATAACAGTAGTCATTCCAAAATATAGAAAACGATTGAACGTATATAAAAAATATAAGAATATACAACGTTTGATACAAAAAAATAGTAATTAAAGAAAAAAAGTAAGTACTCTCCCATATTCAAATAATAAAGGCCACATTTAAGCCACCTTTATCTATGTATGTAAAATGCGTTTATATTTTTAAGAACGGCGCCTTTAAAGTACGTATCTGCATCGCTGACTAGTCATTGGACGACCTCTGTCCTGGACCCGCCCACTATGTTGCAGGAAGTAGTCATGGCGAAGTTCACGTCAAACTCTAGCGCGGGCAAGCTATTATAACTTAAATACTCCACAGAATAAAGTGTCCAAAGGTAGATATATACACAGTTAAAGCACAAAAATGTCAAAATTTCTTCGAGCAGTCAAAAACAACATGCAAGAAAAGGAAAAATCGGAATTAGCGGAGAGTGACCTGAAAAAATGGGGATTACAAGGTGTGTGAATTGAGAGCTACTTTTGGCATGTTTAAAGCAAATATATCAAAGTATGTTATATAATTTAAGTTTATGTTCAAGATATTTTTTAGCATGAAAATGTTATACTTTGATTCTTTCAGTGGACTGCGTCCATAGATTAAACTTTTCATTACGTAAATTTAGTCTTGAGATTACAAAAAGTTAACTTTTATTGCCGAGTGGCATCTATTTCATGATGCGACATATTTGGAGAAGATGGCTTGTCATGTGGAACATTAATTCGTGAAGCCAGTGAAAAAAGTGTTTTTAGAGCCCCACTTTATGGTTTGAGTTTTCATAGGAACAACATTGCAGTCCTTTATCTCCTTCCTAACAGCAATTCATCTGAGGTCTTATCAGGTGGATGGAGTGAGGTGGCTGTCGCAGTGTATGAAGAACCAGCAGGGCTGCATCCTTGGTGATGAGATGGGTCTGGGCAAGACCTGCCAGGTTAGTAATGGGATAGGTTTATCTTGCTTATAATGAAGTCAGAGATTTATTCCAAGATGAACAGATGATCAGATAAGTGAGATGTCATCCTCTGCTGCAGACCATTTCTTTGCTGGCATATGCTCGGGGATGCCTTAAGACGAACGGACCGTTCCTTGTGCTTTGTCCTTTATCAGTTTTGGAGAACTGGAGACAGGAGTTAGAGCGGTAAGAGTAATGCTGGTATACGACTTGTGTGGTCAGTTTAGATTAAATAATAAAGCTGTGTTGATTTATTACTGATACAGGACTGTGAAACTGTATGTCACTTTATGAAGGTATGAATATTCCAGCATGCAGTGAAAGACAATGTGTTGTCAATGTCACTAGATGGAGACAGTAGCATATATATATACGTCTACCGAATCCAATTTAACATGAAAGATTAGTTAAGGTTTTCCTATTTCTTTAATGTTTTTGCAAATTCAGCTTTTGTCCCAGTCTGTCTGTGATCTGTTACACTGGGGATAAAGAAAGCAGGGCAGAGCTTCAGAAAGAGCTCAGGAGTGACCGCCACTTCCATGTTCTTCTCACCACCTATGAGGTTAGTGTACCTGTTTTCAGAGAATAGATCTGTGAAAACTGGGTTAAGAGGGGGGTTGCATTCCGAGATTTTGCACTGTTGATTAACAGAAAATCTTCTTCAATCATATTTAATAGATGTGCCTCAAGGATGCCAGCTACCTTAAAAGGTAATCAACTTAATTTTTCTTTGTGCTGTTTTTGTAAACCGATTAGAGTTTTAAACTTTGTGTATATCACTATATTTTTCACAAGTAAACAAGAGTATCACTTTTGGTCTTATTAGTTTTATACAGTGGAGATCAAAATTAGAGAGCAACCTACAATTTCATACATTTCCTTTTGCTTTTTGATGTTATCCTCACATGAGTAGAAGGGCAGTTTCTTAAGCACATTTTATAAATGAATTGTATTCTGAGCACAGTGTGAAAGACTTAAATTAATGGAATAGTTCACCCAAAAATGAATATTCTGTCATCATTTAATCACCTATAAGTAGTTCCAAATCTGATTGAATTTATTTGTTCTGCCGAACACAATGTCCCTGGCGCTGGTGTTTACTCGTTATCCAGCTTGACAAGCACGACAAGTTAGCATTAGCTTGTTTATAACAGTAGTAGAGCAGGGGTGGTATAGTTACATTGCACTTTGCATCGCAACCCTAAAGATTTACGTTTTTATTCACTCGCCTTTTGGACCATTTATTTCTCAATCTGTTGTCATGTATAGCTACACTGCAAAAAAAGCTTTTGTAGTGTAGAGAACAGGTTCTGACATTCAAACAAATTCTGTTAAATTTTCTGATTTGTATTGTTCTTTATTTTTTTAATAAATTATTTATAGTTCTGGTAGCTCAGGTGGCATATATTTGGCAGATGTAAAGCATACATGTGTACGTTTTTTTGTGTTAGTCCATTTTTATTTTACTTTATTATTATAACAGCTCAAGGAGCAACATGTTTGTGTACTTTCTAAAGATTTTAGTTCTGTTTTTGAATAAAGGGTTGGAAATGAATCTCTTAGTTAATTAATCAATTTCTTGGTTTTTATCCGATTCATCGACTAATAGAAAAAGTAATTGACTAATGATTATTGTTCATTATTACACGGCTCTCTGGAATGCTTGATTCTGATTGGTCAGTTGAGACATTTGCAGGTTCGTTCTTTTCGAA
>JAUCMU010000104.1:14190911-14214317 GCA_032275025.1 Enteromius treurensis
CAATGAGCGAGTCACTGGTGTCTGCGTGCTCTCTACAGTGGCTGACTCTGGATCAGGTGAGTGAGGATGAGGTTGAGTGATCGTCAACCGAGAGTTCTCTGTGGGTGCTGTTTCTGGTTCAGGTGAGTATGATTGTGTGACAATAGGCCAAATGCATTTTAAATGTAATGCATTTTAAATATCTTTCTCTCTCTGTCTTTCTCCCTCTCTATGTAGAAATATATAAATATTTTTGGCCGTATTTTGTAGATTTTAAAATATATTTAAACACACACACACACACACACACACACACACACATTGATTTATTAGTTATATATTTCCATACGGGATATATACTGTATTTATAATACATAAGGCCTATTACATGTTTTTCACTATTTATATGCATGCTGTGCAACATATAGAATAAAAAATGGACCATTTATCTATCACAAGTATTGTACAAGAACAAAGTGTTTTACAAATACCTTTGTATATTTTGTCAGAGGTTATTTATCAATATTACATTATGATATCACTGTGCTGTAAACTCTCAGGCATCTATATTTATGTCAGGATATAAATGCATAGTTGAAGCTGTTGTTTGTTCTCAGATCATTACATTCTGTCTTGGTGTTTGCGTACAAACTTTGAATGGGATGTTTTTAATTTTTCTGCAGCTTTATTTGACCTCTGTCATGTGCATTCTTAATTTTCACAACAATTTCTTTTGTCACTCTGTTTGCTGGCTCTGAATCATTCTTAAAACAACAGTACCAAATATGATTTATGCAAGGAAATAAATGTTATAGATTCTCAAACTTTGACCCTAAATAACACTTAGATCAGAGTGAGTGATGATGGACCATTTTTTCCATCAGACCACAAACCTCATAGCGTCTACATCACCTCCAACCACAAAACAGTTAATCATCACCCAATAACTTTTAAAACAGTGATAAAAACCTCAATGCTGCCAAAATAAAGCATGTCTCAAGCGTACTGAAGCATCAGTCCAGAGGTGTGTTTAGGATCCTTGAGCAATTATCAGAGAGCAGGTCACATGCTTTCCTAACAAAAACCCGCAAAAGACAAAACTCACGTCAGAATGAACCACAAACAAAACCCACGGACAGTTATTTTATTCCTGTAGTGTTTGTATTGGAATAGCTTGTCCTCATTTGCAGACTGTGATATTTCTTTATCAAACACCAATACAAATGGCACATTCCAGCTCAGATGGAGCAGATGCAGACGCACATGAAATTAATCTCAAGTTGGTGTATTTGTTGAATAGTTTAGAGGAAGCTTGGCTTGTAGGCATAACAAAGACATAAATGAGTCAGAAGTATAAACACCAAAAACTAAAATTAAAAGCAAACATGTTTTAAAAAAAATACTTATACTAACTAAAATTGAATAAAAAAATTTTTTTTCATGTCAGCCATATATATACAGTGGGTACGGAAAGTATTCAGACCCCCTTCAATTTTTCACTCTTTGTTATATTGCAGTCATTTGCTAAAATCATTTAGGTTCATTTTTTTCCACATTAATGTCCGGCCAAACTGAGCTATCGAGGGAGAAGAGCCTTGGTGAGAGAGGTAAAGAAGAACCCAAAGATCACTGTGGCTGAGCTCCAGAGATGCAGTCGGGAGATAGGAGAAAGTTGTAGAAAGTCAACCATCACTGCAGCCCTCCACCAGTCGGGGCTTTATGGCAGAGTGGATCTACGGAAGCCTCTCCTCAATGAAAAAAACATGAAAGCCCACATGGAGTATGCTAAAAAAAACAACTGAAATATAATCCAGGTGTGAAAAACTTGTTGTGTCTTTCCCAAAAATATCCATGGCTGTATTCGATCAAAAGGGTGCTTCAACTAAATACTTAGGACCAAGTGATATTTCAGTTTTTCTTTTTTAATAAATTGCAGAAATGTCAATAATTCTGAGGTGCTGTGTGTACATTAATGAGGAAAAAAAATTAACTTGAATTAATTAATTTTAGCAAATGGCTGCAATATAACAGGAGAATAATGGAGAATTTTAGGGGATCTGAATACTTTCCTTACCCACTGTATGTATTTGTCAGGATCTTATGATTTAAAAACAAAAATAAACCCCAGGCTTTTAAAAGGTTACGTATTACAATTTCCACAAAAATATGTTGATTTTGTTGCAATTTTTCTAAAGGAGCAATTTACCTTTTCTTTCTAAGAAATCAATTCTATTTTAAAACACATTGAAATGGACAAGTTATATTTGTACAGTTGTAATAATGTTATTATTAATACTGTTAGTACTGTATTTTTTACTGTATTAAATAGGTATTGCCTTGTTTTAATCACAAAAGACTTCTTTCAAATCCTAATCATTATAATCCCAAACGTCTGACCAGTTGAGTATAATAAACCTATGGCCATAATAATGATTGCTGTAGTAACAGATTTTGCTGGAAATAGCATATCTTGTTGCATGTCATATATTCATACACCGGTAAAAGTCCAGTTATAAGGTGTTTCACACCAGTGTCTCAACCACATTTATTCAGTACAACAAAAACAATGTCCCCCCCCCCCCGAGACACATGCAGCTTTATATGTTAATGGCTAGAGGGAGAGATATTACGTAGTGTAGTTTAAATGTATTATATTTATTTAAAGATATAAAATAGATGTTTTTGTCACTGTTTGCAGGGGTCATCGTGTCCTTCTGTTTTCTCAAATGACCAGGATGCTGGATATTCTGCAGGATTACTTGGAGTACAGAGGTGCTAACACTTTTGACTGTGTCAAAGCCTTACTTTTTAAACTGTGATCTTGTGATGTGCATGACAGATCAGCAAAATGCAAAACGTTCCTTATCTTAATGGAATCAAGCCAGAAAAAGGTCAAAACAGACTTTAAATGATGAAATTAAGGTGAAAGCCCAAATCATGTATCGTAAGCGCTCTTGAAATATTGTGTTTACTTAAGACTTTCCTTTTTATAAAATAAATTGTATCAGTTGTATTGTTAAACAAATATTTGTTTGTTGTCAATTTGCAACCTTTTTGTAACCATACCCTACATGTTCTTTTAGTAATCTAGTTCTCTGATCTAGAGCAGTTGATGTGGGTTCAGTATCACATCCTGTGTTTGTTGCTGCATGTGCGTTAATGTGCTACCGGCTGCGTAACTGCCAGATCTGATTGGGCCCTCCTGCTTCTCTGCAGGTTACAGTTATGAGCGTCTGGATGGTTCAGTCCGGGGAGAGGAACGCAACCTAGCTATTAAAAACTTCAGCACCCAAGATGTCTTTATATTCCTCCTCAGCACCAAAGCTGGTGAGTTCAAATTCTGGGAAAGCCAGTCTAAGATTCACACCATCTCATTCCTGCGCAAATCCATTTTATAACTTACTATATTTTTAGAGTATTTTATTTGAATACCATTCCAGGTTACAAAATTCCCCTAATAAAAGACACAAAACTGAAAATTGTAACGAGATAATACATAGATATTGAGGCCTTGCATAAAAAGTTTTTTTTTTTTCTCAGCTGTTCAAGATTAAAATGACATCCTCATTTGCAGTGTAATATTACATTTTTACACAGAGGTTTAAATATTTTATTTTTGACCTTTCTCTTCATCAAAAAAAAAAAGAAAAATAAATAAATAAATATATATATGTGTGTGTGTGTGTGTAAATATGTATAGTTCTAACTGTTCTTTGCCATCGCACTAATAAACAGTAAATTATTTATATATAGAAAAGTTATTTTATATTGTAATTATATTTTGCAGTTTTATCTTTTGCTGTAGTTTAGATCAAATAAATGCAGACGCGGTGAAAATAAGAGACCTCTTTGTCTTTGTCTTTCTATACCCAAACATTTTGTTGTTTTAGGAGGGGTTGGCATGAATCTGACAGCAGCAGATACTGTAATATTTGTGGACAGTGATTTCAACCCACAAAATGACCTACAAGCAGCAGCCAGAGCCCACAGAATTGGCCAAACAAGGTATTCCAATGGCGAAATTTCATTATTATTTTTTTTTTTTTAACACTTCAAGACTAAATAGGACAAAGTACCACAAGCGTGATCCGTGTGACTTCTAAACCCAGTCCTTTCAACCATTTAACCGTTTTTTTTGTTTTTTTTACAACTTCTTGTTACAGTTATTGGTCACAATAAGCTTTCATTGTTTGGCACAGAGTAGCATTAACTTAAATCAAATGTCCCTATTTAAGGACACTTTGCTCGTAAATGTTGACAGATTCCCTTTTTGATTGCAGGCCTGTTAAAGTGATCCGGCTTCTCGGTAGAGATACTGTAGAAGAGATCATCTATTCCCGTGCTGTGTCTAAACTACGTCTCACAGACACAGTGATTGAGGAGGGACGTTTTTCTCTGCTCGACCAGGCTCAATCTGCAGCTTCTGGCCTTCAGGTGGAGAGAGATACATTTCCTTATCTCTTAAACTCATCACCTTCTGACTTGGCCCTGTTTCCTGGTTCATATCTTTGTTTGTGTACTTGTGGTTTCCTTCGTGTGAAGCACGTTTACTAGTTTCTCATTATGCTCATATGTATCATTTGCATCCCCACCTATCTAGTTGAGTGAGATCCTAAAGTTTGGTGTGGATAAGCTGTTGTCGTCAGAGGAGAGCTCTATTCAAGAAGTAGACCTCAGGCTGATCCTGGGGCAGTCTCGAGGTGGCCAATGGCTAACAGAAGAAGAGCATGTCAAGTTTAATGACAGTGATGAAGAGGAAGATGAGGACATGGAGGGTCAAAGTACAGCACTTAGCTGCTGTTCAGTAATCTTGTTGTTACTGGCACTTAAACATTAGATGATCTGTGAATGTCTTTTCTGACTTCCAGACCACATGTACTACTTCGAGGGTAAGGATTACTCTAAAGACCCCAATGCAGAGGATGAAAAGACCTTTGAACTCTTAATTGAGAAGCAGTTAGCTGATCTAGAGGATGCTGGGAAGGAGGGCCGTGCACTTCGTAATAAAGCTGGGGTAAATTATATGAAAGTTTACACTACTATTTAAATATTTGGGTCATATACATGTATATCAGTTTTACTGTTGTTTATTACTACTGTTATTATTTTGTTTTTTATTAAGTAATTAGTACTTTTATTTAGCAAGGACACATCACATTGATCAAAATGTATTTCAAATATTAAATTTATTACTGTAAATGATTGATACAAACATTTATACAGGATTTGGAAATAAATGCTTTTCCTTTTAACTTTCTTTCTTAAAGAATCCTAAAAAAAGAATCAGAGTTTCCTCAAACATTTTAAGCAGCAAAACTGTTTTTACCATTGATAATAATAATAAATCTTACTTACTAATAATATTTCTGAGGGATTGCATGACATTAAAGACTGAAGTAATTGCTGTGAAAATGTAGCTTTGCCATGAATGGAATAAATTACATTTGAAAATAAATATTAAAACACAAAAACATCTAACAGCGTTTAATGTTTTACAACAATATTGTTTTATTGATCATAAAATGCAGCCTTGGTACACTTAACAGACCTGCTTTCAAAAAATCTTACCAAGCCCAAACTTTTGAACAATGGTGTAGAATGTGAAATAAATAGTTTACATTGTTAGAAGGCAAATACTTTGATTGCAGTCATTTTTTTTCCTTTCATGATAAATTAATATTTTATTTTTTGCTGCTCATCAGGTGTCCCTGTCTGGGCCTATGATTGACCCAAGGAGGAAGAAGAGACCTCTTACAGAATCAGAGTTAGAACAGAGACGTCAGAAGAGACAAGAAGCTACTGCAAAGAGGGCGAAGCTACAGGAGGAAAAGAAAAAGCAACAGGAAGAACTAAATTACAAGAAAAAGTAAAACAAAAAAAATCTTTCTGGCATTCTGTTGGATATTTTTAACCAGAATTTAGTATATTTTTTTTGTATGTTCCAGTGGATGTCTGCTTTATAGCCTTGTTTGTATGTGTATCCTTCAATGGCAGGATGGCATGGTGGAAATCGTGTGGCTACAAATCGCTGTGCTTGTCGCCAGTTGACAGTGAGGGTGAGGATATAGAGCCTGATGATGATGATGATGATGTCAGCTGGAGCTCAACTGATTCGGATCGCAAAGCCATTCGCTATGTGCTGGGTGATGTAACTCGCCCTCAGGCTGATTGGGAGGATGCAATCATTGTGCACTGTGTGGGTACGTCTCTATTAAAAAGTCTCGCTGTCAACATATTGATTATTCACCTTGACATCTTAACAGATATGAGGCCTTTTTATAACAGGCTCAGGTTTCTGCTAATTTGGCACGATGTGTTGTGTTTGTGTGTATTTGGTGTAGATGATTCTGGACACTGGGGCAGAGGAGGATTGTTTACCGCACTGGAGATGAGATCAGACGAGCCGAAGAAGCAGTACGAGTTGGCTGGTGACATGGAAGGTGACAAACCTTTCCTGTTTGCTGAGACAGGTCTAACTCATGCTGTGTCAAAACAAACATTCCACACTGAAAGCAGTATTCAGTTCACAGCTCATTATGAGGTCTGGAAGCTAATAGTTCATAAAACTGTCAGCATTGATTTAAGACCCATTACTGTGATGTTTTAAAGTTGAGGATTTCGCAGACTTTGTGGTATCAAAGCTATGAAGCTTGCATATAAATTTGATCTAGAATGGCTTTCTGTAAACCAAAATGTTTTCACATAATTATGAACAAGGCTGGTGATTTGTAGTTCTGCTCTAAAATGGACATTTAAGATCCTGTTTTATTGTGAAATAAAAAAAAATGAATTGAAATGCACTGATATTATGGCAGATACAGATAAACCAATAACAATTTTCATGTAATTGGCAGATTCTACACTTCTACACTGTTCTCTAAATGTGTTACTAACTAAAATACTTAAATTTAGAACCGCATGTATTATAAATAGAAGTCTTTTGTAACATCATCAGTGTCTTTACAGTAAAGTTTGATCAATTTAATGCATCTTTTCTGAATAAAAGTGTTAATTTCTGTAAAAATCTTAATCACACCAAGCCTTTTTAATAGTAGTTTATATTTAACAATGATAGAAAATTATTAGATTGTGTTTGTTGCCTTCAAAGATAGGCAGAAAAAAGTATGCACAATTCAATATTTAGTATCACCCAATATATTAACAAATAATAATATATTTTAAAAATAAATATTAACAACAACCGCTTATTTAAAGAAACATCCATTCTATAACTGATTGGATCAAAATTGAAAGGTAGTAAACAAAATGTCTAAATAACAAAGTGATAATTGTGTGTTGCAGACTTAGAACTGGGGAATGTTCTGCTTTTCCCTATTGATGACAAACAGTCGAGGCTCAGTGGAAGAGACTATGTAAGTCGGCAAGCTGTTTATGTCTTTAATCTAGTGCAGTTAATTATTTTTAATCTTGAATTTATCTGTTTCTCTAGCTGGCACTTATAGTTGCTCAGCAGAGGGATAAAGCCAACAATTTGTCAGGCATTCGACTCACTGCCTTGGATGAGGGCCTCAAGAAGATCTACAGAGATGCCAAAGAAAAGAAGGGTACTCTGTGATCATTTGTGAAATCAGTTGGTTGCAATGATGTGGCTTTCTCTATTCACCTTACAAACAAATGACTTTGGTTGTAAATCTATTAATGCATACCCTTTTTAATTATGATAGAGGTTGCTTATGTGTGCATACTGTGTATATTTATTATGTACTGTACGTATAAAGACAAGCATACAGTATATATATAAAAAATATTTACATGTATATATTTATATTCATATAAATGATACCATATATAAATATATTTAATAAATAAACATATTTTCTTTTTAAATATATATATATATATATATATATATATGCATGTGTGTGTAATTTTCTATACATAATAAATCTCTCTCTCTCTCTCTCTCTCTCTCTCTCTCTATATATATATATATGCATACTGTGTAAACAAAAAAAGTTTTTTGAATGCGATTAATCATTTCACAATTCTAATATATATATATATATATATATATATATATATAATTTTTTTATTTTTTTGCTCATGTCTGCAGATTTAGGATGCTTTTAAATAAAAATGTATGTAATGTAGCAGCTGTTTTTAAATGACTGATTATGCCTTAAGGGTTAATGGAAGGTTATCATGGAATGCTTTTTGTGTAAACATGCACTGGGCCGACATGTTTGTCCATTGTATTTGTGTCTGGTGCAAGACACACCATTAAGAAAAACTCTACGCTCAACTTCAGTTTTGAAAAATGTGTTCTGTGTAAACGGCACTTTAACTGATTTTTTTTTCTTCAATAGCAAGTGTCCATCTGCCTCGGATTGGTCACTCCACTAAAGGCTTCAACTGGTATGGTACAGAGAGACTCATTCGCAAGCATTTGGCCACCAAAAGCATCTCGACATTCATGTATCCTACCTGAGAAGAACTGAAAAGTTTTTCTCAAAAACGGCATGCTAGTAAAACAATGACCTGAAGGCTCTCTATACAAGAAAGAAAGAAAATGACAGTTAAGAAAGCATCTAATAATAATCAATTTTTCCTCTTTTTTTCAACAAATACCAATTTGTAAAAGATTACTGTAGTGTCTCAGTTCAAGTGGTGTTTTTATAAGTACTTGAATGAACATTAGAACATATTTTATTTCAGTCGCAAAAGACAACACACAACTTTTTTTATGTTTAAGTCCACCAAAATTAAATCTACTCGCCTTTCTGATTAGTTTGAACTAGCAAAAGGAGCTCAACAAACTTTAGAAACAGCGATGCGCAACGTTTTTTTTTATTATCCTTGACTTGATTTTCAGCTACTATTACAAACACTCCTCTACAGTTTCTTCCACCACATGCACAACTACTCCATCAACCTCACACTCAGCCTCAGTCCCAGGAGCATCCTCACCATCTGGGTCCCCGCACCCCTCCACTTCCCTTACAAAGTCACCAGACCTCTCCACTACCACACATGAAGGTCAGAGTGCACCAGGATTGCCTGACTTCATGAGAGGTGTTCATGTCTACTTCTACAACATCGCTGCTACAGAGAAGAAGAAGCTCGCCCGCTACCTTATCACATATCCTTTGACATTCCATCTTTTTACACGCATTCCACAAAGCCAACAAACCTCTACACTACAAAAACATGTCTCTCTTTATCACATTCACAAGAAAGTTTTTTGATGTCGGCATGAGCTAATAGTTTATTCTTTAACGTTTCTGCACATATGACGGTGATGAGGAAGATCTCATGAGCTCACATGTCACTCATATTGTAGGAGAGGTGGAAAGTCCTGTCCATGCACAGGTAATATGATCAAGTTAAATAGAAAGAGGTTTTAATTAGCTTAATACTAATATTTATTAATTTGTTAACTCTTTTTTGTCTTCTCTTTCAGGAGTTGCGAGATCTACTGCATCAGTACCCTCAGACCGTGCTCATAAAGAAAAAGTGGTTGGAGTCTTGCTTTGCTAACCAAAGGAAAGTCAGCGTGTCTAAATATGTAATTAGGTTAAGCTCCTCCTATGTTTCTTAGAAGTGACTGATCCTGCCTTAGGTTTATACACAATCACATTCAGTATCTATGCAGGGTTTCAAATGAACTGCTGTCGTTTAAATACAGCATAAAAATATGTTTTATGCAACCGAGGAAAGAATAAAAAAAAATAAAAAAAACTGAGATGCAATCTATTTAATATACCTCTATTAAATAAAAAACCCAGGTAAAGATGGAAAAGCTGTTTAGTGACTGATCACGGATGTCAGTTTTAGAAATGCAATGCACTAAAAACCAAACTACTGATGTCCAAGATACCGTGAAAGTTACCAGATTTCTCCTTGACCACTTTTTAATAATAAAAAGTGACCTCCGGTGAACTACGGATGATGCATTGTTCTTTATGCTTGCTTCAAACCATACTGATGTAGTCCAGGGTTGTTTTGTTTTGTTTAGGTTATTTTATTTCATTTTGTTCCAGCCTCACGGTTTGTCATTTTAGCTAAACTGCTCCTTCCTGTTCAAAGAAATTCTGAGTGCTGCAATTTACCTTGTACATTTTTAGTAAAATCATTGCATATATGCATAATGTGTCAAATTGTTCAGACAACATTGTTGGCATTAATAATAACTACTAGTTGATTAATAAATGTTAATTATTAATCATATTGTTTGTTGTTGGTATTCTTGCTAAGGTTGATCTCATCTCAAAGTTATACTGCCAGAGTAATTGGTTTGCTCTCACATGATTTACAAACTAATACATTAAATTAAAAAGAATTCACTCAGAAGAAGAACTCGGTCATCGTTAGTTGTTTTGTTGAAGGCAGATAAACAACTGCTCTCGAGTCGAGGATGTGCTTTCTGGGAAGTGGGCGGAATTTGTGGTGTGAATACGCAGGTGTTGAGAAACTTCCAAACAGTAACGTTACGTGCTTCGACTGCTACAGCTCGTGTGCTCTGTTTAATGTCCAGCGATCTCGTACACGGATATTAGAGTCATCAAAATTAAATATTTCGCGGGACTAAATCTGCTGATCAGGTATGTGCGTGTTTTATGTCACGTCGTCAGTTATAGCCAATTTATCGAATTTGTCATGTGAAAGCTGAGTGGGAGTTTTGTTTTGTCTGTGTAGACTTTATGATGTTGTATTAAAGCTATCCGTTTTTGTAATATATTTGGTTTATAGTTTTTGGGAGGTGTTACCTGTGAGGTAATATGTTGCGAAGGTAGAGCGGAATGTGAGACACTGGATGTTATGTATCCCCGCGGCGGTTTCAAAGCGTGGCACTTGCGAATTTGGACGAAATATTTACAAAATACAACTTTTAAAATCGGTTACACTTTGTTTTAAGGTGTCCATGTTACGCGTTACATACACTTAATATTATAATAACAATAGATAATGCGCATTACGTGCAGGTGACCCTAAGACAAGCTCTTATCCTAACCATAACAATATAGGTAGTTAATAAAATTCAGTACTTGAATGTGTAATTACATTGTAACAAATACACCTTCAAATAAAGTGTGACCAAAACTTTTTAGCATCATTATTATTAAAATACATTTGACTAAAATCGCCTCTATTAATGAGTTATGATATATCGACATCTGTATTTTGAGGGAAACTCTACTTTAAAAATGTTTTTTAATATTTGTTTTTATTATGTATTTTTTTATATATTGAGCGTGAATGTACAGTACACACTAAAGCTTTCATTTACACTTTTTGAAACTTTTGTTAATCATCCGCTGAACATTTTTACAAAGAAACTTTGTAACTAAGCGGCGAAACTATGTTTTAATCAATGAAGAAATCATGTATTAATTAATATAGTGTTCCGTGTTGTGCTAATGTAAGATATTAGGTATGTATCAGTACCTTCTCTGTCTCATTTGTGCATTTGATATTGACGGCCTGTGATTTTCCCATGTCTCATTTTAATTTCCTCTGCAAATTGAGGTGTTTTCCGCTAATGTGTAATAAATTTCATACTGTAAGTTGAGAGAAAAAGCTAGTGGCAAAAAAATTCCCCTTAGCATAGTTGTGGTTTCCTGTATTCACTATTGAAAGGTTACTCATTTTTCTAAAATGCAGTTTTATCTAACAGAGTGATCATCATTTAAGGTTACATGTGTTCATCTTGTTCATTTCAGATTGCTGACTGAGGATATTGAATGGCTGCTGCTGTTTTGTTTTAGGCACAAGAATGATGCCTTCTTCACAGTGCTTGCACTATAGGTAAAATATCATCTTAATGACAACATGGACAAACTAACTTGATTATAGTATTAACATCTAAATCCGAAGCATTGCCCAATTTGCCCCAGTGTATTAAAATCGTTTAACTAGAAGTGGTATTATTTTCAAATTCAAGTATTTAGAAACAGCAGCGATCAAGGAGAGCGGGGTCACCAAGTGCTGAGGCATATGGTGTGTGAAATTTACCAACACTGCGCTTATTTCATACTTGAAGAGTTCAGTGGTTGGATGAGGAATGAGCTGGAATGGAGTTTGCGAGCCAGGCCTTCTCATCCCACATCAGTGCCTGACCTCACAAAATACTCTGTGAATGGGATAATTCGCAAAAATACAGAGGAAAATTGAAGCTTTTATGTGGATAGTTCCCCCTATTGCAGATATAATAATATCTATGTATTTAGAATGCAATGTTATTAAAATCCCTGTTAGTAACGGTCAGGTTTTGTCTGTTTATATTGTATGCATCTTTGCTCCAATTTTTTTCTTATTATTTCAAACCCAGTTTGCATTAAACCAGTAACTAGCAAAACTAGTTTTTTTTTTTTTTATTGCACTTGGCAACTTCCCAGTGGTAGTTTTGGACCCTTTATGTATCGCGTAAAACATCCCTTACATAAAGAACATGGTTTTTTTTAATGTAGTTTTGAAAACAAGTAGACACCTTGCACATACAGGACAGCAGGTCAATGCATGTAACCCAAAATGTAGTCCCACACATTTCCGGAGCTTGCAGTGTTCTTCATACAAGTCTCAAACAAAATGATTTTTTTTAAACTGAAATTCTAACACATGTATAGTTATTGACCATATTGTAAGGCATACAAAAGACAATAATCATATTAGTTTCTATAATTTTATTCTATTTAGAGTCCTAGTTTAGAGCTTTGCATTGTCTATTTAAATCTATTAAACCACACGTACATGATCCAAGGAATAAACATACAGCAACAACACTGCAAAACTCACAAGCTGAAACTGGCCTTCATTTATTGCCCTGTTTACTCAAACATTTTAGTTTGATAGTCATCCTGGCACCAGTCGTTTTTTAAAACTGCCTAAATTAGTTTTTTTTAACTGAAATTGCTGTTTAAAAAATTTGGATTTATTGTTAGGTTGTTGTACATTTTTTCAAGAGTATTAACATAACAAAATCCTCCTTATTTTCTAGGCATATTTCTCAATTTGGCCACTACAGTCTGCAATCCCCCAACTTTCCAGAAAAGAACGGCGAGGCTATGGAGAAAGTTGCTACTGAGGACTCCATCTGTGACTCAAATTCCACCGATCCCCAGCTCTCTCACTCCGACTGTTGCATGTCTGGAAATGAGTCCTCTTTGAGTGCACAGGCTGACTTCAAGGATATCTGCAGAGACAGAAAGACCAACTACAGATCCACACAGACCAGCTACAGCCCTTACCAGCCCCCGCTAGGTCTACCCTCTGGCTACAATCCCCAGACGCCCTTTCCCAGTCAGACCGAAGCATGTCTGAGCACCCTAGGGCCACACAACAGGGACCTGCTCCACTCGAGTTCTGTAGGCAGCAGTTCGGTGGAATATCCCAGTGGCAACCTCCCCTCTTGCTTAGTGTCTGGAAATTACTGCAGTTATTCTGGCAATTCCAGCTACTCTTGCTCTCCAGACAGGCACAGTCTGGGAGAAGGAAGTCTGGAACAACCGCGTTCACTGCGCTCTATCCCAACTGCATTCGTGCCTCACAGCTACAGCATGCCTCTGCACCCCCGTGCCTCTCGTGGGCTGCCCTGCTGTAGTCAATACCCTCTAGATGTGTATCAAATGGATCAGGGCTATTATTACAGGCCACATTACCACACGCCCTGTTGGCCTTCACGTAAGTCTCAGTTCTATTATAAATGCCTCTTAAGTGAGTCAGTTTCTTTCTTTTACATGGAACTTGTTAATTTGTCAGTCACATGATGAATTATTCCAACTTTCATAAGCCTGTCATCATTAAAATTGCCTCATACTGTATGTGATGACTTCTTTATCAGGGATCCTTCTCTGGCTCATGGGAAATGTATCCAACATGTGCCAACCGGATTAAATTGCGATACATTTTTGCCAGTATACTGTCAGATTAAACAACCAGCTTCCATTTTACAAGTGATTCCCATCTTGTAAGATGACACATCTAAATCCAAGGATTTGATAATGCTCAAAACTACACTTTGGAGCATATTCGCTAAGCTCGCTAAGTTTATGTGCTGTGCACAAACCTGTTATTTATTTACTGACCACTCACAATATGTATAATGTACAGAAATATGTTTAAATTAAGACGCATTTCTGTGTAAAGTACAGTATAAATCATAATTAGTAGCTACATTTTCAACAAAACAGCAAAGAAAATCCAGTTTACAACATGCGTTAAAAACATTTTTAACATGCTAGTTTTTGCGTTACTTAACTACATTTTAAAACAAATTAAATAGCTTTCATGTCAATTTATTTTCCCACTTCAAAATTCTTTATGAATTTTATTCTTTTATTAACTTCCTTTTAAAACATTAATTAAATAAACACTTTTAAATATGTCTATATATGAGTTTGTCCACTTAAAAAGTATAGCTTTAGTTATAAAATTGTTTACTTATTGCTTAATTTAATTTTTCTTAATGTCATTCCTAATCCTTTATAGATCATAGATATTGGTAGCGTTTATTGCTAACACACACAAAAGGCAGGCGATTTTACTAAAAATACATTTTAGTGTCCTTTTTTTTATGACAGCATTAATTCATCAAATTAGGGAAATGTGCATTATATCCATTGTAAAAATATTTTACGCAATCTTTAAAGTGTAAGTGGAATACAGATTATCAGGTTGAACCAATTATGGTTTGAAAAAGAAATCAGTTTGAGATGTTACTGTATCATAAATTACTTGACATTTTTTCACCAGTAGAAATTACAGCTGGAAGAGAATTTTATTCCAAGCACTGAAACTTGCAAATATGATTCAGGTTTTATTAAATTTAGTGTAAACAGCAACTGTTAACGTATTAGCAGTGACAATGTTGTGCTCGCACATACTGCGTGTGAGAGACTTGTGGAGAAATCAAAACAAACTCACCGAGCAAACATACCACGGTAAAAAAATATTCTAAACGGCTTTAACATTTACATCAAAAAACGAAATCCTTGACAAGTAAACTCTGACAAGTGAATGACAGATTTAAGACTTTCTGAAAGACAAGCATGTCAAGGGTTAATGTCGAGCCCTGTGCAGATATATGCCTCCCTCGATTCATCATTTCATTCCCAACAGGCCCTGAAAACAGCAGACAATCGGCTTCGGAGTTCACTTATAGGTATTGTATAATTGTGATACGTTTTTGTGTACAACTAACACAGGACCGCCAGTCTTCTACTGAATTATTTCATAGGTTTCAGCAAATAGCTTTTTTGTTGTATTTATGCTTTCGTGTCTTCCAGTGGCCACACCTCTCCTCACCCGCGAGCTAAACTAACCCCAAGCACAGCCCCTCTATCCCTCGAGCAGAGTAAGTGTACACTCTATTGTTGATCAACGCTGGAAGAATTTCAGTAAGATATATGTCCCAGTGACATCAGACTATTAATAATCAAATGGCAGTTCTTGTTAACTTCTTGTAATCACTTCAAAGTCTCGTGGTTATAAATTCATATTCATGGTGCTTTAACATTTTTAAAAATATGAAAAAATACAATTCCTTCAAAATCTTATAAAAAATATAAGTAATATATAATATGTAACACATAATATAATATAATATGTATCTTGAGTTACATGTCTGGAAGGGATTTTATCTTCTTTTTCATTCTCCATTATTGCAGGGAAGGTGTTTGTTACTTATGAAGCAGACAGTGAAAAACATGTGAAAGAGATCATCAACTTTGTCGCCCTACTGAGACACAACGGTTTCTACACTCACGTAAGACAAGCAACCTGTGCCAGACATTGCCTTGCAGCCATGCTTGTCTCCTGATATGGGGTCTGCCAGAGATCACGTTCATTCTCTTTGTTCTTTTTGCGCAGATTGACATGTTTGAACAACAGTTCAAGAGCATAAGCAAGATCGACTTCATGGAGAGATACATCAGCGAAGTAAGTAGAAACTGGGTCTGCTAGTATTTCACAGAACGTGCTCTTCCTTGTTCGACTTCCACAATAGAAGATCTGGGGGTTTTTTTTGGAAAGAGATGGTATCACAATATTAGATCATGAAAAAATAAATATTTGATTTATGGCTCAACGGTCTCTGTGAACACACACAAAAATAACACCTGATTAATAGTGGGAAATGTATTTAGAAGGAGTGAAGGTGGGATTTTTGTATTTAAAATGTAGTTTATTCCTGTGATGAAAAGCTGAAAATTTTCATCCAATACTTTAGTCTTTCATTCAAATCATTCTAATATGCTGATTTGGTGCTCAGTTTTAACAGTGCTCTTTATAACAATCATTGTTGAAAACAATGCTGCTTAACATTTCTTTTGGTAACACTAAAAAATAGGGAACACTCATTCACTATTTACTATGTCTTTTACCATTAATAGTTAGTAAGGTAGTGGTTAAGTTTAGTTATTGAGTAGGGTTAGGGATGTAGAAAAAGGCACTAATATGTGCTTAATTACTACTAGTAAACGGCTGATGTAGCATGCATGCTAATAATGCAACTCGTTAAGAGACCATAAAATAAAGTGTTACCAATTTTTGATTCTTTTATGAAGAAAATGTTAAAACAGCATTTATTTGAAATAGAAATCCTTTGTAACATAATGTCATTTTTTATTAATTTAATGCATGCTTGTTCATTTCTTTCTTTCTTTCTTCCTTACCATTATCACATTTCTAGTTTCCACAAAACTATTTTCAACATTGATAATAATTTAAAAAAATGTTTACTAAGCAACAAATCATTTTTTTTTAAATATACAGAAGATAAAAAATATATACATTAAAATATTTTTTTTAAAAAACATCTAACTGAGCTTTTTTTATTAGGCTACCAGTTCATTAAAATTTAACATTTATGACTGACTATAGTTTTTTCCCCTCTATTCTTCTTGGTGTAAACAAACTTTTAATCTGCTGTCGTTTGTTTTATTTTTATTTTCCTGAATAGACTTTTTCGCTGCTGTATCATTGATGTATCTTTGGCTTCTAAACAAATGAAACATCATACTTAATATCCTCAAGGACATGCGAACTCTGTGACCTCTTCAATTGAACAAGGCGCAGCTGGGATAACTTGTTTAATGGTTGCATTTATACAGCAGTGTTTACTATTGAATTGCAAACAGTGGAAGAACTAACATCGCTGTTTATCGTCAACACATACAACCTTTTCTGAGATGCTCTCCATTGTTGCGGATGTCTTCAGCTCTCACAAATCGTAAATTTTTTAGTTCTTTGACATTATATGTCTGAATGTCACCATTTAACCTTAAAAACCTTTAAAATGGCAAGGATTGATGCCTGACACACAGTTGAACATACTATCATATATTCCCTTTCACAAGTGGTATCTTTGGGGGGAATTCATTTGTGCTGAGAAACTAAACAAGTTCAATGTGCCAATGTCACACAGGCAATGCGTTTACTTTGATATTTGCTTCTAAATGCATACAGCCGGTTTGAGCTTGGACATCATTTATTTACCAGACTGATAGTTAATGAAAGTATGATGGCAGGAAATAATCCAACAAAACCTTTAATTTGAGGGGGAATAAGAACATTTTAATAATGAGGGAAAAAAAACATGTAACCCTGGAACATATCATTTTAATTAAGAGCTGAAATTGGGGAGGGCATATTTTTGGCATTGGCAACTGATAATGATAATTCTTACATGATTTCAGTAGATAGTTTTTAGTTTTTTTTTCTGAGTATCTAAAGTAATTGATCCCTCATGTCTAATTTTGTGTGTTTGTGTTCTGTTATGCACAGAAAGACTATCTGATCATCATAGTGATTAGTCCAAAGTACCACGAGATTGTTACCAATGCCTCGTTTTTTATGGAAAATGATGAAACGCTCAACACTGTCTACATACACAAACAGGTATAACTTGACTGGAACGGAATCTAGGTTTTTCTTTACTTTTCTTTGTCAGATGACTCATAAGAACACCTTGTTTTTTAGTTACAAAACGAGTTCATACAGAACGGTGCCAGGAATTACAGATTCATCCCCATCTTGTTTCCCGGTGCTAAGAAGGTAAAACTGCAACTTATAAACCCAATTGCTTAACGAACAGGATGTTTGTGTTTCCCCAAGCGTTCGCTCGAGGAGCCAAAATACAAATTGCGATTAACTATCACGATAACAGACATTTGTGCTTGTTTGTACAGTACTACAGTAACACCCAAAGGATTGCTCCATTAGATTCCACCTAAATCCTGTTCAGATGTAATGACGTTCGTTGTTAGTTTACAACATTCTGACTGGGATCTGCTTCTTTCTGTCAGTGCCACGTACCTTCATGGCTCCAAAGCACACAAATCTTCACCTGGCCCAGAGACCGTGATGACATTCTTCGTCGACTCATGCGTGTTGAGAAGTACAACCCTCCACCCATAGGAGAGCTGCCCACCATCGTCTCCATCCCCATTTAGTTGGTTAGGTTTGTTTCTGTACAGTATGTAGACCCACACTCTCAAAAATAAAGGTACAAAAGCTGTCACTGGAACGGTACCTTTTCAAAAGGTATGTGTTTGTACCTAAAGGATCCGTTTTGGTACCTTAAAGGTACATATTAGTACCTTTAGTACATATTTGAATCTAATAGGTACAGAAGTGTACCTTTTGAAAAGGTACCGCCTTGTACCTTTATTTCTGAGGGTGCATGATATGTCAGTTATAAACAGACCTGGTATCCGTTTTTTAATTTGTTTACCCTACAAGATGAGTTTTTAAGTATGGTAAAATCCCTAAAGCTACTGTTATTTAATGTAGTCTTTGTAGAAAACTCATGTCTTAATTAATATTTCACAACTCATCAATGATGAATATGTCAGAATGTGTCCCGACATGAAGAACTGCAAATGCTTATTAAGTATGTATCAAGTTCATGAGTTACTTTAGTTTGAGTGCCATGATTTTTGGAAGTTAGGTCAGTGTTCACTTTACTTTGTATTAAGCTGCATCAAATTACAGTAATACAGGGGGTAAAAAAGGCTCTATTGTCAATTGTGTAGTGATGTTCTTCCACAGAAGTTACATTCAGAACTATTTGATTTCTGTTGGTCATTGACCCAAATCCATGCGACCAAATTGAACTTATTATGAAATTTGCATGAGGAAATCTTTTGTGCCATGCCAAATTCTTGATCTTGTGGATTTCTATTGAAATCAATTTTTCCTGCAAACGTTGAATGACGAATTATAAATCAATGTGACCACACCATTGAAACTTTACTCACTATTGTAGACCAGTAATCTTCAAAGGGAAAAAACCTTTTCATCCTGCTTGTTTGCTGTTGTTCGAACCTGAAAGAAGCTGGTAATGCAATAGCTTCACACACTGTATAGAGTTTATCACTTGTTCATTGTGGCTTAGAATTTCCCTTTGAGTCATTCCAATTGTGCCAGAAGGAAAGAAAAAACTTTTATGTTGTCAGTGTCATATGGAGATTTCATGGTCATTCGGGTTCTTAGATGATCATAGTCTGTTTTTCAAAATATAAAACCTTTTAATAAATGAAATAATCCGGATGGTTTGTTATGCAACTTGTACAAAAATAGAATACATATGCTTTACTGTACACATGCAGTCAGAATAACTACACTCACAGAATGATATACAAATACCGATGCATACAAGTAAAAATAATAGGAGTAGAAAAATAGAAAAAGACATTTTCAATTAAAAAAAGGCGTTGTGGATGATCTTAAAATAGGCAATGGGAGATCGTTCCAAAGTTTAGGGCCTGCTACAGAAATGCTTGTGCAGTTTAATATAGCATGGTATTGAATGCACTGGTGGTGTTGGGTCAATCAGAGGCTGAAATGAGTTGAAGATGCTTGGGATTTCGTTGGTTAGATAATAATCGGTGTGTGCATGTATATGTAATTGCAGTTGCCTATAAAAAAGGTTAAATGCTGTGTGCTTTGCCAGGAAATATGGCATGACGTGCAAAACAATACGTGCCTGAGGCTATTGCCACATGCTCTAGAGACTAAAAATTCCTAACTCCTATAGTCTTTCATTTCTACAAAAATAAATAGGTGGACAGACACTCACAAAGGGTTTATGAACTGATGAAATATATCTTGAAATGCAGTGTAGGTTGCTTTTGGATAAAATCATTTGTAGATATAATAGGGGCCATGTCAGTCTACTATAAAACTGTTTTCACTAAAACAATGAAACTATTTTTAATACTTATTTTTTCTCACCACAAAGCTATTTTAGGGTCACCTTTTTGAAGTTTGACTGCCCCAGTCAACCATCGACTTTAGTTTTTATGTGAAAGAGTAAACTTTTGTGTTCAATGAATAACGCAAGTAAAAGTATTAAATATAATATTAAATAATAAAGTAAGAAATATATATTAAAAGCTTCCGAACGAAACATATATCAACACACCTGTCAAAACAAACTTGTCAAATCTCTCAAAAACAGCTGTCATGCAGGATGGAATATGAGAGAGCTCAATCCGTTTAGTTTGTGTCTTCAAGGAGTTACTGAAGGTTAATTAAGCCCCATTAAACAAAGTGTAACCCTTCCTATTGAGGCTTATCAGGAATGAATTATTCTAAATCAGCCGTAATAATACAATCAAGAGGATTTGGTCATAGAGAGACTGACATAATCCTCATATGAACAATATTAGCAGTATGAGGAGAAATGGTTATCAGTTTGTAATTAAAATGAGATGAGAAACAGAATGATTGATTACCCGACGCAGTGACAGAAAAGGTTATGAGAACAGGATCTCCGACTTAGGTTTTTTTTTAGGGCTGGTTAATTTCTAGATGAAACAAGTTAATTCAAGGAATATGTCATCCATCAACTAAAACACAGCTCTGTGAGATATTTTGAAGGCTTGTCAGTGACGATGTTTTTACAGCTTCACTCCCATTTGAAAAATCTACAGAGTCGAATCATCACTCGCAGGACAAAGCTACTGTTCTTTGCTTTGTTGTGCCTTAAGATGGCAGTCTTTACATGTGCTATTAGATGTTCTATAGGAAATCAGACAGCAGGCCTACTTAATAATACTGAGGCTAGCTGTCACACTTTTGTGAATATTTTCCAAGTAGGTTTATGTTTTCAAGTCAACTGATGTGTTCTTATGTTATTAGAACACAACAGCAGGGCAGATGGTCACTTCTTATATTTAAGTGACATTTAGTCCATCTTAACTACAGTATGATGCTTGTACATTAAATATATAAATATAATAATCTTTAATGTTTTATTTTGTAGTGCAGTGGAGACTATAGCTACACATTGTTTCCCAATTAGGTAAAAATACATTATAATTTATTTATTATTTACATACTGTAGCGTTCTGACTTGATCTTTTTTGAATTTTTTTTTTTCAACTAGCCCAATAGTAGGGCATGTTGTCACATACTAATTGAATTGGCCACTATATTGCTGCAAATGTACAGTACAATATCAATATTAATGCAAATCCCTGGATTACTGCTTAGTGGTTTTTGCAGTCGTCCATGTTCTTTTAAGCATTGGCCTACTTTATGTTATGTTTCTTATTATGGAAGTTTATTATAAAATATTACCACAATCTTTAACTTTTAGCCAGCACAGTAGAGATAATTTGTTTTTCAATTAGGTATAGTAAAATATATTATTCTGGTGTTTGTGTCCTCCAGTTACACTGCAGTCCACTGTGGTCTTTAGGAAACATACTAGGGTAATATTTAATTTTAATTTTTTCAAACCAAAGCAATACTGCTGAAAAAAAAAATAATAATACTGTACATTAGCATTGTGACCTAATTAGAAAATCATCCTAATCTGCATTGCCCTGGTTGTCCTTTAGGGGGCAGTATCTCATCAGTGCTTTGTTCCGGATAGTTTGCAGTTCCACCCAGAAATGAAGGTTTCACACATTCTATTTTTACACTGCTGAATAATTCAATACAGAGCCATATATGATCAGTGACATTTCCTCTTTTCTAGCTGTCTGACAATGGGGTTGCATCACTTGATCCTCGATGTGGAGTCTAGAAAGTGATATACAGCTGTGAAACTATGAATAGCTTTGTTCTAGGACACAAAATGGCATTAATGAATATATACATTATGACCCAAAAACCACCCTCGATTTTCAACTTCAATTGACTCTCTGTTTACGAAGATGATATAATGATGCAAAATTATGCTGTCATAATAGATTTCTTTGAGCATATTCCGTAACGGTCCATTGCCATGCTACTGAACCCCCACTAGATCAGTGACACAGTATTTCATCATTAAATTCCAATTTAATATGTGCTTTATGGCAAATAAGAACAGGAATATCAAAGGAGGAAACGAACTCTCCTAGGAAGAAAAAAAGAGTGTTAAAATCACATTTTTGACGCTTCCAAAGGCCCCTTATTTCTTTCATTTTGATTGCATTTGGTGGGAGCGTTTTATAGGAGTTACTTCAGTAAGTATCTGGGGAGTAATTCTGTGCATGACATCACGGCTGCTGTTTTGTTCCTGCAAGGGGAAGCCGGGTGATCCTTAAACTTGCCAAATGTTGTTGCCATGGTAACATCACAGTTCATCAAGGTTCAGTGCAATAAAAGGAGTCAAAGTTTAAATGACAATTATGGACCGACGCAAACTACTAAGTGATGATACAATTCCATGCTGGTACTCAACAACTAACTCTGATGAAATGATACAGAAACTACGTTTATTTCACAAAATGTGCGACACTTGACCTAATGTAGCCACGCCCCTCACTGCGCTGATTGTCTTCTGTCTTCCGGTGTCTATTTTCACAGCATGAAATAAGATCTTATGAATTTATGAATGAACTGCTCGTTTTGAAGATCTTCCTGGTCTAGGAACATTTGATATGGCATCGGTTTTAAACATTGTAATGCTCAAAACTTCACAATAAGCAAAACAGCTAGCCTACTCTTTGACAGCAATGCCATATACGGTGTATCTGAAAAAGCGTAGGTAGGCTAGTACATTTCAATTTGAATTGTGTTTCTAATGCAGTAGGCTATATCAGGGACGGATTACAAACCGGGACAAGCGGGGCCACTGCCCGGGGGCCCTTGGGGTGCATGGGGCCCCTAGCCAAAAACAATCTGCAACGCTTATCAACAATGTATTTTCATTTGTCTATTTTACAGGGCCTACATTCTTTGATCCTCTGCCTACAAGGGCCCCTGACCATATAGGGCCTCTGATGGATATATGGAGGGAGGGCCCTTGAATCGTTATGGTGGTGTTGCTTGAATGGGCAATTTTGCGATAGCGTTTTGCCCAGGGGCCCACACTCCGCCCCTGGACTATGTAAGGGATAATGTAGTTATCGCAGAAATAAGTCCCGACAGTGTGATCAGGACCTGACCTGAAGCGGAGGGTCTTGTATCACGCTGAAGGGGCTTATTTCGCGATAACTACCGGCTGCCTGTATATTATTCCGCTTATTACACGGC
>JAUCMU010000104.1:14223033-14233296 GCA_032275025.1 Enteromius treurensis
CCTGTGTGAGTATTAAAAGAATTATTATTTAAAGTATTGAAATCTCCACTCGTCCTTCCCACACCAGAACCGTGACATAAACATAACTGATAAGAAAAAAACTAAAAAGAAACTGAGTTATTTCAAAGAAAAACTGTAAATTACCGTTAACCATTTAACAGGTTTTCCCGTAAATGTTCACAGTTTGTTACTGTTACAGCCATTTCAGCTTGCATTCATTAGAAATGTTGTAAAACGCAGACATTAAAAGGTGAAATTCTATAAAAAAACCTTATTGATGATGTATATTTTGTAAAGGCCAGCAGATGAAGCCAGAATATAAACGCAACTTGCAAAGTTTCACGTTAGGTTGTTTCCCACAGAAAACCGTTATAAGGAAAACACTGAATTAAGCGGAGTGCGTTCATATTCATCTGGTTGACTACGCATTGTTAATACAGTGGTTACTGAATTTGATATTTAAATATTAATGTTTTAAATATATTACAGCACTTTAAGTGTTTCTACTACGTTGCGCTGTTTAATGATGGAAATGTAGCTACTGTACAGAAGCTTAATATAGATTGCAAATGAGTGACCAAATGATAATATAGAATGAATGTTTTGGCCCACCATTGACTTCCGTAGTATTTGTTTTTTTCCTATTATGGAAGTCAATGGTGGCCAAAACAGCCCGGCTACAAACCTTTTTTCAAAATATCTTTCTGCCCGGCAAAACAAATAAATTGATATAGATTTGGAATTACTTAAGACTAAACAAATGATGACAGAATTTACATTTTTCAGCCCGTTTCTGCCACTGAATAAAAAAATGTATAAAGGTTATTGCGACTTTTTTCTCAGAATTGTCAGATATAAAGTCAGAATTGCAAGCTATAAATTCAATATAGTGAGTATGAACTTGCAATTCTGCAATATTACACTTCTCACCTTTTTACATTTCCCAATTCTGACTTTTTTATGAATTCTAAACTTTTCACATTTCTGACCTTCATTCTCACAACTGCAAGTTGTATCCGTATTATCTGAGTGGTTATGGGTGTCCTCTGGCTGCATAACATAATCTATTGTTGAATGCACTGCTCTTTGACTTGCTCTGCCCATACCAGTAAAGTTACTGCAGGCTGCACAAATCATTCCTGGACTGCTCACGTCAGGCATGTAACCGATGTCATGGAAGTGTGAGGAAAAAATATTCAGTGATTTAAGCCTCCGGCCAGGTTTACTTTTCAAGTAGCTAGTTCATGAAGAGATTAAACTTTCCCCCTGACCAACGTTATACTTTATTCTTTTTAACTTGGAATCATTCTTTTAAGGATACAGCTTGTTTGAGGTATGAAATAATAAGGACTAAGGATTCTAAATGTGTTTCTCTCTTATAAAGGTTTTGGCAAGACAGCACAAAACAAAAGACCCTGCCACTACGGTAGAATCCTGAGTGTCATTTATCTTGTCCATTATTTCAGGAGCTGCATTGTGTAAAAGTGTGAAAAGCTCCCATTTCCCTCACATCTTCACAGAACTGTGTTGAGGATGGGGAGTAATAATAATCACAGCTTTCATGCATGAGCAGGTAGACTCGGTTCTGTGTGCTTGAGAGAATTTCAAAAGTCATTTCAGTTATTAAGTGACTGGTTTTTGCTCTATTGTTTTGTCTTAGGTTACTTTCGCATGGGGGAATGGACTCCTTTGATCAAGCCTCAATCAAACTTGATCCCTAAACAGGGTAGACTGCCAGCAATTGGGGTAATTGTGATACACTAAATTTCTTCAATCATAAGTCAGAGAGGAGACATTTGATTGGTTAAGTTCCCTCTCTGTCTGAGATTCATTTATTTTGAGCTATGATTTCTTTATCATTTTATATTATGCCATTCTATATATTTTAGTATTTATCATATAGCTATCTATCATTTTAATGCAGTTGAATTCAAAATAGTTTTTGTTTGTTATAAGTCAAAATGAATCACAGCTGAAAAAACTATTGTATCATTATTTACAAGAAAGAATTAAAGAACTAAAATATGTAAATTTTTTTCCTCCAAGTAATTAAATAATTAAAAACAAAATTAGTCCCTATTTAAAAATATTAATAAAGGTGACAATTATTCAGAGTATTAATAATATTAAAGCATTGATTTAATTTTGAGATGTGCTGTTATTTTAGAATTAGCGGATTAATATAATTTATTTTCATATTTTTATTACTTATATTAAATGTAATATTATAATATCCTCATTATAATGATAGTTCTTTTGGCACATATAAATATTTTGTATGCTAAAAGATGCTAAGAATGTTTTTAGAATGAGTTATGAAAAGTGTAAAAATGATAATTGGCTCTGGTCTCTCACAGAAGGTGACAAAACATAATTATGACTATGTTTAGATGCCTCAATATTTCTCAATATAGTTGTTACTTTTCAAAAAAAAAAAAAAAAAAAAGTAAATATGTGTAATATGCATGTATTCTCATCCTATTCAAACATCAGGCATGATGCTGGAATTACCTAGTAATGAGTGTTTGGCTTTTGGCAGTGTAAATGATTAGCACAGACCAACTATGCCAGTCCAATTTAGATACAGAATGGAATGAAGGGACTTTGGTTACCATTAACGCTAATGACATTCAGGCAATTATATCCAAACCATGTCTTTCCCAATTAAAATGAAAATACTCAACAGGAGCAGGTTCAAAATGCTTTTATCTGAGCCATTTTACAAATAACCCAACCATGTCAGTGAGTCAACAGTAAATATATTCCTTATTAGACAAATCCATTAGTTGTAGCATGCACAATCTACAAAATCAAACTACCGTAGATCCTCATCTAAAAAAAGAAAACTTTTGACTTCACCAACACATACTGTTGCGCGATTGTACTCTGCACCGAATGCATTATTTCAAATAAAGAAGGCAGAGAAAAGTAACAAAGAAAATAGATTTTCTTTAAAGGGAACAAACAGTACGGAATACCCAGCAAGGTAACGGAACGGAAATCAAAGGAATGGTCATCATGAGGAGAAAATGAAAACATTCACTGAGCACATGAAAACTACAAGTACAATAAAGAAAAACCTATATCCCTTATCAAAGCACGTCTGTACACCTTGTGAATTCTTCAACCTCACTATCAAAGAGAGGTAAATGTGAGCAAGCCAACAAGTAGTTGCTGCTATAGAAATGGCACCAAATAAAAAGGAAATACTTGCGATGAGTGTGTGAAATTCCCCTAGCTTATTAGTGAAAATGCTGATCTGGTCCTCACTTTATGTTTTCAACAATACTCGCTATATCGTACTATACCGTGACTCCTAAAAGCATAGTGCTTTTCGTCTTAAAGAGGCTATAGAGTAAAAGCACTGACGATTATAGCCTTGAGCAGTGAGGGAAAAAAGGAAAAATGTAGGTTACTTTAATGAAAGATTTCGGTGTAGCCTATAGCTGCTATTGTGGGATGTGTCAACCATTATTTTAGCAGTGAATGATTTTTCCTTCAAGCACTTCCTTTGTTCTAAAGCAATGGCTTTCAAATGGTCTGCTGCAAGTCTGTAATGATGGGGTCATGGACTTCAGTGGGGAAAAAAAGTTCTCAATGCAGATAATAAGACGGACGTATCTAATTGTGCATAGTATTGATGGCAAACATACTGTAAATTGGCTTACCAGTATTAGAATGTAGAAACATATATAGAAACATGGCTGTTAACATCCATAAATTGGCTTATTAACATCATAAATTGGTTTACCAATATATAAAAAGTTGAAAGTAATTTAGTTGTTGACATCCACGTTATGATGCAGACCTACTATGAATTCATTAATAAGTATATATAGTGTTTGTAGTGTGCTTTGTATAGTGAATTATTAGCTAGTTAATAATAATCCTTCTCTATTATTTATTCTTCATTATTATTTATCTTAGCTTCGCTTATCTGTAGTCTATCCCTCACAGCTTTAAATTTAATATGGCGTCTAACCTGACTAAGGTACAGTATGTCTTGTTTATTACATGGCTTGATGAAATACTTAAAAAAAAAAAAAATGTAAAACTGGTAAAATGACTTTTTGCAGGGAATTTGATTGACAGGTAATCTGACCAATCGTAATGCAGAATCTGCCATTTTTGTCCGACAAGCAAATCAGTAGGTTGGATGGACCATGGAAACAAGATATATTCTGATGTTCATTCATGTTTATTTTGTTCTAGAATTACTGGTAAAGAGGAAGAGATTATGGATTTATGCGCTGCTCTATAATGGTATTTATTGGTTTTGTTTTGAATTTCTTTAAAACATGACAAAATGTAAAAGCTGAGTCTTTCATATCTAAAGTAACCTGCTGTCTTTCCTATCTTTGCGAAGTGTCAATTTTAAACTTTAAATTGCAGCTCATTCAGGACACTGAAAGCTATTTTTTATAAAGTAAGCAATTATACATTACCTCATGGAAGTTTGTACTTATTTTATAATTTGGTTGATATGATTTAATTTGTTGCTTTCTTCTTTTCATGCCCATCAATGGTTTCAATGCTTGTTTTTTTTTTTTTCTTAAAACCATACATTTTTGTACAAATCACATCATACGACTTAATAGTTTGATTTTCTTATGTTTTGTGTGTATCTGAATGATCTAGTTGATAAAGTACACAATTTTAAGAGAAGCTTTGATTTCTCATCACACTGGATTATTTCTTTTTTTTTTTTTTTTTGCATATGAATGCTACTGGCCACAGTTTTAAAAATTAGGAACTTGAGTATTAATACTAGGTCTAAAGTTTCAGTTGTTGTTGTAAAGTCAGTTGTTTCATATTTTTTGACTATTTCAGCAGAATATTTCAAATGCACGCAAAATTGTAAAGTAAATTCAGATGAATATTTCATGAAACACTGTCCCCCAGTTTCACAGACCATGCTTAAACCTAGTTCTAGACTAAAATGTAATTCTGATCTGTTTCAGTTGAAAGAAACTTGCACGGACTGATCTTAAAACATGCCAGTGCCTTTGTTTTGTCATAAGATGCACATCAGAAACGCCTTTTATCATCCATTTATTTATTTATTTTTAGTAAAATGATTTAAATGTCCTAATTGAACTATGGACTAATCCAGGCTAAGCCTGTTTACAGTATGAAACTGAGCCTGCATGTGCTTGTTTGATGAGTCACATATTAGGCCTTATGTAAACCACAAAACCAGTCATACTGTAAGTCACGCAGGTATATTTGTAGCAATAGCCAATTATACATTGTACGTGTCCAAATGATCCATCTTTCTTTTATGCCAATCATGTTCCATTAAAATATTTTGTAAATATCCTACCGTAAATATCTAAAAAATAAATTTTTGATTAGTAAAATTCATAACTAAAGACTTCATTTGGACCACTTTAAAAGCGTTTTTATTAATATTCTGATTTTTGGCACCCTTGGATTCCGGATTTTCAAATGTTGTACCTCATCCAAAAAATTATCCTAGCCAACCATACATGTATGGAAAGCTTGTTTAGGCTATTCTATTTTCAGATTATGTATAAATGACCCTTATAACTAGTTTTTGTGGTAGCCTACAGGGTCACAAATAAAATTTAAGGACATCTTTGTTTCCTTTGATACGATAAGCACACACACACGAAAAACATTCGGTCTGAGAGAACTATGACATCTTTAAAGCTACCGAGTCTAAAAATTCATGAGACACCCAACATGTAGTAACTTCTCGGAACAAATAGCAGACCACTGCATGGCTGCATGGGCCACCGATGACACAAACAAGACCTGACCTGTGTCATTTTACCTTGCTCTTTTCATCGACTCGTTTTTGGAGACGTCGCACGCGATAGGCTAAAACAAAACAAAGTGCGTGTTTGCAGGAGGACGTCTCGAGTTCGCAGGGCGCTAAACCCCGGGTGGTCAAAACTCACTCATTTAAATAGTATTGCCGTATCAACAATAACCACCCGCTTAACTGCTCCATCACGAGCTACAGGGAACAGGTTGCCTGGGAAACGGCCGCATGGCAACAGGATCAGAGCCGGGGGGTTGTCTGCTGCTAGCTCTGCTCCCGTTTCCCATTTCCTCACTAGATGGTGTGCAAGCCACTGGAGAGTCGACTTCCTCCCGCGGTCAGGTTCCGATCAAAACAAATCTGGGAAACTACGCGGAACGCCGTTTCTCGGGCTTTGTCGCGGAGGATTATTGTATTTTCATCCAGATATTTTTATTTTTGATAACGGCGCGGATCGTGCTCCATTCGGCGGTGATGGACATAATGATTGCAGTGCAGGATGCGTGCGTCTCCGGTCAGTGGCTCACCGCTATAATTCTTAGTCTTTGCTGCTTTTTACCATCGTGTTTGGCCGCTGGACAAACTGTGGACTATGCGTCCAGCGAGAGTGTGGTCAGCAGACAGGGAGACACCGCGCTGCTCAGGTAGGAAACTCAAGTCGCAGTAGAAGTGTTTAAACTAAACTTGGCTGGCACCTGCCTCTGTCTCTGCTCTGCTCTCAGTTTTGTAAACAACGCTCGGGAGATGCCCCAGTGCAGCTCCGTCACCTTTATTTGGGTCATAAACCCTGCTGATACCCATATAGACCAGAACAGTTTGGAACCGTGATGATTTTTCGAGTTCGTGTGAACTGGCTGAATTATAGATCTTTAAAGTCTAGGGTCCAGATTGTCTCTCTTTGAGGGGTTGCATAAGGAGCTGGGGAAGGGGGTAGACTTTTGTAAACCCCGCCAAGCGGAACACTTTGCACAATTACAATGAAGTCATTCATGATTCACATCGTCCGAAAGAGCCCCACGAATGTTTGCGTCCTGGGAAAAAAATAAAAAATAAAGATAGAAAAGTTGCAAACGATTATGTGCACGATTAAAGGGGAATTTGAGTCATGTCAAGATATGAGTAGCTTATGATGAACATGTAAGCAAAAAAAAAAAAAATCGCGTTTTTTGAAAGCTTTTTTTTTTTTCATGGGTGTGTCTGACAGTAACTGATGAAGAAGTGTCTGATGCCAAGTTTTTATTTTGTAAGTTTCACAAGTTCATTTTTGCCGTTTGGTGATGGATGTTGTACTCTAATTTAAATAGAATGTTTTTTTCATAGTGAATTCAGTCATGGGGAGCATTTTTCTTCTTAAGATTTGAAACGTCGTTTATGTGGGCTATTGTCTTCAGTGAAATCTCACTTTAAGAAACATTACTTGACCCTTTTATTTACGTTAGAATTCATTTTGACTCCTTGCAAATTTTGCTTGTCTCCCTTTTATTTTTCTAAATATGCACACAGGACCACTATGATGAGAAGTTCGATTAATTTCATGGAATCGGTTCTTTCGAACAGATCGTTTCAATGAACCTGTTCAAAATTTAGCATTTAGCAATTCTTTTGCGTAAGTGCGTCATCACGTAGTCCGATACAGTCTGGCGTTGCACGTTGCGTTTTCGAAAAGGTTTTTAAGTGATATGTGAGTACATGTTGCTCTTTATGATTGTTTTCCGATTTACGTCTTTATCGTACCGTCATGAATCCAGAGCAGTATGCTGTAGCAAAAAAACAACAACAACTAAATAATCTTTGTGTTTTATTAATTTCAGTTAGGTTACATCTCTCTGAAATAAAATATTGTTTTTAAAATCAAACCGTCAGCTTACTCTTCGGGTGTCAGCTAGCTACAAATCGGACATGGTAGAGATGGTTCTCTGTTTAAAGAGTCGGTGACTCGAAAAACGCTCAAACCGATTCAGTCCTGTTCGTGAACTAATCGTCCAAGTCCAGTTTATTGAATCAGTCAACCGATTCATTGAAAAGATCCGACTCAAAAGAACAATTTGTTTAAGAATCGGGTATCAGAAGCCTACATTTTTCAGTTTATAAACTCTTCGTTTTGTGTAATCCTAATCTACTCAGTATATTAAATATATTTTGCTTAAAGGTTTTTATGTTATCTATTTGTGTTGATTCGGTTGCTCGGCTGCTGCAATCTACTTGAAGCTCACCTTCTGTTAAGATGTCACTGAGGACTTTGTGTAGAGCTTTGGGGAAAAGTATGGACCATCACCGTTTGTTTACCCCTTGTTTCCACAAAATTGTTTGCTTGGCTTAAGTGACAGTCAATTTCTAGCATTGGTTATGTTTAGCAGGCTATTCAAACTTCAGTTTTGCACCTTGCTGTTTTTTTCCCCCAGAAAACCTTGATTGTTATCTTAGCTTTGACTAAAATACACCCTAGAATGTTTTTTGTATTGTTACATTTTCACAAGTGAAGGCACTTATGCCAAGTAATTTTAATGCGACAACATTATTGTATCTCAGAATTGGGTAAACAATTGTAATGGGAGGCTATTGTGTACTGTGAATGGGGCTGCCATGACTGTCCCAGATGACCAGAGAATGTCAGTTGCTTAGTGCCTGTGCTTTAAACGTGTCCCTCACCCGCGTCAGTGTTACTTGGAGACGTGGATGGGAACCTGCTCCTTTTCTCCTCAGGCCACACCTCTTACCGTCAGAGCTGATTAATCAGAAGGATGTTACTGTGAGATTTTCTCCTCTGTTTTATCTCTTCTGTTGTATTATTCACTTGAACACCAACACTTTAACTGTGGTGCTGTGCTCTCTGAAATATTTAATGGATGTCTTCCAATTATCGATGTTTTGCCGATGCAGTTATTACAGAGGGATTGAATCAGTTGTTTAGTTTGTAGATATATTGATGAAATATATACAATCAGCCTCTTTTGAATTTTGCTTCATTTGTGCTGTTTTCAACACAACTTGATCACAAATGTAATCATAAACACTAGGTATTGAAGAGTATGTTTAGGTGTTTACAATGTTTATGACTTCTCATAGTGTATCTAATCTTTCTTTATACTTGGCATTGTTGGTCTCTTGAGCTGAAGAGCATAAATTATGAGAAATACTGCGATCTTGCTTAAATGGTTCTTGACTTTGTGCCAGTAAGCCCACGTTTAATATTTGCAATTTTGCTGCAATATATCAACATACTGTATACTACAAATATGATGCCAGTGGCACAGCTTCTTTTAATGTTCAAATTATCATGTTTTTCTTAAGTTTCAGAGATGATCAATATTTAGTGTGCAACTGAGGAGTCTAAATTGTGTATGGTGTTCCATGCTTCTCTTGTAAATTTAGAGAGAGTTCTGGATATTAAAGGTTATACAGAATGCTATAGAAAGTCAGGCTGGAACTTAACACTATCTAAAACACCAGCCATGAATACCAGAAGGCTAGATGTTATGCTTTGTTAGAGCCGCTGCAGGAATGCACAGCAAATCTAAAAGAATGTGTTTTTTTTTATGTGCAAACCTATATACATATATATGTGTGTGTGTGTCGGTTATTACTGGTTACGTTTAGTGTGGATTACATTATCAGAAAATAAATACTTGTATTTAGAATTAAAATATGAAAATATTAAGAAAATCTTGTGGGGAGTGTTTTAGTTTGATTTATTTTTTATTTAATTAAGCATTTTATAAACTTAAGAACCCCAGTTTGGGAAACCATGATATAAAGTATAGGCTGATGTTTAATGCACTTCAAGGGTTAGTTCACCCAAAAATGAAAAAATTATGTAATTAATTACTCACCCTCATGTCGTTCCAAATTCTTCTTCAGAACACAAATGAAGATATTTTTGATGAAAATTGGAGAGCCATCTGACCCTCCATGTACAGCAATACAAATGAAATGATCCCAGTTCCAAAAATGTAGAACACATCAGTAAAAATGTCCTTGTGACATCAGTGGCTCAACTTCAGTTTTGCGATGCTCTGAGAATACTTATCATGGACTGTGTTCCCGAAGTATTTACTGCATTTCTGGTGCTGGATCATTTCAATTGTCTTGGTGTCTATGGAGGGTCAGATAGCTCTCTGGTTTCATCAAAAGTATGCCATAGAATGGAAAACTGAATTTACCTTGGCATGGTTGAATAATAACAGTTCAGTACATGGACATAACATCCTGTGAGTCTCAAACACCATCGTTTCCTACTTCTTATATAAATCAAGTGTTTGCAAAACACGACTAAAAAACGGTCAAATTCCAACACAACACTGACTGTTACGTAACAGTCTAGAGCCAATAGTTACGCTCATCAAATTTGCATATACCCGCCCATAACTTACCATTCAGAAGGGTCGATGTGCAATCTCTGAACAACAGGTTGTTCTACAAAATCGGCATCTTCGTCTGATACAGGCTCAAACATATAAGGTTGAATCCCTAATCCC
>JAUCMU010000104.1:14233396-14247255 GCA_032275025.1 Enteromius treurensis
CATTCTAGGGTCAAATTCTAGGGTTGTAAATGGACCTGTAAAACCGTTTCCGGGCATTTTTTCCCCTTACCTAAGCTACATACCTTCTATGTACATATCAGAGAACAATTTTAAATATTCCCTCAATGCGTACTATGGCACCTTTAATTTGTGTTCCAAAGATAAACAAAGGACTTACGGGATTTGGAACGACATGAGGGTGAGTAATGAATGACATAATTTTCATGTTGTTGATGATAAAGAATAGAATACAGATATGCACTTTCTCTTTTCAAGTTCTTTTCTATGCCAGTAAAATTGTACCATTGCAATATTGTAATGGAATATTCCTAAAGAAGCCCCCTTTCCCAGTTGTGGGGGAGGTCACGAGTCTCAGGATAAAATATGCAGAAAAAAATAATCATTGCCACCAGATAATGGTTATCTTCAAAGCAATTATACCTGAAGCGCTTCTGAAAAAAACAGTAGTGCCTTTCAAGTAGATTTAACCTCCCTTCTCCTCAACCTGTCACTGATTTTCATGGCTTTTGATGAAGCAGGCTCACTAGATACCAGATAAGCTTCTTTGTCCCTCAGGTGCTAGACACCCACTCTACTCTCAAACTGGAGAGCACACGGGCCTGCGCCGTTCACCTTAACAGTAATCCTATCATCAGTCCTCGCCATATTCCGTGTTAATATTGAAGACTCGTTTGTCATTGGCTCAGTGCTATAAGGTACGGATTTTCATTTGAGTGCAATAAAGTCCTCGGAACATTAGAGACAGTTGTTAATATTTGGCTTAAATGCTTCCTGTATTCGTTGTGCAGCATTAAAAGGAAACTGTGTCTCAATTCATTTGTGCAGTGCATTGCCATGGCTGCAGGTTTTTAAATGGAGTCATGTAAGCAAGCCTTAAATTAGTCCCCGTCATTTGCATAATGAATCAATGTGTGTGGATTGCACGTGGCTGTAAATGTTAAGTAGAGCCGAGTAATTGGAGGGACTGCATTGGTAATTATTAGTGAATGGAATACAAAGCAGTGAAGCAGATCAATAGCATTTAGGCTTTCTTTCCCCCTCTGAGAGCTTAATGTGACGTATCTCTATGTTGGCCAACAAAGAAATCAAAAATTGCTTGATGTAAAGCAATGTTGATTGCAGTTTCCTTGTAGAATGGAAAAAAGTAATACTCTGGATGATTGGGCTCTTTTATGAGGATTATTTATCTAACATAGATTCATATTTCAGCTACCAAATTGCGTAATGATATGTTTATTTAGATTTTTTTTCCCCCTGCTATTGGAACCATATCATTCTCAGATATAACAAGTAGCTTGTTAGTCCAGTGTAATTTTACAAGAATTAATCAAGTTTATTTAGCTTTTTGCAAATCTGCATTTTCTTTTAAATAAGCCTTTCTTCAACATGCGTGTTTCCTGCAAACTGAACCCATAACCATATAGTTTTTAGCACCATGCTTTACAGGAACTCTTTATAGGTAGAGTTCAAATGTCTTAGAAAGATTAAAAGGTCATGCACTGAAATATTTGATTGTGTGCTGCTAGGCTTCTACGAAGACACTTGGCAAGGCCTCACACTGAGTCTGGTAGTTTTCAGATTTTTGAATGGCCATTGACCACATTTGGGTTACATAACAGACCCAGATTTCCAGCTGGATGGCGGTTGCTGTGTTTGAAAAATACAGGGCAGTATCATGTTGACAACACTAGATCTTCCATAAACTACTTTTAAATCTGAACGGAGAATGTATTTTTAAAGAATATGTAGAATAATGTGCAGTACTTGTTTAGTTCGCATCAATCTTTTTTGATTCATAACAAATTATAACACAATTATGTTCGGCCAGCAAACTAGATTGAGGTAGAGAAACTTAATTTGTAGAATAAACACAAATCTTTAAGTTGATCGCTCAAACAATTAAACCAAATGAGGAATTCATTAAACGAGTTCTTATTTAACATGTAAATTTAATTAAAAAAAATAAATTGAAAAGTAAGGTATTACTTTGTTTATTAAATTGATATTTTTGAGTGTGGGAATTAGGAATCCACAAGATAATTTCATTTCCTGCAACCTAACAATATTGCACTACATTTTATCAGCATTATGATGTCAACACAACTGAGCGACTTCAAATGTGTAATTAAATCAATAAATCCACATTTTTAACTTACAAGCTGTGTTGTAATAGGTCCCCTGGATTTTCTTTTGAGAGTGTGGATCTTCTCAAATTAAAACTAATTAGCACGTGATTCAGACTAATCAAACAAGCAAAAGTAGCTCATGTGATGCCCCATTTATGGCCGCAATGTGATTTTTGTCCTTCGGGACTCATTATGTACAAACAAATCTATTTTCCCATTTCAGGGAAAGTTGTACCTAACTAGACTTTAAATGAACTGTCACCCGCAAGCTTGATCAAAACATTCAAATGGAAAACTGATGAGAAATAAACTCGTCTGGAAAGTTGCACGCCTGGCAGGTTTATTCAACAGTCTCCGAGTGACACCTTACCAGCACAACAGTTCTGGACGTTCATAAATTGAACCAATTCTGGGCAGTTATCAGTGGCTAATTTAGTGGACCACAGTCTCAGAGAAGGAATTTGCAAGGTTGTCCAATTAGCGGTGAAAAGTGTTGGGTTGTGAGTGCATGTCAGCAGGGAAGAGAGGGCCAGTGGAGGCGTGTCATCAATCATCTCAACAGCTTTGCCTCTGCATTCTTGGCAGACTGGAGGCCCTGCTCTGACTGGGAATGCCACACCATCATCACAGACTGTCAGCTGCGAAGATGCCCGCCATTTCTTCCAAACATTTTGTCATGCTTCGCACATCTCGCTTTGTTTCCACGTTGCTTAATAGGTCGCATAATGCCGCATTTTTTCCATTTGTCAGAAGCAGAGAGGCCTGGCGTTATGACACAATATTAGCCGATAGGAAGTGAGCTTATTTATGAAATGAAAGCAGTTGCCTCTTGAGAGACGGCAGCGCCTGGTTTCCTTCAAGAACATGAGACTTTTAATTGCAGCTGTCAAAACCCAACCAACATGAACAATGGCGTTTAATTTGTACCAGCTCGCTATGTTTTTAGCTTTAAGATCGCCCAACTTTTCTTCTCTGCTGCTTTGAAGATGTTTGGTAGTTCTAAAAACAGCCCGAGACTCTTTAAAAGGCCATTAATGAAATTGTGGTAAAAGCAGAGTACTCAAACTGCAATTATTTAAGTGCTGCGCTGAGCTGAGAATATGTTTTAGTCAAAAGAACAAACCCACAATGCTTGCCATTGTTCACACATTGTGGAAAGTGCAAAAGGCTTGTATTACTGTGCCATTTGAATAGCGCTCGTGAGCTACACCAGAAAATAGGAAAGTTCACCCAAAAATGAGAACTCTGTTATTTTTTTACTCATGCTTGTGCCGTTCCAAACTGTAAGGCTTTCTTTCTTTCGTCGTCTGTGGAACTCAAAAGAAGGTAATGTCAATGGGGTCCAAAGCAGCATTTGGCCTCCCTGACTTGCTTTGTATGTAAAAGAACACTTGGATGCTTCTGCATAACACACACAAAAAAAGAGATGTTTTGAGAAGAAAAAGTCACACAGGTTTGGATCATCAATAAATGACAGATTTTTGTATTTTTGGGCGAACTGTCAATTGTTATGTAAACGCCTACCAAGGTGTTTGAACTAGTGTTAGATAGCAGAGGCTATCTAGTGCATGTCCATAGGGTGTGTTGCCATGGTTACCGTGGCCGGGTGTCATTTTCTGCATCGGGAACACAAGCGCTGTGAAGAAGCCAGTGATACTCTCTAATATACATCACGTAGCTCGCTGTTTCTTAAAGACATCTTAGCATGGACGCGTTTTTAACGGATCTTCCGTTGATTCAGCCTCCCTTCTCTGCAGCATTTCAATTTTCCCCTATTGCAGCATCACAGCACCTATCATAGCCCCTTTAAAGAAAATGGTCCCCCCCTGTTGACTCTCATCTAGTATTGAAATGCTCTGCAATTGTTTCTCTATTTGACTGTCAGCATGGTGGAATATTTTCCACTCTTCTCTCGCACTATGCTGTTACAGCGTAGCCGGGTTGTTGTTGAAATGCTTTTGTTTGTGAACGCATTAATGTTTTAATCACACTGATTACATTTTAGTGTTGCTAATCCCTTTGCTCTGTAGCTGTATCTGATTAAAGCGTTCTCACATGCACTAGTTACTCCGTGATTGTAAGTGTGCTTTCAAATCTCAGTTATGAATCAAAGACCTTTGTGGGATGGACGTTAAGCTGGGCGTAATCTCTGCCAAATGGTCTCACAGAAAGCTTACCCAAGGAGGTTCAGTCCCTGCCAAAATCGCAAAGAATGTGAGGGAAGAATGCTCATTAGATTTCCTTATTCATCCAGTCAAATTAAAGGCTGAAACAAAAGGACGCCTTCGTGTTACACGTCTTCCTCTTGCTATAGGCGGCAACCCCATATCTTCTGTCTATAGTTGGTTATGTCATGATCCATCAGCAAAAGCTGATTATTTATTTATTTATTGTCAGTACTGGCACGAAAACCACAAAGAGCGAGTTTCCTTTACTCGCTGCGTCGTCTTTTGAAGCGCTGAGATGATATCTTCCAGCGCAAAGAAAACATCAGCTGAATGATAGGGTTTTTCTATAGCCTAGTTCTTCCACTACATTAGGTGGCAAAGGCTGTGCTGGCTTGCAAGAAATATGTCACTTAAGGAAGGCAGTGAGCAGAATTAGGTCATGCAAAATATGGCAGGGTCCCAGTGGGCCCTCACACATATAATTCATCCAGTATTTGTTTTAGGAATTAGAATTAAAGTTGAGAGACACTTGCCCATCTCTGTTGATTTATTCACCTACCGTTCGTCTCAACAGGGTTTGAGTTTTAGTTCACGTATGCTGTGTGTCATGTTCAATTCTATTCAGTGATATTTGTATGCCGCTTCGCTTGTCATAACTCATTTTAAAGCAGCTTTACAAGGAATTCGATTCAGATCATCCTGGACGGAACCACTTGTGTGTAATTATTGTAATGATAGCTTTTATAATAGCTTTTTGGGGTATAATTATAAGGCCTAATAGAGTGGCATCGCTGTATTCAGTTGGTTATATGGAACAAACTGAAGCATCTCCTCCATTTTCACAGTGGTGACGCTCTGCTTTTAACCCAGTATCAGAGAGATTGTCACAAAAGATTACAGAAAAGCTGCACTTTCTACAAGCTGAAAACACCGCCTTGAACACACTTGAAACCTGATGATAGACTGAAGCTACAAGAAAATGGGCAGATTGTATGCACCCCAATAGCTATAATAATATATATATATATATATATATATATATATACACACACACACACACACACACACGCATACAAATATATATTCTATTCTGTTCTATTCTATATTATATAATTAATAGGGGTAGGGTCTTGTATTTTTTATGTATTTTTAATGCTTTGAGTATATATGCAATGTATATGCTCTGGAATGGCTTTACCCTCAAGTAAATCACTTTTATATGTGAAAAAATGTGCAAGGTGACTAATTAATATTTGTCTTTAGGCTAGTAAATGTTCAGATTTCACTCGCCACTGATTTATTGGCTATTAATTAGTTTAACACAGACATATTTTCTCTGCGTGTTGTGCCCTACGACTGCTTTACAGTAGAACATTCTGACAGAGCGTTTGACAGGAAAGAAGCTCATTAATACTCTGCTTAATATGCAATATGGTTAAATATAAACGTGTCCATGCCTTTTCGTCGCTCATGTATCACTGCTTTTAGTATTAGCATTAGATAAGCCTGGTGAGTAAATGAAAATATTTGCTAGGCAAAGGTAATTTGGATACCAATTTGTGCTAGCGATTTTCTTAAAATTATATTTTCAGTTATTGTTTTAGATTTTGCTGCCAAATAAATTCAAAATGTTTTAGGAGCTAAAACGGTACAAATCTAGAGATCTGTGCAATGCATGTGAACACAATGAAGAATTCTAATTATTTCATATGCACCAGTAGTCATTAATTATGGCTAAAAAATACCACAAAGTACTTTGAATGAATATTAGAAGTACACTCAAATACTTGCAGTATTCAAAACTGGTTGTATGAGTTAATAATGCTGTGCATTATGTCCCTGTCATATAAGCCTGTGTCTTATAATTAAAAGATACTTAAGTATTAAAAGTTTATGAAGAAATACCTTTCATTTAATTTCTCTAGTAGCAGTGGATTTAATAAACTCTTTTTATGAAGTTAATTCCATCCTTTTATCTTGTGAATTGTCTTTAATTTTATATTAATCAGGATACGCAGTAGTTAATTTAGTTTAAGTGGCTGAGCTGTTTATGACTGTCTGGTATGCAATTTTATATAAATACTGTTGCACAAGCTAGTCTACTTATTAACATTTGTTTATTAGTAATTATAAAGCACATATTCTGCCTAAACGTATAAACTACTTTACTAACTATTAATAAGCAGCGAATTGAGTTATTTGAGGCAAAAGTTTGTTAATAGCAAGGATTGAACTTTAAAATATATATACATATATTTTCATGATTTATTGAGAAATTGTGACATGTAATTAATGACTGATGATAAATAGTTTTGGCACTTTTTAGATTTAATGAAACTATGACTCACCATGATGTTCTGCTTCCTGACTTACATATAAAATAAATAAAACACAGAATTAACAATTACCATCAAGTCAAATTTAAGACATATTCCGAACAGTCACGTTGACGGGAAAGTATAGTTATTATCCTACAACAGCTTCTTAGGTGAGCGGAATCTGAATATGATGGAAATCCAAATGGAAACTTTAAATTTGTCCTTTGAGAGGTAACACTGTAATAACCATAACTATTAGCTGTCTGATGGTTTGGACTGGAGCACAGATGGCTAGGGGAGGCTGAGGTCCCTAGTGGATTATTTGATGTATTTTTGCCGGTTTTGAATGGGTAATTTTGACACAGGAGATACAGTGTTCATTTGAAATAGCAGATGTTGAGATAATATTGTGCATGCATGTGAGAGTATGTGTGTGTGTGAGAGCTAGAGGTAAACGGTAGTTAACTGCAACATAATGTCTATTTTGCTTCATTTATTAAAAAAAACTCTGTCCTTTAGAAATCACGACCTATGTGCGCTAAGGCAGCATTCAGTCATCGTTATTAGTTTTGGCCATTGTTTGACATTTGGCAGCCAATAGCCTTAGTTTCCATGTCCACGTACGTCCAGATGTAATTATCATCATTTCTCATTGCTAAAGGCACTTATGGGAATGTCGCCAGTTGGTTTTCAACACATTAGAGACAATATTATAGCTTGGCTTTGACGTTTAATCTGGTGTTGAGAACTTGTGGCACATTGTGAGACAAAATTTGCCGGCTGGGATCGACTTAATCTTATTTTAATCCTTAGTCTTCACAAAAGAGTACCCTCTCTTTGGCACACATAAAATCAACAGTGGGGTCAACATCAGACAGGCGCATATGTCTTATGAAAGAAGAGATAAAAAATATACTCCTGTGGGGTTTGAGGAGGATGCTGTAATCCCAGTGACATTTTGTTCTCGGATCTCTCTGATGATCGGTTTAAATGTCTTTTGTTATACGATTTTTTTTCTAGTAATGCAATTTTCATGTATGTAGTATGTAGGCATTTTGCTGATGTCAAAGTCGACATGAAATCAGAATTGACCCTATTTACTTGTTCCTGCTCTTATTGTGAGTGATTCATCTTTGCATGCTGTTGTCTTCATAATCTTTAATCAAAATGTAATAAGTTGCTCCATCTCTGACACGACTTCTCATTTTGCCTGACATCGTTGTGATCAGCGGGGGATGGGGGGGATTGGGGGGTGGTGAGCCAAACATGTTTCCACCGTATGAAAGCGAACTAGCGTAGCGAACAGAGGGAAGGCTGGAAGGTGCATTTTCAGCTGTTTCCTTCTCAAAACCCTGTTCCCTATTCCCATTCCCAAACTACCCTGGTTGTGTGCCTGCTGGCTTGAATTATTCCGCTTTGAAGAAGGAAGAAGAATATCTGTGAGGTTGCGGTTCAGTTTGAGGCATTTCACTCCTGAATGCTTCTACAATTTGATCATAAAATGGGGTTTGCAGGCATTTTTCACGTATTAAAAAAAATACATAAAAATAAATAAATAGATAAATATTGCTCTTTACTTTTACATGCTTATTGCATGCTATATATATGCTGAGTGGTTTGATGTAAGATTATTGTAAGGTGAAGGTAAGATGTTGTCATATTAAAAAAAAAAAAGTAAGCAGTTATGTGAATATTGTGAAATATTATTACAATTTAAAATAACTGTTTTCTATTTTAATGTATTAAAATGTAATTTATTCCTTTGATGGCAAAGCTGAATTAACAGCAGATTTGCTCCTCAAGAAACATTTCTGATTATCAATGTTTTTGTGGAGAAATGGAGAATAAATATAAGTATTCAGTTCTGTAAAAAGACATTTTAACAGTAGAAAATAATACAGAAAAAAACGGGATAGTTTGTAATGTGTGTGTTTCTGGTTCTCGTCTGTTTGGGGATGGGAGGAGCAGATGCGGGTTCCCTGTCCCGTCATTTGTGCTGCCTTGTGGAGCGTAGCACTGAAAACATTATATTTTACTGTTTCTTTTTTTTTTCTGAATCGTTCAGGTCACGCGTATGCGTACCAAACCGAAAGCCTCGTACCGAACGGTTCAGTACGATTACGTGTATAGTTACACCCCTACTTGTTATGTATTATGTTATTTAACACAACTGTAGTAAATGCTGCAATTAGCATTAATTAAGTTTAATTAATGCTGTAGAAGTATTGTTTATGTTTAGTTCAGGTTAACTAAAGAACCTTATTATAAAGTGTTACCATTAAAACATAATTTTTGATAAGTAACATGCATTGCTAAGAACTTCATTTGGACAACTTTAACGGTGATTTTCTTAACATTCAGATTTTTATCACCCTCAGATTCCAGATATTCAAATACTTGTTTCTTGGCCAAATTTCATCATTCCTATCCTAACTGTACATCAATGTAAATATAAACAGACACATCATATTAACTACTGCCCAAAGTAGCGTAAGGCAGAACACCGTGACCATATAGTCTAAACGGTCCATTCTGCTGCCACCTACTGATCATCCACGGCAGCCTGAAAATGTTCTGTTTTTATTACAAAATAAATCTTCCCGTAAAGGCAAGTAAAATTAATATATTAAGTTTGAAACCTTTATAAAATTATAGTTACGTCACTCTGATCTCAGTTTGTTAGAAAATGAATATCTGGGTTTTATAAATTTGGACAGTTTGTAAGCAGTCATGAGTCATATGAAAGGAGAATAACTTCATTTTATACAGATAAGTTTATATAACAATATATTAAATTTAGAAATCTCATGAATAATGATAAACATTTATTTTTCTTGCATTAAACTGGTTTATTTATCATGAAGAATTCTCTAATTATCAAAAAGTAGTACGCATAGTAACACCACCGAATGCAAAACTTTAAAATGTTTCACATTCACTCCTTCATGAGACGTTATTTATTAGATAAAATATGGTTTGTATTGATCCCATGGCTGATTTAACCTTATATTTCACAGGCAAATAGTCTGCTGTTTTATTCATCATGAAGTAGGACTACAATGAAAAATCTTGTTTTTTTAATTATTTGGCCTCCTAAAATGTTCATTAGTCTCACCTGCGTTCCTTCGGCACATGTTCATGTCACACACCTGTCTCCAGGTATTAGTGGCAGGGTCATAGACCTCCACACTCTTCCTCACCAGAGGACCGTCGTGTCCACCTGCAGCATACAGCTGTCCACTGAGCACTCCGACACCTGTACAAGCACAAAATCACACCACAGCCAATGAATACACGGAGACTACTACTGTAAGCAGTGCATATTCAAATCATGTCCAAAGAGGAACTAACCAGCTCCACTGCGTCTGGTGCTCATGTCCGCCACATAGCACCACTTATTACTGACTGGGTTATACTCCTCTACAGTGCTCAAACACTGCCGGGACGCTCCGTCATAACCTCCAACAGCATAAAGCTTTCCTGTACAAGCATCAGACACATGATGTCATGAGCAATCACAGCTGCACAGCCTCATTCGATGTTGCTAAAAAAGTACATTATTTAGTGTATTTGGTTTAATGCAATAAGTTTACATGGTTTAAGGTTAAAAACACATTATTTTTTCAAATACTACATACAGTGTTTCTCCTCTAAGCCCCGCCCCCTAAACACCCCTGAACACACAATACAGTGAGAATAATTGCTCCGTCTTCTTTCTCTGCATAAACGTTTTGGAAATGTTTTAGTGGGGGCGTGTTTAAACAAGCCTTTTTAAGGGGTGTGGACAAGTCATACGTTTTTTAATAAAGAATATCTCTTTGGTTTTGAATCTTTAATCTTTGCAGCTGCAGGGATCTTATCTATGCAGTAACAGAAAACTTGGAATCACATCAGATGACCCCTTTAAACACGTAACAACAGCAGCCAAAAAAGAAATATTGGGAAATGTTCACTATTGTAAAATCATGCCAGCTCAACGCTTTTATTGTTCCATGCCTAATTTCCTGAACATGCGTGCACTTGCAGATGAATCGACACACACAAACTCAAAAAGCTCACCGTCGACCACTCCCACCCCAACACTGCTGCGCCTGGTGTTCATGGGAGCCACAAACATCCACTCATTAGCCTTGGGGTTGTACGCCTCCACTGACGCCAGACCTACCAAGAGACATTCATCACCCAAATGCCAAAGTGTCAGTCAACCAGGAAGAGTCTGTGAACATACAGTTCACTCAAAATATACAAGTACACTAATGTTCACTACTGCCGGCTTGATGGGATTACTTTATTTATTTAGTCTCTTGTTCACCAAAGCTGTATTTATTTATCTCAAATACATAGTAAAGAGCAGGAGCAGGTAACCCAGATTACACGTAACCAGTTACTACCCAGCACTTACTGTCACTTCTGATAAATGCAGTTTTGTTTTTGCAAAATAAATCTTACTGATCTCAAATTTTCGAATGAATACATCCTGAAATGACTTTTTTAAAGGTGTACCTGTACTCCCGTCAAAGCCCCCGACTGCATACAGCAGGTCTCCCAGTACAGCTGCTCCTAAAGTGCTGCGGCGCTCTTGCATGCTGGGAACAGAGCTCCACTGGTCCTTCAGCCCATCATACACATCCACCGTCCGTACACGCAGGGAGCCGTTAAACCCCCCCACCGCATACACCTTACCAGCCATATACACCACACCTACAGGACAAGCACCGAGAAGGTAAGACATGGGCTGCGCAATTTAAAATATGAAGCAAAAGATTGTCGTGTTCATCGTTCAGTGGTTCCATGATCAGTAGTAAATCTCCATTTGAAGGACAGAATCTCCAAATATACCCTGCAGAAGAAAGATAATGCACATGTTCCAGAAAACAGAAAATGTAACTACTTTCATTCATTTGATTAACAAACACAAAGCTATGGCAGTTCTTCTTATAATTTTCATTACAATAATAAAGTTTATAATGCAATGCTAAGTGAGATTGGAATACAATCGTGTTATTAAATGTGGTATTCTGTGGGACAAGAGGTTCATAGATGATGTTTGATAAAGATGTTTCACCCATGTAGTTTTTTTTTTTTAAATGCACATTAAAAACGACTTAAACTCACCGTGTTAAAGGCTCAATGGTATACAAAAGCGGTTTCAGACGAAGCAGCATTTATTGCACGGCGCTGTAGTTCATTGGCTAGCTAGACAAACTGCATTCATAATCGTAGAACAAATTCATTAATTTAATAACTGTGAGATTATAAATGTGTTTGTTTTAGCTTCATTGTTAGTTTCTGGCCGCAGTGCAACTACGTGCATTATCTTTCTTCTGCGGGGCGTATCTGGAGTTTCAACGCTAGAGCACCTTCTGTCCTTTGAATGGAGATTTACTACTAATCACAGAATAGTGCTTCACTGAAAGATAGGATTCGCATTTGATTAATCATGCATCCCTAGGTAAGACCAAAACAAAAACCCATTTGGACATGAAGAACAACCTGCTCGACAGCGTCTGGAGGGTAAGTCGGCCACCTGGTACCAGCGGTCCTCTTGAAAGTCATAGCACTCCACGCTGCGGATGGCTTTAGGTGCCTGACCGCCTACGACCATCATCACCTGTCAGATTCACAAAATGAGTAACCGCAAACAATGATAGACTGTTGTAAAGCTGGAAGCCAATTCATGAGATAATCAGATATAATAATAAACACTTTTAAATCAAGAGACCATATACACAAATCATCTTAAGAATAAAAGTATCTCCTAACTTAGTAAAATAATGTTTGTGATATAATCTTCTGAAGTGTTTCAGCACAAAAACCAGCTCCTAAATCTGTAAGTAAGTAAGTATTAAATAGGCTGTTGCTGGCAATCTGATTTGATTTGGAAAACATTTTACAATCATTAATTAAATGGTCCTTTATGAGTAACAGCCGTCCTTGCGTCCAGTTTGGTTTTCTTTTATATTTGCATGTTGCTTACTATAAGCCATGATTACTCCAGTAGTCCGTTTATTAAAAGGCTGCTGATTTTCACTCTGCGTCCATATTTGCAGCTATTTTGAACATGTAAGCTTGTTGCCCCTGCTTTGCAAGTTGGCAGTCATTATACATGCAGTGTTTCATAGAGAAGCCTCAAGCTCACTTGTGAGGTACAGTTTGAATCAGACCAGTGATAATAAAGAACTAGTAAGACCCAAACATGACTAGTGTAGTAAGTTTGAAGCGTATACATTAATACCTTCGGCAGACTGACTGGTGTGCGTGGTCTGGTTCTGTCAGTCTTTATAAGGTGCCGCTGGTCTGCAGGTAAAAGGTGGTACTTCATTGCCTCGATAAGAAAGTCCTTACAAGTGTTGTTGTTTTTTATTAAGGGCTCCTCCTCCACAATCTGTACAAATACACATTAAAATAAACTAGATAAAAAAGTTTGTTTAGACAAACTTTAAGTTGGCTTGAGAAAGCTGGAGATAGAAGTTTGAAAAAGTTTGAAAAGTTCAAGAAGTTTAAAACAGTTTAAGAAGTTTTAACAGTTTAAGTTTGATGTTTTCAGTTTGAAAGAGTTAGAAAAAGTCAGATAGATGGATAGAAATAGTCAAAAGAAAGAAAGAAAGAAAAATAGAAATAGTCGAAAGAAAGAAAGAGATAGATAGAAATAGTCGAAAGAAAGATAGATAGATAGATAGATAGATAGAAATAATCGAAAGAAAGAAAGAAAGAGATAGATAGAAATAGTCAAAAGAAAGATAGATAGATAGATAGATAGATAGATAGAAATAGTCGATAGATAGATAGATAGATAGATAGAAATAGTCAAAAGAAAGAAAGAAAGATAGAAATAGTCAAAAGAAAGGAAGATAGAAATAGTCGAAAGAAAGAAAGAGATAGATAGATAGAAATAGTCGAAAGAAAGATAGATAGATAGATAGATAGAAATAGTCGAAAGAAAGATAGATAGATAGATAGATAGATAGATAGATAGAAATAGTCGAAAGAAAGATGATAGATAGATAGAAATAGTCAAAAGAAAGAAAGATAGATAGAAATAGTCAAAAGAAAGATAGATAGAAATAGTCAAAAGAAAGAAAGATAGATAGATAGATAGATAAAAATAGTCAAAAGAAAGATAGATAGATAGAAATAGTCAAAAGAAAAAAAGAAAGATAGATAGATAGATAGAAATAGTCAAAAGAAAGAAAGATAGATAGATAGATAGAAATAGTCAAAAGAAA
>JAUCMU010000104.1:14247355-14258486 GCA_032275025.1 Enteromius treurensis
AGCACCTGAGTTAAATATATGAGTGTCACAGCAAAGGGTCTGAATACTTAGGACCATGTGATATTTCAGTTTTTTTTATAAGTCTGCAAAAAATGAACTTAAATGATGTTAGCAAATGGCTGCAATTTAACAAAGAGTGAAAAATGTAAGGGGGTCTGTACAGTACCGACTGTATATAGTGTTTTATTTTAATATTTGTACCTTTAATATACTGTACCTGAAAATAAAGCTCATGTATATACAGGTTCAATTTATTTTTGTAACTTATTTAAAACGTTTTGACAATTACAGCTTATAGCTCACTAAAGACAAAAACCATGGACTTCTGAGTTTCATTAAATGACCATCCTTACAGTATAACTTCCAGGTATATCTTGTTCTTTAAAACCACAATAATGGGGAAGACTGCTGACTTGGCAATGGTCCAGAAATCGATCATTGACACCCTCCACAAAGAGTCTAAGAGTGTATGCAAAGTTGACTGAAAGGAAGACATTGTGAAGGAAAAGGTGCACAAGCAACAGCGACGATCGCAAGCTAAGCAGAAGAGCATTATAAGGAGCGAACTGAAGCTGGAGTCAAGATTCACCTGCTCAGACGTTTTGAGTAAAGGTCCACCGAGCCACTTTTGAAACAGGAACAATATCAGAAGAATCTTACCTGGGCTAAAGAGAAAAAAGAACCGGACTGTTGCACAGTGGTGGTCAAAAGTCCTCTTTTCAGATAAAAGTAAATGTTGCATCTTATTTGAAAATCAAGGTGAAGAGGCACAGAATCCAAGCTGCTTGAAGTCAGAGATGATTTGGGATGCCATGACATCTGCTTGTGAATCAACCCTTTAAATCAGTCTCGAAAGCATTTCAGAGGGCATTAACACATGGTCTTATCATGATCGGAGAATTATTGAATCAGAGAAACCATGTGAAGTGACCAAGTGTAACAGGCTCTAAATCTAATTCTCAATGAATGTAAACATGTTTGAATTTGCAATCGTTCAAGAAAACCAAAATTTCAGTGAAACTAGACCTCAGCATGGTGGGGTGGTGCAGCAGGAACCAAGCAGTGAGAAAAGACGTAAAGAAACGCCACAGTTAACCGCATTAGCTGTTTTTGTGTGGGAACACCTAGTCACTATCCATCTTAAATATTTTTGCATGATATATTGATTAAGTGAGCTAATCTGAGCAAGCTATAATTTAACTATACTGTGGAAAATCTTTTTTATGACTGAAACGGTAAAAAGATTATTCATTCAATTATTATTATTGTTATTATTATTATTATTATTATTATTAAATGACAAAAAATAGTTTGATTGGATGATTGGCTTAAAAATGGATTCTGTGGTAGACTGAATTTGGGTGTGCGCATATGTGGGAAGAAAGAGTGAAAAGAAGGGAAAATGTACTATTAAAAAATGTAAAATAACCAACATTTACTTAATGACTAACTTCCACCCATCTCCTAGCCTGTTCTAAACAAAAAGCATTCAAGCCAACCTAAACTTACTCTGGGCTCATGGCACAAGTAAACAGGACCCAACACAAAGCTAGCAAAATGAGCCGGGATGCACACAGGCTGATTTTGAGCTACAGTAATGCACTATTTGTTTCTTTCTTAAATATGTTCAACTGTCGTTGTTGTTTTGCATCAGTTATTATGTATTATTAATATAGTAATTTACATTATGAAAGGAAGTAATGGAAACAATGCACTGTCAGAACTAACTTTGCTGACTTCATTGACTTCCAACAAGTGTAGCTCAGTCATTCTTTGTCCGATTACAATAAATAATACATCATTTTAAATGTTTTTTAATGAAAATGAATTAACTAAAATTTGCTCATTGGTGAATCGTTTTGCCAGTGCAGATCACGTTTTGTGTTTCATAGGATCTGAAACGGTACACCAACACTTTGCTGTGCATGTGATGGGGTATATTTAAATGTCATTTGAAGAATGGAGTAGAAAAATGTATTTGGTCTTTGCATGTGAAGTACTCACCCACAGCCAATAAGGGCTGGTAGTGGTTGATGTTCTTTGTGGTAAGCGGAGGGCACATCCGGAGGGAGAATGGGGGCAAGGGCAGGCCAGACAGCAGACCTGTCAACAGGAACTTCAGATGTACTTCTTGCTCACCTGCCAGGGGTCGTGGGGAGTCCACTCCAGAAATCAGACTGTGACCTGGAATAGGGACAGATCACATAACTCATACAACACCATATCAGTAGATGCAACAGTACAGTTCTTTAAGGCTGCTGTAAAGCCCCATGAGCGAAGGTGACAGTTAAATCCAGATCATGAAAGACCAGGCTTGTGTTGCCCATTGCTCATGTGTGAAGTGTACCAGGATGGTCCACAACTGGAGATTAATTACATACTTTTAAAGTCCCTTAGACTAAAAAGCTGTTCAATGCTTAAGATTAAAGATTTAACAGGAAATAAGTCATAAGACTAAGATTATCAAGCCTTGTTTCCAAAAGTAAAAATAAGAAAAAAGCCTTTTGATGAAAAAATTATAGACGGAAGAGTGTGGTCGCAGGTTCTTCTGTCTGAAAATATCTCCTCGAGCCAAAGGCAGAACAATAAGCTTGGGACTCTTTAAATGTGGCATATCTAGAATCTAAAAGGAATGTGTGTCTCTTACCAATCATTGTATTCAGAGAAAGATCCGGGATGCGTTTCTGATTCTGATTTAAAGGTGTCCCGCAGAAATCCACAGGAGAATACAACGGTGGCAAGCCAGAACTGAAGGGAAAAAGATGCACTGTAGATATACATGTATACATAAAAACATATTTCCAAGAACAGTTCTGAAAGCTAACACCATTGGTTTAGTCAGAGAGTAGTATGCTAGTTAAGACACATTATTTAAATGAAAATAAAAACTGTGTGCAGTTAAAAATATAATGTCTAGCAATTCAAATCCTATTTTTATGTTTAAAGAATTGCACCTCAGGCTTGAAGATGATTTACTGGCATGAGCTTTGAGCTCCCACAGCATTACCCTTCCATCACTGACTACAAGGGCGGCACTGTTCTCATTGACAGGACAGATCACCACTCGGTAGGGCCGCACTGTCTTAGTCACACGGATGGCGTCACACTGGGAGCGCAGATCGTATACCAACTCTTGGACATTCTGCTCTGGATCAATCACTGGAACATATCACATATTTAAAATAAATTACCACATTTCTCATCACAAGTCAAGTAAAAACAGGGGAAGAACTTATAAAGGGTGTTGCTAGGGCAACAAGAGCCAATTAAGGTTGGGTACGGTACCATTATGGCATCGGTACCTAATGGCGCTTTTCCACTGCGTGGTACGACTAGGTTCGGCATGGCTCAGTTTGGCCTGGTTTGCGTTTCCAATGCAGTTTAGTACCGCTTTAGAGTGATCGGGATTATTCATGTGTCGTTATAGTTGTGCCGCCTCTACTGCCGTGACATCATCGTAAACACGCCACAAACAAACACACAACAATGGAGTATTTTTCATTCCGTGTCGCCCCATCAAGCTCTCGCTGGATCCGCTCCTCGGTATCAACGAAAGGAATGGCTGTACTTCCTCAATAGACCACGAAACAGCCATTTTTGGTTGATACAAAAAGGTGCGTTTCTTCAAACAAAACAGTTGCGTCCGATCCTTCGCTGGCTGTGCTGATTTAAATCTAGCGGGTCTGTTGTGTCTCGTGTCGCAAGTTCAGTGACGCAGTAATGACGATTTTCTCCGGCCAATCAGTGAACAGCAGAGTTTACACGTCACGTTTTGGTAATGGTACGGCTCGCTTGGAACCTCGCCTGAGGTGGTACTAAAATAAGAACCAGGTACCAGATACTGTTACCAGTGGAGAACACCTCAAAAGTGAGCTGTACTGAACTGTGCCGTACTGTACTATGCAGTGGAAAAGCGCCATAAGTAACCGGTATGTACCGAACTAAACCGTGCCTAAACGACAACCCAATATATCTATGGCGGCAAATTTATGGCATTAATAAGCGAGCGCACCACTGATGCCGGCACGCGCAGTAAATCATTTCCGTGAGAGGAAAACAGATCTAAAGTTACATGCGAAGAAACGGGAGCTGGCGAGCTCATTTCAAATCGTCGCGTGTGCATGATGTCATCTGCGTGCGAGTATTCTTGCGCTCGATCTTCTCTCACCTGCTCACGTGATGTTTATTTTTGTCAGTCGTGTATTGGATGCCTCTTATAAGAGGATTCATTCACTTGACTTGAGACATGGCATTGGATCATATGTTAGTTATTGTTTCATAAGCTTATTTTAATTATTTATTATTGATTTTGTCTTTATTTAATGTGATTTTAATGTATTGTTCATAGAGTAAATCTTTTTCAGATACTTTATTGACAGACTTTTTAAACCTTTTGTGCAATATCATGATAAATCATTCAAGTGAACAGTTTTACAGTTTCATATTTATTTGCATATTGTATTTTTGAATGTGTATTTTTTCTTCCTTTATTATTTTACACTATGTATACAGGTTTTTTTTTAAAGAAAATTCATAGAAGCACTTTGATCTGAACTGCCTACCTCTTGAGTTTCAATAAAGACTTGTTTTTGCAGTAGTTTTGGGGGGGTTATTTATCCTGTAAAGATCGAGATATATATTTTTTGGTCCATATCGCCCAGCCCAAATATATATATTGTCAAATAAACGCAGTTGCAGTATGTGTTCAGAATTGTTTAAATCTTTAGTGGAATCCATCCCAAAGGCCTTGCCAGAAAACATACCTTTAGTGAATTGTTCAGCTGAAAGGAGTGATCAGAAGAACAAAAGGAATCTGGGTCAATCCGAAATGAAAAGAAAATCCAGTTTAGATTACAGAAAACACATCCAGTACATCTGTAGTGCAGCAGCTGTAATTGGTCGGGCTCAGCGTGTTTTAAAGATAGAGCACAGATTTGGTGTGTTTAACTTACCTGGCACAGTTCTTTAGATGCCACAAATCCAAAAACCTGCAGTTCAAGCCAAAACAAAACAAAGGCCTCCTGAATCTGCTTTTCAGAAATCATGTCTTGAATCAGAAAATGCCAGATGAAGACCTAATCAACGTTTCACAATGTGGAAAGCCTCAGTGGATTCTGAAGAGATCATGAGATGAAAAATCCCACCATGAGTGTGAAGAGGTTTGCCCTCATGAGCTTCACAGAGCAGTGCTTTGAAAGGATGAATAAAGATGATTAAGGGAAATTTCGGGGAAAGAGAAAGAACAAACATGACTTGATTACGGTCTCTTCTCTCTGCTGTTTTGAGAGTTTGAGAGCAGATGCTCATTTAAATTGATAACAAAGCGCATTGGCTTGAAAATACATATTTAGATGCAAAATACATAGTGCTGTAGTCATTTTTTGGGGGTATAGGGGACAGCGGGGTAAGATGTGTTTGCCAGTAAGCCAGCTGACATTTCTACTATATACAGCTGCCTGGGATTTGAGAGATGCTCATGAGAAAGATGATATTTTAAGGAAAGTGATGTTTTTTTTCATGAAAAAAAAAATTCTTTGCATGTCAAAGTACATTTTCGACATGGCAGGAAAGATGTCAAAACAAATATGTCTAAAAATACATATCATGCATATTACAAATGTAAAATCAGGGTAAAAATTAGCTGTGAATTATTAAAGAAAGTTTTAGTCGGCATATGGTTAAGTACAGCGATATAAATAGAAATAGTTCACCCAAAAATGAAAACCGTCATCGTTTGCTCTCTCTCTCTCAAGTTTATCTAAACCTGTGTGAGTTTCTTTCTACTTTTGAACACAAAAAAATATATTTTGAAGATATTTTGAGGTAAACAAACAGTTGATACCCATTGACTTCTGTACTATGAAGACAAAAAAGGAAGTCAGGGATATCATAAAGTGTTTGGTAGGAAGTCATGGGTCTAGATAGCCACTAGTGAATGATCTCCAAACACACACACACACACACTTCAGAAGGGTTCAAAGACTAGCACATGCTAGTAGGCACATAAAATCAGCTTTGAACCTTTCCCAGGTACAAAAAATAAATAAATATATAACACACATGGAGGTCTTTACTCTTTCTTTCACAGTATCCTACACCTCAGTAGGAAGCACTTATGCCTTTGTGGGGAGTTATTGTAAGGTATGTCCGAGTAGATCTCTGTGGTGCTTTGACACCAGCCATCCTGCTGTTTCAGGGGTTAGAAATGGTGATGAAACCTTCAGTGTCAGTGATGTAGAGCAGTCTGCCTGAGGAGCTTTTACAGAAAAATCAAAAGAGTTTAGCTTGTAGCACGTAATTTAGAATTGATAAGTTTGTATTCCATAATTTATTGAGTTTTTGCCTTTATAAATGTAAATATAATTGAACTGCACAGTAGCGGTTTGTAAAATATTTTTGCTGTTTGGACAAACCTCTGATTTTTATTTGATTAAATAGACTAGATTCTAAATATATAATGATTTTATGATAACACTGCAAGTCACACTTTTAAAGAGGTAGTCCATTCTAAGAGGAGAATTGTTGTCATTTACTTAACCTCAGGTCATTCCAAATTTACGTATGTGACTTGTCAAACAGTTTTGGCTACCAGTGACTTCTATTGTAAGCAGAAAAAACAAAAAAAAATCTCAATGTATATTTTCTTGTTTCTTACAAAAAAAAAAAAAGCTGTACTTTGGGGACCAATTATCACTATTAACTACTAGTATAATTTTTGCCTCCACTCCTAATTTTTGCAAGGAATATGGAAGTTGCATTAGATGTTTAAAAGCATTAAACATTTCAAAAGAATAACTAGGTTTTTTTAAGAGCATTAAAATTAGCAAAATCCTTAGAATGTGCTTCCACGATCTGCAGTTGTTTGGTTGAACACTTAATCTAAAGTCATTGTTATACAGTATATGTGTGTTTATTTAGCACAAGTATTTATTTATTTATATCATTATTTAGGCTATTTAAGTGTAAAAACCATTGCACCATCTCATATCTCGTGTGCCATTCATTTTAATGTGAAGAATATATCATTTTAATTTCCGTTAATTGGGTATGCTTATGAATGTAGGCCTGCATAAGTTATACTCTATTATCTGTCATTGAAATTCAGAGATGTGGCATGCATAAAATGGACAATTTATGACATATCACTAATATTTCAGCTAGTTTGTCACACATTTCAGATTTAAGATGGGACTAATAATGACAGTAATGAATTGTTTAATAGTTGCTTTTATTGGATACAACGTTGTACACAACATGCAATTTGACATTATGAAATGTTTTTAATTTAAGAGGTTGTATCGTAGAAGCATCAATACATTTTTAATAAGATCTTCTCTAAACCACATTCTTAAGTGAACCTTCTCATATTGTAACTCAACTGTATAATTTTAAATCTCGTCTCACCATTCTGTGTCCTTTGTTTCACTCAGGCTTGTAAAAAAAAAAAAAAAAAGTTAAACCCTATGTCACAACATCAGCTATTTTTTTAATTGTATTTTTTCAGTGGCATGAGGAAAAAATCCAGCACATTTCCAAAAGATCCAGTGAGTTGAGACCAGCAGTGCACTGACGGATATGTTGCCTCCCATTTCACCTCTAACCTCAAGAGTATCCGGTGTGAATAACTCACAGCATAGACTCAAACCAATGCTGACAAACAACAAATAGATGTTAGACATCAAGCCGGATTGAAGTTCTACATTTTTTTATTTTTTTGTTCATTCGCTGTTTTGAAGTCTTTTGTTTAGAGGTCAGAACTGTCAATTTCAACACGTCATGTTTAAATGAATACAGAAGACAGGAATCCAGAAATAAAAAAAAAAATGAAATGACCTTGAAACAAAAACAAAAAAACATGGCTTTTGATGAAGAGGCCTTTTCATGCAACCTGTCCATGTTGGCATCAGCATAATTTGGCTTCTGGAAAGTGACGGTGGGATGTGCATCGAAATACTGTGGAGTTTAATTGGGCCACATAGCTTTTGACGTCAACAACAAAAGATATGGAAAGCGTTTTCTCCTTTTTCCTCAAGCGTTTTCTTGAAATGTCGATAAGCCTGTTTAATTTGCTGTCCTAAATGCATGAGTATACAGTTAGTTGCATTTTATTATTTGCATGCAACTTTGTTTTTTTCCTGTGCTGTTTTAGAACAGACCTGCGGCCCATTTTCAGGTCACGACCCACCAGCTGGGAACCACTACTTTAAATATTAAACAGCTATTTTGTTGTTGTTGTTGCTTTTGATGGTATCTTTTGTGCACACCAGGGACTGATGTACTGTTTGTTATGAAGCATTTTAGTTTAACTTTCCTTAATATCTAAAATAAAAACTTGTTTTGGTTTGTTTGTTTCTTTCTATCTTTCTTCCACTAGTCAGTTTGGAGAGTTATACAGGAAAAGACAGGCTGCTTTGTAATAATTTGCACACTGTAAATCATATTCTTGGCATATATGTACTTGATGTGAGTATATCTGAAATTACATTTATAATAACATCTGTTGTCCTTGTTATCCCTTTAACTCATCTTTGATAATTAAAATGACATATTTACACATTTTACCTAGGAAAATATTTTTTATGCCTTAGAACGGCTTGAATACAACTCTACATCCTCACCTCATTTACTATACAGGGAATCATGAATATGCAAATTAATCTCTGCTGAAACTTATTCGGAAAAAGAGGAAGTGCAGGTTATACAGTGTCATCTACAAGTTGATGTATCAGAATGGTAATGCATTTTATGTATTTCTCTCTACAGTGTCAGCTGTTGCTAATGGTACAAAAATGGTACAGTTGCAGCTGTGCGTTGCTAATGGTACAAAAACCAACTCAAACAGCTAATGATATAAAAAATAAAAAAAAACTTGCAAACTGTCAGGATTGTTTGCATGTTTATGATGGTTTTAACGTCCTGTTTCAAACCATATTTTTGAGACCGTCTTTGGTGCACTGGTGTTTTAGTGCTCAGCAATGATGTTGACTGATGAATTTGGACATGGTTTGTCTCGAAGCATTTTCAGACAGACATGTAAACAATGCTAAAACTTTGATTTTCACCACAGGGTGTCTTTAATTATCTGCTTTCTTTCTGGTTTCAGATGCTACCTGTTGGATGGGATCTCAAAAGGAGCGTGGTTGAATCGTTCCAGTATCATTTACGCAGGGAGTGACAAGTGGTCAGGAGATCCTCGCGTGTCCATCGTATCAAATGTGGGGGATAAACACGAATACAGCTTACAGATACAGAAAGTGGATGTAACGGACGAGGGCTTGTACACCTGCTCGATACAAAGCGAACGTAATTTACGCCCAAAACTCATCCAGTTAATTGTAAAAGGTGAGTGTTTCATCAACAGCTGCGTATTTCGTCATGAATTGCCATGATTTTTGGTTTTGAAAAGGGGCTGCAATTGTTTATTTACTGATAAAATTAAGTAAAACTGTTCTTGCATCCAAACTCATGACTCATACCTATATTTTGATTTTAAAAGGCTTAACCGCTCTGTCAACATGTCAAAAAAAAAAGTGTCTCTAGGCCACTGCATGCAATTTTACGCTACTGCTTAAAGCTTCGGGCACTTTTTCATACGTGTATATGTTTGCAGTCATACTGAACATATGGATGAAATGAGTTACTAATGACTATGGAATCATCAAACGTTAGTAAAATCCTTTTTAATGTTTCATTATGTAAATAGGGATTCTAAGTCTACATGTGCGTGTCCCCCTTTTAAGGAATAAGAGTAAAGTCTGTGAATAAGCCTATAGGCTATAGATAGAAGTTGGAGTGCAGGATCGAGTGTGAGATTTGATGTTACGCAACATAATGATTACATACTGCCATGTTTATGTACATCTAAATATATATTCTTATGGGGCTGGATTGTTCCTTTCCAATTTATTGATGGATTTTCTTCTTCACGGTTGGTAAATGAGTCAAAAGTAACTGTAAACTGCAAATATTAGAGCATCTTTAGAAGAGTGACTCAATTTGTGGTCTGATTTCCATCCTGCTCAGCAGTGTAATTACTGATAATGTCCATGTGGAATAACATTTTACATTTTTCAACTCTTCAAGCCTCATTTTGTTATTGTGTTAAATAGGCATTGGTTAATATGGTATATTGTTATTTATTTATTTATTAGTAAGGAAAACTCTATTGCATATTATCATTGGCTGTCTATTGTAATCTATAATTTTTTAACTCCCTGATTGAATGGTCATTAAGCCAAGAATTCCCCCAATGTTGTTCTTTGAACAAACCTCCAATTGCCAGCTACAAATATTGGCATAAAGCTTTACATGTCTGCTTGATAATCCCCTCTTTTCAGTGAATATGCATTACCGTGAGGTCTGCTCTCAGAACTTGTGTACATAAGCTTTATGAGTATGAAGAAAATAATCAAATATTTTAAATAATTAAATTGCGCTATAAACAGGCAATTAAAATAAATGACAGCAGGGGTCTGGTATGCTATTTGTGTGTCTTGTTTTTAATGGAGAGAAGGTTTCAAATAAAAACTAGTCGGGGCTCTGCAGTTTAGCTGGGAAAATAAATCTGTGTGTTTGTGTTTACATAGATATTGTTTTTATGCATTCTTTACAATTATATATTACAAAGTAGTACATATGAAATATACATATTACTAGTTACGTATTGACTTTTTTTAATGACTTTGTATCTATTTTCCTAGCTTTTTCAGTTTAGCCACTTATTACCTTGATAATAGCTCTGCACAATCTGGGCATTTTCTCAAGCAGTTTCATGAGTTGCCACCTGGGATGCTTTTTAAATTATATTGAAGGAGTTCCCTGGTTCCCTTGTTGGCTGCTTTTCCTTTACTCTCGGTTCCAACTCTTTTAAAATTGTTAGCTCAATTATATTGGTTCCAATTTTAGTTTTATAGGAAAATTTCATATTTAGCCACAATATGTGACCCTGGACAACAAAACCAGTCGTAAGAGTTCATTTTCCAAAATTAAGATTTATACATGATATTAAAGCTGAATAAATAAGCTTCCCATTCATGTATGGTTTGAATGGATAGGGCAATATTTGACCGAGATACCACTATATGAAAATCTGGAATCTGAGGGTACAGAAAAATCTAAATGCTGAGAAAAT
>JAUCMU010000104.1:14261130-14280082 GCA_032275025.1 Enteromius treurensis
TCAAAAGAACAATATACAAAATAAATAATATTAATAATAATAAAATGTGAATAAAAAGAAATTGCAACAAATGCCTTAACTGTCAATTTTGATTAATTAAATTAATATGTAGTTATTTTATTTAATAGGAAATTAACTAATAATAATCCCATTGACTATAGTGTGTTAGGGTCATATGCAGTATACTGTATAATATTCAACTGATCAAAAGTCACAGTGAACATCAATATACATGTATATGCATACAGTATGCATATATAAACACACATATTGGGTGATATCAAGCAAAAACAACACCGGTATCCCTAGTTTGAAGTTCTCCGATATTTTTTTGGAACATCATTAAGCTAGGTTAAGATGTTTTGAACTTCATCTGAAATGTCATAAAATATTAAGCCTCATTTTAGATTCTATACCAGTGAGTCTGCACCTCACAGCAACTCTGCACAGTCTTTAATGTGAAAGTTGATCCTTTTGATGAATGCCCAATGTTCTTCTCACTGACATCTCTGTTCATACTGTAAGCACTCCTGCTTAAACTAATACGATGTGCTGGAGAACAAAGCAACGGCTCTACGGCAGAATGTGTACCTTTTTTATTGTGTTAATATTTGAAATAAGAGATGGAGACATGACAGAACAGATATTCACAAACAGCACCAGAATATTAAAAATGCATTTTTTTAATCATGCACTGATTCAAAGGGCTACATTTTCAATTAACTCTTCAAATGGACACGTTGTACCAAGAGAGCTCATGTACTGGGTTGTGCACATTCTCACTGTCTCACGTTCCGTGGCATTACCAACTGAAGAAATCCCAGAGGGTAGAGCAGCCTGTCAGGGTTTGTGTTTTGTTTCTGTCTATGACACCTAATTAGGGATCTAAGTTGGTTGGTTTTAGCAACCTTCAGGTTGTATGGGGAATTGGGAACCACTATGAATGAATGTGGAATCTGGCAGTTTTGCAAGTGTAGCATATTTTCACTTCTAGCCACACGAGTATATTTAAAATGCATGTGCATATTTGTATCACAGTGCAGTCAGTGGATCAAAATATTCAGTGTTCCCTTGTAATGGTGTGCATGGATGAATCAGAAGGAGGATTCCCAGCATGCACTCTGTTATTAAAAACCCGTTATGCTGTCTGTTAAAGAAATAATTCACCCAAAAATGAAAATTTGCGAAAAATGTACTCTCCCTCAGGCCATCCTAGATGAACATGTTTCTTCCTTGGAACAGATTTGGAGAAATAGAACATGACATCACTTGCTCACCAGTGGATCCTCTGCAGTGAATGGGTGTCGTCGGAATAAAAGTTCAAACAGCTGATATTATAAATTAAACATAACAAAAACTCACTTCTAACTGTTACTTTGGCTAAATTATCAGTCTACTATTTATACTATTATTTATCAGTGGATTTTAATATAAGGCAACACAGGATAATATGTCTCACACATACTTTGATATTTTCATCTGTTTTTACTCATTCACTGCAGAGGATCCAATGGTGAGCAAGTGATGCAATAATTTGCTCCAAATCTCTTCTGATGACAAAACAAACTCATCTACATCTTGGGTGGCCTCAGGGTAAATTTGAGGAATTTTATTTTTGGATTTGAAATACATTACCAACACAAGGCTAATTTGGTGTTAGCATGTCGCTAGGCTAACAAAATATTTATAAATATATAGGCAATAGCATACACAAATGTTGAAAATAATTGCCTTTTTTTAATTACACTGGATTATTTTTATCAGTGTTTTCAGTATTGCATAAATCATATTTTACATTATATACACCATCTTACAACACCTTCTTTTATTGAAGAATGCAGGTGGTGTTTTTTCTTTCATTTTCTTTGTTCTTTGCAATAAAAAAAAAAAGAATGCATCTAAGAAGGTAGCATAATCATGCTTCCTACCTTTTCAAACAGCCGTAGCATTGGGTTTGTGCCTGTGATTTCTTCAAGCGCTGCTATGTTGGCAGCTCGCTAGCATTTGGAACAGAGCCGCATTGTGACTCACAAGGGTTGTTCAGGACGTACAAGAGTTTATTATTGTATTCAAAGTCGTATCTTACCCTCAGTGTCTCTTGCAGCTCAATTCAATGAAGGTAATGTCTATCCCAACAGCTCCCTAACTGGTATGTTTTGTCTTACAATAATTAGTCATTTGCTGCAGGATTATCAGACTGAATGCTTTTTTTGGTCTCTATCCATTTTCCTCATTTGACTAGTTTATATTATTTGACTCCGAAGCGCAGTAGATTTGCATCATCGATATGATACAGTACCAGCAACTGTTTACAAATACAGTAGCTACATAATGCTGGATCTCTAGAGGAGAAGGCCAAAGAAATGAAAACAATCCCCCTTTTTTTTTACTCCCTTTAGTTTGACCAAAGAGTATAGAAGACCAAGAGGCGAAACTCTGTAGTAATAAGATACGACAGCGCAAGTGAGCGAAACACAAGCAGCTGTAGTGCAATAAACTGGATGAACATTGTCAGTGAAGTGCAGGGAAGAAGTGTAGCAAGGAGGAGTGCAAGAGATCACTTATTAACAGGAATAAGAATTCATCATATATTGGACACCCAAAACTTTGCCCAAAATCTCTCAACGAAAGATAACTCGTCAGTAAATTCTTGACACTTCTATTCTGCTCCTCTATACATATATGTGCACCATTTATTTTTTATTTAAAAATTAAAATATTGTTAATAAATATATGTCTGTGTCTGCTTCTATTAAATCAATACTAAACATCATATGTGGTCATTTCATGACCTTAAGTTTTTAATTGAACAAGGAAAATGTACGATAGAACACAGATATGGCTAAGTAAAGGGTTTGCACTAATTTTAGCTTTCTACTTGGCAAACAGTAAGCAGTATGTAGTCAACAGTGGAGAGAATCTTTATATTTACTCTTTTCTCTGATAAATCATGATAAATGAGGTCATGATAAACCCGTCTTTTCAGGCAAGTAACTGAATCGTTTCATTTAAAAAGTTACTTCAAAGCGCACTTGGCGAATCATTTGATTCAAAACGGGACTTCATAGCCTGTTTCGCGAATAATTCAGCTGAGGCAGGGACTTATAAACTGGGGGGGGGGGGGCGTTTCTGTGCAGGTGTCAGTCCAAAATGGCGGCGGTACAGTCACCTCATGGGCGGAACTGTTGCTATGAGCGTCAAAATGAACCATTTCTCCTTCAGGCAAACGTGTGCCCGGCAAAGTTCACAAAAACTCTAGTGTGAAAACGCATAAACTCTGCTGATTTCGATGGTTATATAGTAATGTTTCCGTCGTTTAAACATAAGTAAGCAGTTATTGTGGAAAGGATGGGGAAAATTAATTTACAGTTGTCTCTGTCTATTTTTGGCATGGCATGCAACAGATATTAAAGGTTAATGAAGGGCTCAGCTGTGCAATAGAGTGCATCTTTTATTGTATTGCCTATTCCACTGATAATTTACCATGCAGAGGCCTCATATATAAAATCAGAATTCGCCTCATTTATATTTAGACGACGTCGTAACATACTGTACAAGTCCATTTATTGCACATCAGACTTAACTTTTCTGTTTAGTTGTGTTCGTTCCTTTTCACCCGTAAGACAACAAATAGATGAGACTGCATCTGATTTCTTTGCCTGTCTCTGCTCGGGCTCTTTGCCTGTGCTAGTCTGCATTATGACAGGAGCCCACTTTTCCCTCAGCTCTGTAATTGGAATGTGGGCTGGCAGTAGGTGTGAAGCAATGGGGTCTTGGAATTGGGTGGCAGCAGTCAGCCCTGGAGAAACTGTCAGAATTTATAAAAAGGCAAGCCATGTACTCCACCTTATTCAGAGGAAACTCTGCATTTTAATAGCTGTAAGCGTTTCAGTAATTCAAGGTGGCGTCATTAGAGGCTTATTTATTCACTCTGGGGCTGAGAGACTGATAATGCCTCCTCCGTCAGCTGTGGCAGCTCCATCTCAGCGCCTCCCGCCGAGAAGAGGAGGGAGAATTAGAGTGGAATGGGCAAACATGACAATCGTGCAGCAGTTAATGAATTAAACGGAAAACAAAGCATCAGGTTGTCTTGAATAGGGCCTTGGGGTAGGGCTTTAGCATTGTCTTGTTGTTCTCTTGTCATCATTACCCTAGCAATTGAACAGGCTGAGTGGAAATAAACAGGTTAAAAATAACTATGGCCAAAAGCGTTGAGGGTGATGCTTGAAAAGGATTCATAGATGTCAAATCGCGGTCAGACCTTGAGCTTGAGATTAAATAACATGTGCTTTCATTATGAACTTAGTGATAGTTAAAAGAGCATACCGGGATAGGTTGTTGACCTTTGCATCTGTGTATGTTGCCGTGTTCAGTGGAGTGTCAAGGCATGCCGGTCCTTTCGGCTTTTCAGCTACTTGAAAATACAGAGAGGGTTTCATTTCATCTGATAATATACTCTGTATTCACAGGTGGTACACGCAAGACCAGTAATGAAAGTCAAAACTATCTTGGGTTGTAATGAGAGATATTCCTTTAATGCACCAAATCCTCCGGACTTTTTTCCACCGCCAACTTATAAGCTCAAAAAGCTCAATTGTTTCGACACAATTTTGCCATTATTGCATTGTAGAAGTAAAGCAGTGTCTGGGAAAAAAAAAAACAGTAATAAAAGACTTCAAATCTCAAGGTGAGCATTTACCGAGAAACTTCTAGAATATACTGTGTGGCAAGATGATGAAACTGATGTTTCTTCGAACATGTTCAGTTTAAAGATCTGCAGAGGCCCCACATCTCATTTAAAAGGCCGGTGCCTGACTCCTCAGGCACTGACTAATAGGGTCCTGATCCTGTTGAAGTCCGATATGATCAGTCGACAAATGCAACATTTTCCATTTGTGCTATCAGTGATTGTGGACATTTGTCAACAGTGGGAGGAAGTTCAAGTAAACCTGCAGTGGAGAGCATGACAGTCAGAGCAGCGCTTTCAAACAATGAAAGGGTTCATTAGAATTTCAACTCAACCATTTAGTGCCAGCAGATTACAAAAAACCGAGATAAGAAAGACCTAAACTGGAGATCAAATAGTAAATAACATTGCTGTTTCTTTGCAAGCTGACAAATGCCTGAATATTTGGTGTCCTTTTGCTTTGAAAAAAGAAATGGCGCCATTTCCTGCAAAACTTGAATGCCCTCTTAAGTATGCTTTAAAGGATTTTATTGCAATTCCATCAGTGTCTTGTTTTCTTCTAATTGATTTTCCCCAGATTAGTATTGTTTATTCTATAATAGCGATCATTCATGATTATATATATTGTGTCTGATTATGCATGGATGCAATGGTGAGTCTGTTGGGAGAACTATTCATTTAAATTTAAATAAAAATAAAAGTTAATTACAACTCCATTTACTGTTTGAGAAGTACATATATAAATAGCTTATGAGAAAGTATACATAGATCTTCAGTAATGCATGGTGTTTAGAATATTATATTGGGAGGAGGGAGTCAGAACCAGTCTAGTTTAATGCAGTCCACTTCAAACAACCTGGCACAGAATCACAGCCGGACCTCAAAAAAATGAACAAAGGGAATAGCTGATTTTGCAGACTCCTGACAATTTATTGGCTTTTTATGTAGGAAAGCAAAACCAGGAGGTCAGACATTTATTCAGAAACCCCTTGACAACTGACATGGTGGTTTTGAGAAAGAGTAGAGGCACTTTGTGATGAAAGGTTGGATAAAGATAGATTTACATCTAGATTTATTTTTTTAGTTTATAGTTGAGTGTGAGGTGCACCATCACACATAATATCATGCGACAGCGTTTAGTTACCCTCTATATATCTGTTAGAAAACCATCACTGTAGTTTTATCACCAAAATGTTAACTAAAATTCAATGAAGCGTTCTACATCAGGCCTGAATGTGCTTCTTTTTTATTATATTTTTTTAGAGGTCCAGGCAGGTAATGCTGGTAATCATGTCACTTTTGTCATCATCATGATAGATCATGTTAGAAATGCCATTATGATGTAGTTATAGTTTTTGGTTATACTTTGGCTCTTTGGCTTATGGACTGTGTGTATCATTTATTAAATCATATTACACTTAGACTTCATAATTACACATGAGAACTAATCCTAGAATTTTCATCCTTTGAGAATGAAGCCAGTGAAATACGATTTTCATGTAAATTGCAGTAATTCCTTAATAAAAAATGGCCCGGTTGTCATGAAGTTTGGCACACCTGATTAGAACATCATTCTAAAGACAAATTAAAGATGTTTGTGGGGTTCAGTCCTTCTGTAATAACAAAAATGAATTTTACAATGTGAATATCTGAAGAAATACTGTATAACAATAATTAGACAATGTGAACAGTGCCCAACTAAAGAAAACTGTTAATCTTTCAAAATATGAATGACAGACCTGTGACCTTATTGGGATAAAGTAGTATTGTGTTTGGACCCTGATAATTGCTGCTTGCAGCTGTTTTGGCTGTTGTTTTTGTTCACATACTTGACTTTCTAGATCTAGACTTTTTGCATTGAGCTCATTTGTAGCTTTGTGTATCTAACTGTTTGTTTTGGTCCGCAGTTCCTCCCAAAATCTATGACATTTCATCGGACATCACGGTAAACGAAGGAAGCAATGTTTTACTCATCTGCTCAGCCAGTGGGAAACCAGAGCCCAAAATCTCTTGGAGACACATCTCCCCATCAGGTGAGTTTAAATCAGTTCAAATACATCACAATAAATGAGAGAGAGTTTGACATTAACTTTAAAGCACAGCAGCAGGAATTTCTGTTCAAGTTGTTCGGTGTGTTGGAGTTAAGATGCTCGAAAGATTATGAAGATGTAACTTATTTTAAACCATCTACTGTATAATTAAATGAGTTTAGGAAAACGCTTTTAATCAATTATCTCTTTCAATTTTGCTGTTGTTCACCGAACGACTTCTTAGTTTTAAATTATCACTCTGCTGCAGGGTAAACAACATGTGAGGATACATCAACCTCATTTCTACTTTTCATAGTTTATATTCAGCTGTTAAAGCAAAAAATTTGGCCTGTTTTCAAAGCGAATTGATAATTCAACGCACAGCAGTATTTGGAGTGCTTGTGAATTTTCATTGAAGACAGCTGCACTTATCTTTGGACTGCCATATTATTTTCCTTCTCCAGTGTATTTTGCAATCGAGTTAGTTTTTTGAGATTCTTTGAAGTGTCATGAAACCACTACTTACCAAAGGTAGGATACTTCAAATTATAGAAGCACTTAAAAACAGATGATACGCGAATTAGTCATTTAAACTTAAACTAATTAGTGAACTTTCACTTTTGGTCAGCAGATTCAGTCTGGCCCAGATGTGACTGAAAGCCATTTGTGTGAACTATTCTTCGGGCTAATTAACTTATGTGTGGGCAGAGAGGATGACAATGAATAAGAGCCAGTGACAAGGGAACATTTATTTAAGATACTGCTGCTTCTGTCCCTGAAGTTTGTGATGTACTGAGAAGATTCATTAACAGTATTTAAAAAGACGTTGTATTATTGTCAAGGATTCACATGATTACAGAGAGCAAAGTCAAATGTGTTCAGACTGAATACATCACTGGGCACCATCCCATTTAACAGTATTTGGTGCACATATGGCAGCACTGTGGTAATCGTCAGAGCTGTAATCACAGCAGCTCCTGGACTGTGATTTCCAGTAGTTCTTGAATGACCCTGCAGGAGGCTGAACCTGCAGCCTAGCACCACTAGATTTAATTGCCGAAACACTCTTAAGCGCAATTGACCTCATACGTTTCTTGTGTGTGTGTGTGTCATCAGATCTTTGACTTCTGTGCCTCTCATTATTTCTTGGAATATAGACTTTTCATCAATATAAATGGGGTAATTAAAGACCTTTTTAAAGACATAGTGCATTTAAGACCTCCCCAAGACCTCTGACTTGTAATGATAAACAGATTTCAATGTGACTCAAAGGTTCGACCCCCAAGAAGCATTAATTGTAAATGGTAGTTGACTGAGGAGCTTGATTGCAAAAGTATTCAAAGGGATATCTTTCTGGTAGTTCAGTACGTACCTTGGTTTTAATATAAAAAGTAAACATAAAAGCAAAACACTTAATAATAAACAAATAGGAATTTACCAATGGTAAAAAAATAAAAAATAAAAATAAAAAAAAACATACTGTTAAAATGTATTAGTGATAATGTAAAAAACACAGTTTTTAGTCTAATATTTAGCAAAAATGCTATAACAAGCTGTAGACGTTGAAGACTTGCATGCTATGTGACATTTTGTTTATACGTTTTCTGCAGTTTAAACACTTGTTGAGCGATTACGTAAGGGGTGAGATGTTTCGCGTTAAAACTAGTAATAAAGAGGAAGGGGTGATCATGCTCAGTCATGCTCTGTACTGAGTCGTTGTGATACGGCGAAATGATGTGATGACAATTATTGTCAAGTTTTGGTATGAATATCTATTACGTCACACCTAAACATGGAATAAAAAGGAAAATTAAATCTGTTCATCATATAAAGCAATCATAAGTCTTCACAGGGCTTCACTGAAAAAAAAATTATTTGTAGAGTGACAGTAAAAAAGTACCGGCAGATCATTATGCATTAATTTTACAAACATTTCATAACCCTAAAACAAAGTGCAATGAAGTGCAACCCCATTATATCCTAAATTTTGACAGAATTTTGGGGAAAACTATCCCAATGTTTACATCATTACTTTAGTGCACTACATGGCAATTGGAAATGTATTTAATTTTGTGAATATTTATTTGTATACACATGATAAACAGTACCGAATGAAACATAAAATGTCCGATTGTAAACTTGATGCTGTTGAACATATTTAATGCCATTGATTACATACAATAAATCAACCTATCATTTTTTTATCTTGAATTCAATATTTAATGATACATTACTAGCTGCTCGTGAGCGAAATAGTTTTAGATGCTGTTAATAATGTGCGCTAGAACCAGACTGACTCACGAGTATGCAGCACACTCCCTCACCGCTGCAGATTTTAAATGAGAACTAAAGAACTTTAAATGAGCAATTCCTTGTCTAAGCTTTAAATCACGCTCTTTTAATACTTTCAGTACTCTGGGCATTTAAAATTGCTTTATAGACATGATTTCCAATGCTGTAGACTAGATGAAGATAGATCCTAAAGCAAGCCCTATATAGGGATGTATTAAGGCTACAGAGTGGCCTCACACTCTCTGTGCAGCCTGGCCCAGCACGCTTGATCCCAAACATGCTTTCATAAGCTTTTTCCATTGTGATTTAAGGCCTCGGGATATAAGGAACTCTGACCTTTCAAACAGCTGACTATAACACTTCAGATTTGATTTTTTTTCACATATGATAAGGCTACAGTGAAGCGTTCAATTGTCCTTTGTCAATCCTTTGTTCGTGCTTCTGCCTCCCAAAATTGTCTTTACTCTGGTTTATTGTTTCGTGAACAATGGCTCCATACTCGGCACTGACAGTCTGTCTAAACATCGCCAAATGGTTTCAATACAATGACCAGCTCTTAAAAAGTGCTTGCCAATTGTTTTGGGGCACTTTGGGACAATGAGGAGGCTATCGGGGTTAAGGTAAGATACGGGGAATGGAAACGTGGAGGCGGCTCAGGTGCGTGTGCGAGATCGAGCCAGCGAGCGAGAATGTGTGGCGGTTGAATGATGGTTGATGGTTCATTGCTGACAACTCAATGAATGCCTGGGGGAAGCCTCTCATAATGCTACATTTGGGCTGCCGCAGTATTTTCTCACGGGTTAACGGAAGAGATGTACAGAGAACTGCCACCTTAGCCCATAATGTATTCTTCTCCAGCGCTCATCATATCAGCAGCAGGCAGACCTCAAGGAAATGTACTTTGTGCTCTTCACACAATGTGGGGAAAGTGCTTACTGTGACTGCACTTAACACAGAGCAATGTGGATTCCTAGATTAACCTTGCTGTGATTTGGCTAATTTGGTTGGAGTGACATTTCCCAGAGGCTACGACAAGTCTCTCTTGAGCTATTCAAATTCGGGAGGCGGTCCAGATTGCGGATGATAAGGGCCTGGTTTACATTTGAATATATTTCTGCCACGTAATCGGTGTCCATTAAGCCTGTAAAATGCTCGGGTTTGTGTTTTTTGTTTAAAGCAAACACATTGGTTGATATAACAAAGGTTTATTTCACAAAGGTATCCATTTTTTATTAAATGTCACTAAACCTAATTTCCTCTTTTGGTGTAATCAGTAAGATAAATCAGGATTCATTGTGAAGTCTCTGTTAGGAAAAGAAAATAAATGAGTGAAGTTAGGGAATTATGGAGTGAGTTAATCACTGACAAAGATCCCTCTGGTTTTTAGCTGGAGGAAGAAATATGGGAAGTTGTAGTCAATGTTTGTTAATTTTGTAACTTCCTTTATACCTGGGAACAGTTGTTTTGTTAATGTGACGACTGTCAGTGCTGCGATTTTGCCCTGAAAAAGTATACATAATTAATCGTGTTGTTTTCATTTCATCAAGTACAAAAGATCATACTAAGTGATAACTGTAAATAAAAAGCTTTTCTCAGAAACAACAACTTTTCTTGGCTATTTTTGCAATATCGTTTGATTTACTGGACTCAAGGCTATTTTTTTATATAGATGGTTGAAGTCATTTTTCTCACAGCTGTTTCAACATCTTTTTGAAATGCTGTATTATTTAAAAGAAAAATCTTTTGCTTGAAGTATGCCACTTGGTTTGTAATAATGCAAATATTTTACAGTGTTACACATTTTTAAATAATGGCCTAAACGTTCAAATGCTTTTTTGCACCACTTTATATCAGAGCCGTATTTTATTTGTTTATAAAGTGTTGTTTCATATAGTATTAAAGTATTTATTCATATAACACATTGTTTTTAGATTTTATTTTTGTTTGTGGTTTTAGTCATTTTATCAATTTTACATATTTTAATTTTATATATTTTATATTTAGCTTTATGTTTATTAACTTAATTTAAACTTAAACACAATATAATTTATTTATTGATTTATTTAAATTAACGAAAATAGTTTTAGTTGGCAATAACAACAATTCAGTTTAGTTGACTACATTTTACATACCGAGTACAAAGAAAAGCATGCAATATACTCTTTGGCTTAAATCTTATATTTGCACTTAGATGTTAGATATCATGCTTAACACCATGTAATAAAAAAAAAAACATTCTTTGTTATGGTTGAACAATCTCACACTATGATGTTTACTTCTTTTGCTCTGATGTCCTACTTGCCTTTTCATCCTTGTATAGCCAAATATGGGTTGTTTTGCATGAATATGTTTGATGCAATTTATCCTATTTTACAGTCTTTGCCTCTATTCATTTGTAAAGCATTGGGAGCCAAATAGCACCTTGTCAGCTCAGATACACGTCTTAGTCAGTTCTTTGATAACCCAAAAAGAAAGCTATTTTGTTCAATTGTTTGGTTTGTTACCTGCTATACAGATGTAATTGTTTTCATGCAACACACAAATATTTATGCAAATTCGAAAGGATGGAATAATTTGGACTTGGAGCTCCTGTGTTTCTATCAGTGTTGTAACAGTTAGTCAGAATGGTATTTGTGCAAGGAACAGATACAAATGTCAGATTATAAGAGGAAGTAATGATTTCTGATTTGTGAATGAATCATTATTTTAAGTGAATCAGTTGATCCAGTTTACAAAGACTGGGTTTTCTTGACTCAGATTGATCTGCTTCTCACGATTAATTGACCCAATAATTGATCTGAGCTGTTGACAGCTGACTGGACAGCAGTATCATTTAATAAAAATATAAATATCTGTCTGTTTGTCATACAAAGCTCCCATATGGCTTCAGAGGAGTTGCAATGTAGTGTATAAAACGCTACAATGCCTATTCATTTTAATTGCATGGAAAGCTGCTATGCAAGGGGGAACTATCCCTTTAAAGGTTTTTTGATGTCATATCTTGAAGCTCTATGATGCTTTACAAAAGACTTGGTAAAAACACACCCCTCCTACTGTAAAGCCTCTCCCTCCTCCTTTTTTATGCATCGCTCTGTGTGCTTTTTTTATTCTGTGGGGGTTTTGCTGAGTCAGAGGCTTCTCATCCGTATGCCAGTGCAGGATTTACCTCTCTGTACCATGAGGAAGATTCACCTCACTGTAAAGTAGGATATAAATAGGTTTCACTGAGGAATATTACAATAAGGTTGAATTCTGGTCTGGGGAACCTGGGGAGGTTTTTAGTCCAATAGAAGTGTGGCAGCCCCACGCTGTGCTATATTGCCTCTCATTACTCAAGGACCTCAAGTCATATTTGTCATATTGGCACAGTTCTGATTTCCTCACAGTATTTGACTCCAATAATATTCCTCCCTGTGTGAATGTCTAGCCAACAAAGCAATTATGTGCCTTTTATAAACCTTTTTTTCAGTTTTCTGTGCAATTGGGCATCTTTTACTGGCTGCTGAGACTGAATGGTGTTTGTATCTTTAAGCATTCAACCATTAATTATGCCTGCAGAAGAATGTTTCTGAAAGATTATGCTTTTTTTCCTTTTTTTGCATTTACAGCCAGGAAGTACGAAAGCGGGGAGTATTTAAATATCACAGGCATCACTCGAGATCAAGCAGGGGACTATGAGTGCGGTGCCGAAAATGACATCGCTTCACCCGACACCAAGACCGTGAGAGTAACCGTCAACTGTGAGTACCATATACTACTTCTTTTGTTTCTGTTTGTTTACTGTCAGTGTAGAATCACATGCACAATGACACTGAGTCTTTTTCCCTCTAACTGGAGATACCATACTCCGTTCCATAACCTAGTGAGGCTGTCAGCTGTCTGCTGCATCCTTACTGAAATGGGACTTTGTAAGTGACCGATTTGAAAAGCTCTACATAGGCAGCAACTCCGTGCATCATATAAATAGCAGTCCTCTAGAAAAGCATACAGGAAACTTGCCTCGCTGGTGATTTAAAAAAAAAAGTGCGGTGTTAGCATGTTGCTAAGCTAATGGCAAAGCGCTCTAATAAAATGTATTCAGATATTTTTTTATTAATTACACTGAGCTATTTTATTGATATTGTATGAAATAAAAAGAGTTTGTAATAATATATTATATAATTCAAATGAATAATGCAATTCTATGTATTATTATTAAGTTAAATTAGTATTAACTCATTGATAATTATGACTTTGGCTTCAATAAACTCCTAATTTGGGGTAAGATTAAGGGATCTAATATATGATGCAGAATAAGGCATGGTATGGATTTCTGGAAGCCAATGTTGAAATAGAAAAAAAAACGAACACGCCCCTCCCCCAAAAGGGTTGCGCCCCTATTTTGATAGCTCCGCCCTGACTTCTCTTCAGCACTGGAAAGCTGATACGATATTCACATGGGTCTTACTTCTTCATGGGTCATTCTTTCTTTTTTATCTTTCTGCCGCCCCGCTCGGCTGATCACTGAATGGACTCTCCTCCGCACCATTAGTTGACACGCCCCTTTCTGCTGATTGGCTACAAGGTTTTTTGGGGTACTTTGTTTAGTTTTCTAAAGCAAGTGCTTTTGCAAGTACTAATAAACAGCCAATATGCTAGCTAATTATCAAATAATGAATAGTGAGAATTGATTCTTAAAAGTAATTGCTTCCATTATTTTAATGTTAATATAATTATAGCAACTAAAACCATAAAAAATGTCTTAAAATAAACACCTTTGTACTAAAAAAAACTAAAACTGAAAGACTATATGGACATATAAATAATAAAGACTACAAAAAAAAACAAAATCTTACAACAAAATGACTAATATTATTAATAAAATGTTGAGTAGGGCTGCCGTTAACTGATACGGGGCCAGGCGTGACGTAGGGGGTGGGCTCCTTTCGGGAGACCCTAAGTAGACCCTGATCTTAAGTACTTATAATAAATAAAAAAGCAAGTACTTATGACTAAAATAACACTGATTTATGTACAATTATATAACATCTTATAATTTATAATCCACATTTGTCATCCATCTTGTATTCAGTTTCAGCTCATCGCAGTCCATTCTGGAATTGTTGCCTTCACAAAGAATACATGCAGTGCTGCTTTCGTAGGCTGCTCACTAGAATTTGAAACAGAATTACAGTCTTCCTTCTGTATCTCTAAGGTAGGCTGGGGTGGAAATTAGAATAGAATTCATGGTACTGGAGTTTCTTAATATTTAACGAGAGAATTCCCTTTTTTGTCTAGGATGGGATGATTAATTTTCAGTGAGGAATGGTCTCAGTGTTATACGGAGTCTTCTATTATGCAGGTAATGAGTCTCTCAAAGTGTGAAAAGACAGTAATGAGCACTCCAAGCATTAATGAATTATACTGACTTTACCCATCATGCTCATAGTGAGGATCTGCCTTCTACCAAATACAAGAGGAAGGACACTTGACAGTTTCTCTTCCTCCTCTTTTCTCTTTTAAGTCATTTTGTCTCATCTGCGGTCACAGGGATCATTAATCTCTTTGTCTCCGTATATACCATATGCTGAATCACAGCACAGCGAGAGCACATAAATCAGAAAGGCCGACACTCACACCAGAATAAATGTGGCGTTCAGACCATCAAACGCCAGCTCCCTTTGCTATCATGCAAACACAGACTAATGGGCAGATAACCACTTGGAAATGTCAAGATTTGAGCGGGAATGGCTAGATGACAAGGATGAAGTCATAAGTCATATCACATCTCCTCCCCGTCGATTGTATTGACACTCTCTAATGAGGAGTGAAGCTGAGAAGATAGAGGAACGGCTCAGTGCTGAGTCTGCTGGGTCGCAATTTTGCAGCTTAATGACCATTTTCAATGAGCAATCCATTTATTTTATAGCCACTAGTTTTTGCTTCATTCTGCATATGTTTGAGTTTATCGGCTTGGATGGAGGCAAAGGGTCAGGGTTTGTTTGGGTAAAGGGGCCCAGTTAGCTAATGCGGGTAGATGTCGTATCTGCATCATCCAGGGGCAATTTTCTTCATTGGTAGCCATTCAGATCCAAGGCTACATATATTTAGCAGAATACAGACAAACAGCAACATTATGAAGTACTCTTGTTAGTATTATTATTATTTATTTTAATATATTTTAAAGTGAATTTATTCCAGTAATGACAGTTCAATTTTACTCTAGTCTTCAATGCCACATGATCCTTCAGAAATCACGTAATTTGATGATTGACTGGTTATTATATGATTTGGTTATTATTAGTTATGTGCTGTTTGAAATTTTTTGTGAAAACCATGGTACATTTTTAAAAATGTAAACATCTCTATTGTATACTTTTCTATCACTTTTAATCTTTTGAAATGCATCCTTGCTGAGTGAAAGTACTAATTTCTTATATATATATATATATATATATATACACACAAAACATTTTTTTAATGATAATATTTTATTTGCAATATTAGAGTAGGCATTGTGCGCCATTACTCCATTTGAATGGTAATGTGTGTGTGAAGCAGAAAAAATGAAACAAATTCTCGAAATAAATTTTTTTAAGCACCTACTGACAATATAAGCCATGCTTGATGTTCTTAAAAAAATAAAAAATTCTCTCATATATATATATATATATATATATATATATATATATATATACATATTATATTTTTTTTGTCTATGTTTTGTGGTGCCGTCAGCCAATCAACATTGTCATGACATTTTCCTGCAGCTCTGAAGTGATTAGTCACATGGCATTTGCACTAGCGGATGCCTTTCTCCAGGTATTATAGACCACCCTAGAACTAGGAGGTGGAGGTTCCGGTTGATTCACAGTGATTTACAGTGACAGCTAATGGAAGCAGTAACAGCAGATCCTGTTCCCCTCATAGCATTCTGTTTCAAAGCAGGAAAAGGGATAGACATAATCCCAATGTATCAATCAAAGCACTTTTACCCACTACAGCTGGGTGAAAAATTAGCTGGAATGGAGGGGCCAATGCTAGATTTAGAAGAGAAGTGTTACCTCACCATTATGTCCCAAAATAAAAGCGAGAAGGATGCAAGAGGACTACTCTGCCAGTGCCCATTGCACTGCGCAAAGAAATCCTCGATGTGAAATGTGCAGAGCTAATAGGATTTTACTCAACCACTCAACAGTCCAAAAAAAAAAAAATTCTTTGCTTTATTATGTAGTAATTTATGCTGTACTGTATTTCAGGATATTACCTGTGTAATATGTTAGATATGGTTTTATTTTATTTCTCAAGTTTTAGTATTATTCTGAGTTTAGGATGCTAATTAAATTTCAAAAATGCTAGTTGCAAATAAGTCTTTAAAAATAATATATATATATCGTAAATAATTATGTTATAATTATGTAATAATTTTTCATGTGACATCCTTGACACTTTCTTTGTATGTGGCGCTTTATTAGCCGTACACGAATACAGATAGTGTGACACGACTCTGACATTTCAAGGGTAATCAGCGTAATTAAATACACGCTAAAATAATCCGGTTTGAAAATAATTACAGCTTTTAGGTATGTGTGGAACTGACCTTCAGGTTAATTGCAGATTATGACCACTAATTGAAATAAGCTAATTTATTTGAGGAAAACTAATTCTGTGCTTGTATTTTAATGCATTTAAACAAATGTATGTGTAAGTCGTAACTTTGTTAAAGCGACAGGGACTTACTGCACTTGTTCGTGTTTATCTCAAAAGTAAATTGTAGAATTGTTTTTTTGCTTTTTTAAGGGATTTACACCATAATTATTTCTAAATGAACACCTACAGGTCAATGCCAAAACTTTGTAGGGATTGTAATTGTAGGCGTGCGGTAAATTATAGCCCAACGGACCCATGTGTGACAAACACCTTGAATCATTTACTGTTATTGTTGCAACTCGTTCCCTGGTGAGTGATAAGATAGTCTTCTGTCAGCATTCTGTGAAAGTCACGTAGATCAATCAGCTAACTGAAATAGTGTTAACACTTTAAATGCACGTTATGACCTTCATTCATATGTAACCTCTGTTCATGCCAAAAAAAAACAGTTTTTATTGTTCCAGTTGGTGTGCAGCGATTGTATCTTTGGGTAAGCTTGCTAATTCCTAACATGCTGAAATTCGGCCTCTGGTAAACATTAGCCAAACCTGGTGCTCAGTTCCAGCCAAATCAAACATTTAGAAAAAATAAAAAGGAAAAAAGCATTTGGCATTCCAGGGTTGTGCTGCATTGAGAGTTGAATTGAGAATGCCTTTTATTAAAATAATTAGGTAAAGGAACTAGAATTTCTACTTGTATATTTATATCTATTCATAATGTAATTGTTTATATATTATAAATAAACATAAATTTAAAAAAGTAAAATATTTCCAAGTGTGGCTCTTTAACCAATGTGTTTTAACCAAAAATATGCTTGTTATTTTCTGCAACTCGTCACATTTTGAGGGATCCTTAATGTAATGGTTTGCATGCATATAGAAATGTATTATATATATTTTTTAGTTTAATTGGAGCACCAAACCCCACCCCTACCCTAAACCTACCCACCTCTGAACAATATAAACACACCCACAGACAAATGCAGTTACTGTACAGGTATTTATTGCACAAACTTATCATAAACAAGCAGTATATACATTACAAACAAGTCGTGTCCCATTCCAAGTCTTCTGAAGCCATACGAAGTCTTTACGCGAAGAAGAGGGTAAAACAAGGTTTTAATCACTAAAAATGTCCCGCTCCGTTCACGCGCTGTCATCAACTGTCATCTCATTCAGGAAACATACTCCTGTCCCATAGCATGATGCAATCGGTCACGAGATACACAAGAGCCAATAGTATTTCACAACAGCATAACACAATCGATCACGAGACACGCAAGAACCAATGACAACCAACGTAGACGTAAGGATTCTTGAAGCAGCGTTTTTTGAAATCGCACACAGACAGGGAGTACACGAAAGGAGACAGCGATCGCTTCTATTCCTCTCACAAATCAATCGTTTTGTTTGATGTTTTCTGTTTCCGTTGTTTTCTGCCAGGACATTAGCCATTATTTTTACAACCTACAATATAAGAAGTATTTATATATATATATATATATATATATATATATATATATATATTAGTACAGTACATAGTTTTTTTCAATTTTGGATACAGTTATACAATTTACCATGGATTCGTTTCTGCAACACCTCTTGCATTTTAAATCTACACTTTTCTGTTGTGAAATGAGTTCTCATGAAGCTCAATTTATCTTGTCTGTTATGACTAGATGCCACAGCATTCTTATTTTCCTGTTGGAATTCACACCAGATGTTTAGCTTTAAGTTCTTACTTTGATACAGGCGCTGCCTCTAAAGACATCAAGGAAAAGAAATATATAAATAAGACACATTAGTCACGTAGCTCACAGATGTTACAATGTTTATGCAAAATGCAATTGGTAGAGCTTCGGAGAGGCAATGTAATGCCTTTGCTCCATATGTCATTTTGTCAAGACACATTTTGAGCTAATGTGTCCTGGAACAACCACTTTGTTCTGCAAATTACGGAGAAAGTCATAGTCTGTTTACATTCAGATTTCACCTTCCTTTAAACCTCCCAGTGGTTTGGAAAGGAATTAGTAGTCAGAGAGGGATTGGTGTTATTGTGTTGCATAAGAGGTTGATTTAAGCTCTATAGCTGCATGAATGATTAGTAAAATACTAATCTTTAATGGATGTTAATCTTGAGCTGGATGAGGTCATGTATTTTGATGCATATTGCATGCATTTGTTTTTTTACATTTTAAACATGATGTTATGCATTAAACATTGTATATACAGTGCATATATACAGTATATATACTGTATATGTGTGAGTGTGTGTATATATATATATATATATATATATATATATAGATACAGTG
>JAUCMU010000104.1:14286811-14299337 GCA_032275025.1 Enteromius treurensis
CCATCACTCTGTTCTTCTATTTGATAATGTTCAGTGCTTTGCTACAATCTGTATTGTTAAAAGCGCTATATAAATAAGTGACTTGACTTGACTTGACTATTTTATAAGCATAATTGCCACTTTATTATTACTGATGAGATCATAGCAGCTTTAACAGACTGCATTCATACTAATGCACAGATTTCTTTCGATATATCAGATGTTTTGTTCTTCTCTGAAAACATAACTGACGGTGTGCACATCAGTTTCGTCTAAAAGCATTTGAAAATGCAAGTGCATTAAACCGCAGCCGAGATCAGCCGCTTCAGGACAAACAAACACAAAGCGCACGTGACTGTCAGTGACAAAGTCTGTCAGCATGCAGGTTTCGTGCATCTAGTTCGTGTTTCAGAAGGAAGCACACACTGACAAGCAACGTGCACATGTCTCAGCGCAAATTCTGTGCAATGAAGCCCGGTGCGTTTCGAGCGTGCACATGTGCCATACGAGGGGAAAAACATCGATTTAGAAATATTAGAGTCTCGCGTTAACACAACACATTAACGCCGATAATGGCCCACCACTAGTTTTAATGCTTTTCAATGAAATGTTTTATGCTTATCAAGGCTGCATTGATTTTATGAAAGTAGTGTAAAAATACATTTCGGAAAATATTATGATATTGTAATTGGTTTACTAGTTAAATGTATGAAAATTGAATCTGAATTTTCAGTACTCCAGTCCTAATTTAGTGCTAAATAAACATTTCTTGTTTTTTTTAAAGTTAAAAAAAGTTTTTGTGGTATTTATGATCTGGCTTTCAAAGGTAATTAGCATTAAAGTGGGGGGATTATATTAAAAAGGAAATTAATAATAATTTTATTCAGCAAGGATGCATCATATTGACCAGAAGTTTAAAAAAATTAAGTTGTTTCCAAAGTTATAAGTAACCTAAAAAATAAGAATTTGTAATTATTAATATATTTTTGCTGTGTTCTCATGTTTCACTCATACATCAGATTACTGCAGTTAAATGGGTTTCAAAAAGCAGTTCACTTTGATTTTAAATTCTCTACACTCAGCCTTGTCCTTTCTGCACCCATATATTATAGGCTCGGCTGTCATTTGTCCTCGCCTTTGTCATCAGCAATGTGTTCCTTTAATCTCTTATTTTATGTTATCCTTAAATCTTATGCTAGCCTGCTTCTGTGATGCTCAGGTTATGTAATGCTCCCTAGGCATTTTCATGGGTTGATGCCTGTACTGTAAATGCATGATCCAGCCAAAGCAGAAGATTCATCCATTGCCACTTTTCTGGTTCAGACAGACTTTTCTTCCAACATATGCCAAAACTCTGCATTCAAGCTGCGTTGATGTGTCACACTGCTATTTTCACACCTTCCCAAGAGATTGTGCAGTGAAGAAATGATGAGCAGCACAATATCACAGAACTAAATTTCTTAACACAGCGATTACAATGATGGATATCCATGTTCTTTATGCACGGTTCTCACAGCCTTGGAAAACATTTTGATTTCTAGGAGTAAAAAGAGTCATGGAAATTTCTTCAGTGAAGAAGTGATTGGTACCTGACATGCAGATGTTAATCCATCTAGCAAATACTGCTTCACATTCAGAAAAACACTGAGATTTTCCTCACACTTACTGTTAGATGCTTTGAATTTCAAATGCTGCAAACTAGTTTTCTTGATCAGAGAAATGAGAGAAACGTTCACTTGCTTGTACAATGTGAGGAAGAGCCTGCCTTCACATTTGTTGATGCTGTAACACATCTTTGTGACATAACTATGGAGCCCATCATTCTTAAAAATGCTTGTTACTGTTCTCACCACAATGGTGGAAATTTCTATTCAGCCGTCAGATAACATGAAACATATTACATTGAAGGACTGGAGAACTTCATACCTTCAACACTAGGGTTATAGAAGAGAATGTCAAAAATTCAATCAGGAAAAAATAGTCTGAACACAGACCTCAATAACTTGCAGGTGATTTTCAAAGAACGAGTTGCCTGGAATATAAATGTCCCCCACTCAAATTCAGACATAGCAAGTAATTTAACGCTAGCTAGAAAGACATAAGTGGATCACCTGCTTGAAGGGAGTTATTTTCAGATTTTTTTTTTTTTTCTGTTATATCGTATTCAACTTAGTATGCGGTACACGCCTGCTTTATTTGTGTGTATATTAAGTACTGTGTTATTTCTTTCATAGCCTTTTCTATATGTCATTTTGTATTTTAAAGCATGCCATTCTAGTAGCTTTACTCCTACAATAAGAAATAATATACAATGAAGATTTATGTATGATAAGCATTTCTTTTCCCCCCCCCATCGAAAGAGGATTGTTGCTTCTTGACGAGCTGGAAAATAAAAATTCAGCCTGTAGTTAAAGCTCTTAACTGACACCGCTAGAGAGATTTACACTGCATTTGTGAACATGAAAGGGCCCTCATTTTACATGCACATATTCAGAGAACCTTCCTCAGCTCCCCAGCCTTTGAACAGCCATTAAACAATTTATCACTGAGCAGTTCATTTCATTTCATTTCTCCAACCCTTGGGACGAATGGTATTTCTCAGCACTGCACCCATAAGATTTACACATGTTGACCACTCTGAATCTGGTTGCTAATTCATTTCTGCCTCATTCACACGACTGTAAATGAAATCGTTGCGTTTCAGAAGCATTTTTCCTCTCTGACTGACTCGGAGGGTTAGTTCAGTTGAGTTTGCTTGCTTCACTCTTTCGCTAAATCACGTTGGTTTTTATTTTCTTTCTGTAGTTCCTCCAGCAATCCATGAGATGAAAAGTAACGGGGTCCGACCCGGTCAGATTGCCCTGCTGAGATGTGAGGCAGCAGCTGTCCCCTCTCCGGTCTTTGAGTGGTACAAGGGAGAGAAAAGGTAAAACCACGAATGATGAATGGTAAAAGCCTTCATTTCATTAGATTAGCTGTACAGTGATCATTTATCATACATTATGCATGTTAAGTGAGTTTATTTGTGATTCAGAATGCTCACCACAGAGAAGGTTAATGCCTGTCGAGGTTGCGTTTTGTGGCAAGTGTGCTTATGTAAAAAAAAAAAAAAAAATGCTCTGTTTTGATCAGTATTCATTTGCAGTCCCTGCCTTTGTTAAATCCACTGAATAATTACAGTACAATCAAACTGTACAGCAGTTTTTGAGAATTTCGCCTGAGGTTTAATCACTGAACGTTGATCTAAAGCTGTATTACAGTCTTTAGTAGTGTTAGTTTAATAGCTATGGATCTGCGGCTTATCAAATATTACAAAGTGTCTTATTAAAGAGTCTTAATTTTGAAAGATAGTGACTCTTGGCACAGCTTAAGCTCATGAAAATCACTTTTGCAACTTAACCGTCATTTTTAACTTTTAATTAAAGTCATACACTTCTGGCAGAAATACTTTGTAAAAGAGCTCTGAAGCAAACTGTACAATTTGAGTAATACTAGTAACACAAAAACATGTCCTAATTGATTATGTATTATTTTAAGCATCGGTTTAAACAAATTCCCCCGGTTTCATCAGCACATAATGTGGCTTTCACTCTTTGCAACGTAAAGTTGGCTACAGATGGTTAAGTAGATGTAAGAGAGATAAGACCAATCCCAATTCAATATGCAAATGAATGCAAGAAAGGATGCCAATATGCAAATATTCATCACTGTCAACACAATAAAAAAACACTGGCTCACTGCTAGCTGTTCCAATTTTTTCACAACGTTTCGACCCCGTTCTGGGAATGTCAATGTTTTTTTTTTGGTTTTCGGCAAATATTTATTTATGGCTGTGCACCAGTATTTCTTTCTAGATGCATATATTTCATTTTTAGGTTTCTGCATTTCCAAAACCAAACCTTCTTTAACTACATCAGTTGGGAGATTTTCAGAATTGAATTAAAATAAACCCTGAAGTACTTGTAAAATGTAAAAAAGTTTTATAAAAACAAAAAATAGAGAGGCTGACAGCGCTCCCTGACATATTCCTAGCTCTAGAATAAACCACTGTGTACTGTAGGTTTAAAAAACAAAACTCTTAACAACATTTGATTATGTTTCAAAACGGCCAAATTACTGAAATGTTATGGAAAGTGATCAAACAAGAAAACAAATCAGAGGTATACTAAAATCTACTTCTAAATGCACCAATTTTATACAGTTTTATCAAAGTTGAAATACATACATACCTGTGTATGTTAGGAGGATCTGTCTTACTATTTTAACCCTGCATTTTAATTGTATGTTTGTATAACCTCATCACTAGTAAAGAGCATTCCAAGTCTTCGCACCAATCAGCATTGACTCAAGTGGTGGTTCTTGAATTTAAATACCAAATTACCCCATTACCCGTCATTTACCCACTCTTGCTGAGTACGATCTGAATCAGCAGTTCACACTGTGCTAATTGTAATTATAGGCTTCACTCAATTTATTCAAATTGCAAAGGAGGCTTATTGGCATTGGGTCTGTACTCTGCTTAATCTAAGGCTTTACATTGAGCATTGTTGCTAAACTGTCTGTTTTACTGTATTTGTAAAACAAATGTACCAGCTCAGTGTCGAACAAACAGCAGAATAAAATAGTAAAAGAGAAACAGTTAGAGTAATATTGAAGAAACGGACAGGAATAATGCAGAATCATAAAAAAGTATTACCATGTATATTATGAACTATATTTTTGTACATCTAAAGATAGCTGGGTCCCTAAATTAGATCATTTTGCAATGCAAAGTCCTCGTTAAATTGTGACTCTCAAAAACATTGTTCTGTTTTCCAGTAGTCTGAACATAATGTTTTAATGTATAAGCATGGTGATTCTGAATAGATTATTTAAATATCCTTGTGTATAATGGACTGTAACACTCTGATACAGTGGTAGCAGTGGTCTTTTGTTTTAAGAAAAGTTTTTGTTCTTATTTAAGCAAGTGTCAGCAGGAGACAAGCTACTTGAGAGTAAGGGGACAAAAGGTCAGCACATCGCTTTACCTGTGAGAGTAGCGCGGATGACCCAAAGTCAGGACTCTCGAGCAACTGAGCTGAACTTTAGACCTTGACAAAGCTACAAGCCATGTGCAAATTTTTCTGCTTCTGATCTTCCCTTTGGCTATTCCCTCAGGACCAGGGACAATTGTAATTTTTTACATTTTGCTTCATAACTCACATACTACCATATATCTACCTGCCATCTTTTGGTGTAAGAAACATTAATATGTGTCCAAAACATTATTATGTACCGTTCTTAGATGAGGAAAGAAATCAGTGCGTTATCATCCTCCATAACTGTGTGACACCTCAGAGGAACAATATTAATGTTATAATATCCATAGATATCTTTGAATCATTTATTTGGTGATAATTCCTTTTATTTTGCAGGAATTATTCATGTTTAACCCTTATGTTCAGACTTTATTGTCTTTATGTTTGGGGTGCCAGACTGGGAGAAAATATTCATTTTGGAATAATCAACTTATAAGTTATTTAGCTTAATAAAAGGAGGTGTTGCTGAAACACTGATCATCAATTCTGTAGTAAAGTGGGTATGTACCTTTCAAAAAGGATCAAAAATAATAATAGTTTAGTCAAATATTTAAATAGTTTTGACCAAAACAAACAGCATTAAAAAATTATATAACTGAAAAATATGGGGGAAAGTAGAAATTATCAAATTAAACAAATGAGAATAGGCAAATTGTTTATATCTTGGCATATATAATTCAAAAAATGTAATTTGTTTAATTCATCATTTTCTATATGAAAATATACACTTCTGTTCTTTTTTATTAATAACACAATGAAAACAGTAGAAAATGTTAATGTTACAATTCAAAATGTTTAATAATAATAATTTTCTACTTTAAAATACAATTTATTCTAGCTGCAAAGCTGACTTTTCATTACTCTGGCCTTTAGTGTCACATAATCCTTCAAAATTCTTACAAATATGTTCTTACATTTATTTTTATTATCAGGGTTGAATATTTTGTGTTAGTTTAAAACATTATTTTTCCAATTCTGTCATAAATCTTAAAAATAGTAAAAAATATTCTGACACTTAAAAAATATTTCGTGTTTTTCACCTTTCAATCATTTTTTTTTTTCCAGTTTATGTCATTAGTGTGACCAATTTTTTAAGTAGTATTCCATGTAGCCTCCCTGCATGTATAAATGAGAAGTGCTGCTAAGAATATGTTTTGATTGATGGATTTATAGAATGCCATACTGCAGCAGATGTCACCGCTTGACGTGTCATGTCAACTCATGGTCCTATTTTCAGGATTAACATGGGCCAAGGAATAGACATCAAGAACCTCAGCTCCAGATCAGTTCTCACAGTGAAGAACATGACACAGGATCGCTATGGCAACTACACCTGTGTGGCCGTCAACAGGTTGGGAACAGCCAACGCCAGTGTGCCTCTGATTCGTAAGTAACAAGCATTACTCTCCCCTGGCTAACTCTTGTTGTGCTGCTAGTTGCATTGCTTTGCTCACATGCTGTTACAGTCGTCTCCGAGCTCCTCAGAGAAAATGCAGTGTTTTCCTCCATCTTCAATGCATATGTTGAAGAGGAAATGAGAGAAGATGCTACTCAAATAGGTCATTGTTTTGGAGCCTGAAGTTTTCTGTGAAGCGTTTTCAAAGAGCTCTTAAAATGAGATGCAATTTCTTTGAGCAGTCTGTTTGAAGCACTTTGTTTTTCTGATTCACTGGCCGCTGAGTCAATAATAAAAGTAAGTGGGCTAACAAGATAAACAAATGAAAACACAAAAACAACATCAAGAACAAAAAACAAAATAGTGATAGTCTTAAAAGTGGCAGATGGAAAAGTTAAGTCCCCTGCTTTTAAATGAAGCATATCAAAGGCCCAGCTGAGATGAAAAATTCCAGTATCTTTCACGTTCTACTGAAGACCGACAGTCTGTGATGCGAGAAACCCAGAATAGACCAGAAAGCTGCATCTTCTCCTCCCACCAGAGTTCCTTCGTACCTCTTATTTTCCTCTTCGCTAATGAAAAGGAAACCTACCCTACTGTGCTCCTAATGAGAAATGGCAAGCAATTTTTCTCCACAAGACACACATTTCCACATCTGTAGAGATTGCAAATGCAAGAGCTGGTCATCGTTGCCTGGGACTAAATTGCTGTTATAATATTGGTCAATACGTATTGATGAAGCAAAGGTGGATTCAGGGACACATTAATATTTAATGGAGGACCTCAACCTCAGAGACAAGGTGTGGAGTACTAATCAAAGTGCAGTGTTTGATTTTCCCCTCAGCATGGAGAAACCTATCATTTCGCTCTATTTTTAACCCGGCGTATGATTTCCGCCCTCATATTTTATACCTTGTATTGATTGAAAGTGTTTCTTAGATTATTCCCACACGTTTGTTTTGTAGACTCTTCATCCCAGACATACAGTATCCCCAGACGCAGAATTAAGTACCCCCCCCCCCTTAAGGAACCAACCTGGGTCATTTTGTGTACAGTATGCCTGCCAACATCAAAGTGATTGAGTGCTTTTGGCTTCTACAAAGGGTATTTAGCATAATGAAATGCTCTTTTAAGGCATGAGCTTCTATCAAAGGTCCTTTGTGACAAGGTGAATGTAAACGGGGGTAAAGGCCATTATTCTGCACTTGAATGTCAAGATTTGGTGTTTTTGGACAAAAGGGGAATTTGACATTTTTTTCACCTCAAGTTTGCCCAAAACCAAAAATGTGGTCATCATTTATTCACCTCATGTTGTTTCAAACCTGTATGCATTTCTTTATTCTGTGGAACACAAAAAAGTATAAAGCATCCAACTCTAGTGTTGAATCCAATGTTGTTTTGGACCCCACTAACGTTCCTTGTATGCACTTAAACATGCTTCTGAATATAAAAATTTTTGAAACAATATGAGAATGGGTGAATATTGACCGAATTTTCCCCTTATTGGTAGGCTTTGCCCAAAATGAACCCTCAAAACAGGCGTTTTTATTGTTTTTATTATCTACACTGGGCCAGTATTACCAATAAAAGAGAGCTGGCACACAAGTCTAAACTCCATTAGGTCCTCACTGGCCTGAATATTTTATTTCTCATTGTTTTATGCTTCACATAAAGTGCATTTTTGAATGTAATTCTTAACAGCAGAATTAGAATGTTAACTGACATTATGCTTAAGAGATTAAATTTTCATTAAGAAAAAGTGCACTTTGATGAAACGTTGGCGTTGGCATGAACTCTGCTAATGACGTTACAGTCAGATACACTCAGTGATCGAACCACATGTTTAAAAGTGCATTATTTAAGCCTTACCAATTGCCAAATGACCTCAATATAGCTAATGGCCTTGGTTGCAATATTCAAAAGACAGATTCAGATAAAAAATGCAAGTCAAAGCAACACACTCAATCGGTCTTTGTTTTCCTCAACGGCTCAGTGGGAATTCATTAGTGTGAAAGATATTAACTCTCAAGAATGGGTTTAGCACTACTAGTTCTTGACTATAACGAAAATAACAACCACAGATTTCTTCACAATATTGTAGAGTATTTTTACTGTATTTTATTAGATTCAGCAGGCACAGATTCCCAAACGTGACAAACGGTTTTGTGTGGTAACAACTGTCTGGCAGTTAGTCTCCTTTGTTTCATTTCTAAAACCTTCCTGACCATTGTCTGTGAACACCAGTTCACTGAACAGGCTCTTTTTGAAGACGAAATTCTGCAGGCGTTGGGCAGAGGTGATGAATTTAACAAATGGATGTTTTAATGTTGTGTTGAGAAAAATGGGTGATGCGTTGCACATGTAGTATGAATTAGAGGATCTTGACATTTACGTGGCTCTTTCTCCATTACTCACTGTCATCACATTTGATTGGACTTTTGGCCCTTTTTGCACCTGGCATTAAAATGCATTTTCAGTGATCGGATCACAATCGGATTGCATCTAACACCAGGGCAAATTGTGATCGGATCAGAGAAACCACCTTTAAATATGGTTTGAGGTTGTTTTTAGTAGTTCTTATTTCAAGAGCGGCACAAGTTGCTGGCACAAGCTCTGTGTTGTGGTTTGCTGTCTTTTTTATTCTGTTTTACACTGTGGTTTTAGGATCTGGTCACTCAATTTAATGAACAATATCCCATGAATTGTTCCACTGCACTACACTTGAAATCCCTCATTTCTCTCTTCAAATCCGCACTCTCGTCTCTCTACCAGTCTGTTTTCGTGTGGGCGCTTTAAAACTTTATTTTCCTCCCTTTTCTTCACTTCTAATCCCTATTAGCATCCTTTACTGTGGGAATGTTTCAAAAGCAGCCAAACGCAATAGACCAAATGGCTTATTTTAATCTGTGAGCGTTTTGAATTATCCGTGTTTGACAAATTTGATGAACGATGGGTTTTTTTTGGTTTGCGCAAACCCTGATGTAAGCTCCAAGTGTAAAGGGGGCCATCATGTCCTTTAATTTTCATCCGTGAGGGTTAATCTAGATACATAACCGATACATAACTTTGAATTCGCTTTGCTTTCAGATCATCGATCTAAATAACGTGCATGTGAAGATTTTCACATTATGCATATCGCGAATTGCAGCATATTTTTTTGTGGAAACTGTGAAATGTAAAACCGTTAACACCCTAGCTTTCTCTTTTTATGTTTTACATAGCATAAACAAGTTTGTGTGTGTGAGGAAGTAAATGCATCTCGCACGTTGTGGCAAGGTACATTGCAAACCTGCTGTTTTCCATATCCGGCGTGTCTGAGATTTTCTGCAAATCTTTTTTCTACATTTTGCTGTCCTGACTCTAAGGCGCAACGCTGAAGAGCAAAGATTTTGTTGTCCTTAATTGGCAGATTTCGTCTGCTCTGTAATCCAAGCTATCTTCCCCCCCTCATTTTTGCTTGTAGCACAGCGTAGGCTTTGCAGAATAATCTCCTCCAACCTGTCATTGGAGTACGACTAAAACAGACTAGAAACACTCATAACCCGAAGAAGCTTTCAGCCTCCCTTGATAAAGCCTCCACATCTTCTGTAGCCACCAGCTAATGGAAGCCTTGTTCATTTGCCATGCCTATCAATCATAACCTCAATGTCATCTTTTCATATCTCGCCGTTTCTTCTTGTCCTGGTTTTTCTTTACCGCTCTTACTGAGTTGTGCCGGATGTTGTTGTTGTGGTTACCATACTGTGACCCTGTCTGAGTCATGGGGTGGAGGCATAAAAGAAGGGATGAAATGGAAGGTGAACTAGAACAGAAGATACGATGTCAATTTATTCTCATGAATATCGTTTTTCTCCAGGCTGGGAAACTCATGCATTCATCTTGCCGTTGAGCCATCCCTCCTGATCCTGTTCTTATTTCCCCATCAATCATATATCAGGTTGCCTCCCCCCCCCAAGCACCTCTACTTGCACTGTAAAGAACTGCCAAATACAGACTGTGCACAATTTATGCTGATACGTTTAAGTGCTGTGTTAAGTGCCCATGGATTATGAATGCGATTGGCTGTTATATGCGCTTATATGTTCTTCTAAACACAATTCAAACAAACTTCATGTTACAATAATATAGTTTTGCATAGCCATGTAAAATCTGGTCTACATTGCAACTATTAGAACCACCAATATAGATGTATGATTGGCATTTAATAAGACTAACCACATTCAAATTCAAGTTGGTTCACGTCAGTCTTCGTATAATAGTAAAATTATTATTATTATTTTTTTTTTTATTAAATAAAAAAGCAAAAAATTGATGTACTGTAAATAATGCAATAAGCCTGGCCAAACATAATAAGCAATGATTATTTCACTGACATGCCTACAAAGTTATACTTATGGATAACAAGTTTACTTGCTTCTAAGCGCCTCAAACAAAACTCTGGAATATCTTTCAAATTTGATGCCAATGACTTTGCAAACTTCTGCAAATCCGGTGATTGGATCTTACTGAAAAGCGCTTATTGTATCAGCCGTGTAAACTCGACTATGTGCCCTTAGTCCCAGAAGCTGCATAAAACCAGCCAATCAGATTAGAGCTTGCCAGACTGAGAAAGTGCTCTCCAGCTTTTTGTGCTTATGCATCAGACAGTCTGTCGAACGAAGGGGTCTGAGGACGTGCCGTCTGAGGCTGAGATTGCGAATGCTATTACAGTAACCCATTTGGAGGCTGCTCTTTTGATGTGCATACAGTATGAGAGATTGGTATTATACTGCATTTTCTTGTTGAGGTTGCGTTTTGTTGTCTTCGTTTGCAGTGGTTTTGAAGCTCTAATCAAATTCAGTCCGGTGCTGAAAAGGACAGCTGAACAGATGGACTTACATTTATCTTTCTCATTGACTTTTATCTTGTATTACAACAGTCATCATTTTGACGTCTTAAAGGGTGCCGCCTCGCTGTTTGTACGCTGAATGTGCGGCGAGCAGGTCCTTGAAAAATAAGGTGTTTGTGATGCAGAGAGTCTGTTTTGGCTATAAAACACCTCCTGTCCAATCATTAATGGAGACGGCGGTTAAAACCGCCTGGAGAAATAGGCAATCCTTGCGATGCGTCTGACCATGCATGAAAGATAGAAGGTTTAGCCGTTCAAGGATGCAGCCAAAGTTTTTCTTCATCAGTACTGTGCATTGTGCTTCTGAAGATTAGAGAAAATTAGCCCCTTCAAATAATTCATTTTGACCTTCAAGTTTTAAAATCCATCGTTAAGGGGTTGGCGTAAAATAAATGAATTCTCGTTTTTAATTCTCACTCTCACAGTCTCGGAGTGGTCTAACAATGCACATCAGATAGCACTCCTCTCGTATCTTGGCAATTTACATTTCTGTGTATTGTATAGAAGCTGGATGTTCATTTCTCTTGAAAGAGAAAAGGGGAAAAATGAGATGTTATTATAGAACGAAATGCAATTCCACTATGATGATAGGTTTTTTTTTCCTTTTAAGTGAGAACAGAGGTCATCTAGTGTACACATCAATCTGCTTTTATGTGGATGCAATGCAGGCTCCATTGCTTTATACAGTACCTGAATATTACACGTCATGCAATACTGTAATAGAAAGAGCTCCACATGGAAAGCAATTTCACAAATCACATTGCGGTGTTCATCTGATACGAACCGAGGGAGAAGAAACCTTCTTAGAGCTGCACGAAGATCATTAAAACTATTACTATGACGAGTTATATGATCTTTGTTTGAGAAGAAGCAATGTTTAAGCTAAATTTTTCGACTAAAATTGCAATGTAGGCCGAATTAATGGGAAACATAAATATTTAAACCACAAATTTGTACCCATCCTTATCAATACTAAAGATGTATTCATTTTAAGCAAACAATTAATTTCTTGATTTTATTCATTTATTTTTTACATATTGGTCGTTCTCCATTTATGGGTTGTATCGTTTTTTTGAACCAAAACTAGCAGATTTTTGCAGAGCTTTTTTCTTTAAAGGTGCCATAGAATGGAAAACTGAATTTACCTTGGCGTGGTTGAATAATAACAGTTCAGTACATGGACAT
>JAUCMU010000104.1:14307276-14333953 GCA_032275025.1 Enteromius treurensis
ATATATATTTATAAATATTAGTATTTTTATTCATTTGTTAAAAATGAGAATACTTATAATTTTATGTCTGTATGTATATATAAATTGCTGTTTTTTTTTAATTATTATTATTATTATTATTATTATTATTTTATTATTATTATTTTTTTAATCATTATAGTTAATACTATTGCTTCCTAACAGGCAGGCTGGTCGATCCAAACACGAGCAAACTTGGCAAAGATGAGATGTTGTCCATCATTCGACATGGTGCCACTCATGTGTTCGCCTCAAAGGAGAGTGAGATTACAGATGAAGACATTGATGCCATCTTAGAGAGAGGAGAGAAAAAGGTAGGACCTGATCTTGGGAAATGATTTCACAAAACTTTAAAAGGACTATCAGTTAATATGGAGTTTTCCAATGGTTGTTTTAGACGATGGAGATGAAGGAGAAGCTGGCCAATCTTGGAGAAAGCTCACTGAGGAACTTCACCATGGACACGGAGAACAGCGTGTACAACTTTGAGGGCGAAGATTACAGAGAAAAGAAAAAAGTAATGCATTATAAATCGCAACAAACGCTTGTTATTATAGTGTTGGATTGAAAATGGTAGAGCGATCTGAACTCCTCTTCTCCTCAGGTCATCACTAACTGGATTGAGCCACCCAAGAGAGAGCGCAAGGCCAACTACGCTGTGGATGCTTACTTCAGAGAGGCCCTGCGTGTCAGCGAGCCCAAAGCACCAAAGGTATTTTTAGCATTTATGCTTTTGATCAGAATCTGTATTTGAACTGTAAACCCTAGAGCTGTTTTAATAGGCGTTCTCCTGTTCCTACAGGCTCCCCGTCCTCCCAAACAGCCCAATGTTCAAGACTTCCAGTTCTTCCCCCCTCGGCTCTTTGAGCTGCTGGAGAAAGAGATCCTGTATTACAGGAAGACTATTGGCTACAAGGTGTGTATATATTTTGAGCTTCAGGTCCACAAAATTGACACATTGATACATTATTGTTCAAAAATCGTATCTCTTTTTGTGTGTGGTTTTCTCTCTCGGGCGCATTTTTAGGCTACATTTATTTAATCAAATCTACAATAATACTGTGAATTTCATGCAAGTTAAAATCTTTTGTATTTTAATGTTTTAAAAATGTTTTATTGCTGTGATGCGCAGCTGAATTTTCAGCATCACTTCCTCAGTGTCACATGATCCTTCAGAAATCAGTCTAATATTCTGATTTTATGATGAATAGGACATTCAAAAGAAGCACTTGTATTTGAAACAGATTTGAGGCATTATAAATGTCTTTACTGTTGCTGCCTTTGTTCAGTTTAACACCTCCTTCCTTAACAAAAGTATTAATTTCTTTAAAAAACAAACACTTATGGACCCTCAATTTTGAAAGGTAGTGTACTTGGTAGACAAAACAGTTACCCATCTGAAACATTTTACTGTGAGTTTTATGAAACAAGTGAGGTACAAAGCTTTGTTAATAAGAGAAATAATTAGTTAGCAGGCAAATAATACATTGCGACCATGCTTTTAGATTCATGCATTTAAATCAAGTCACACGTGGCTTCGGTTTTGCTGAATGGTTAAGAATTTATTTGAACATGCAGTTAAAAAAAGCAGTGTATAACGTTGTAAAAACTCTTCAGAAGCTTGTATTCCTACTAAATTTTCCATTGCATGATGCAGGTGCCAAGAAACCCTGATTTGCCCAACTCGGCTCAAATGCAGAAAGAGGAGCAGGCCAAGATCGATGAAGCTGAACCACTTAATGAGGAAGAGCTGGAGGAGAAGGAGAACCTCCTCTCACAGGTAAATAATAGTCCATCTGGAGTTCACGTCCGTAGAATTTACATGACACCTTTTAATTGTACCTCATCCCAGTGTATTATTAACATTAAATGGCTTATTGTACTCTTAATTGTGCTTTTTAAATGTTTTGACCTGCTGGAACGCATGAGGTGATGTTTGTGTAGCAGCTCACGTCTATGTCTTCTGTACGCAGGGCTTTACTATCTGGACCAAGCGTGACTTCAATCAGTTCATCAAGGCCAATGAGAAGTGGGGAAGAGACGACATCGAAAACATCGCCCGTGAGGTGGAAGGCAAAACTCCGGAGGAGGTCATGGAATATTCTGGTATGTCTAAACGCCGTCCAGCACCGTGCAGCTCAACCGCACGCAGGAAGCATGTGATGGAGATGTGTTGTGTTTGTGTGCAGCTGTGTTCTGGGAGCGATGCAATGAGCTGCAGGACATTGAGAAGATCATGGCTCAGATCGAGAGAGGAGAGGCCCGAATCCAGAGGAGGATCAGCATCAAGAAAGCACTGGACTCTAAAGTGAGTGTCACTTACGTCATCGTATATCAGCTGTTTTAGTATGATACTTAAATAACACGGATTAAATGGAATAATGTTTTGTTTTCCTCTTCAGATTGGTCGTTATAAGGCGCCTTTCCATCAGCTCAGGATCTCGTATGGCACCAACAAAGGCAAGAACTACACAGAGGAGGAGGATCGATTTCTCATCTGCATGCTGCACAAACTGGGCTTCGACAAGGAGAGCGTTTATGATGAGCTGCGTCAGTGCATACGCAACTCGCCCCAGTTCCGCTTTGACTGGTTCCTCAAGTCCCGCACTGCCATGGTGAGATTTTTTGAACCGCGTCACAAGCAATCATATAACACTCATCCATTCAAAATGTCCTAACACACTTGTGTATCCGCAGGAGCTTCAGAGGAGATGCAACACACTGATCACACTCATCGAGCGCGAGAACATGGAGCTGGAGGAGCGAGAGAAGGCAGAGAAGAAGAAGAGGGGCCCTCGCACGTCTTCGGTGAGCTTGTGCCATATTCTCCATCATAACCACCACCGCTGGCCAAACTGAAGATTGAGAAGAGTTTTTACTGATTTCTCTCTCTTTACCCGTAGGCCCAGAAACGCAAGCAGGACGGGACCACAGAGGGACGCGGCCGGAAGAAGAAGCTGAAATTGTGATGGGCGTCACACCTCACCCGGCGAGGGCCTTCAGTACAGCGATTCTTGCGTCTGTTGTTACGGGTCCCACTCATGTACTGTACGGATTTGCAGCACTGAACCTCGCCTCCAAGTAGCTTGACCTTTTTAACAAGGTGTAGAGTTGTAAATTAGATCTCTCTTTTAGCTATATAAAGTGCTACGGCTGTGCTGTCGGTTGTTTTGTATTTATGCTTACTTTGTTTTTTTTGTACCACATTCCATTTGCTTGTCAATTTGATTTGCCTTCTTTCCCTCAATATTAGTCTTCACAATTGTCTCTGTATCCTCAGTTGAATAGTCAATTGAAACGTGACTAATAAATGTTGTTTTTATAAACACTGCTCAGTGTGATTCCTCCAAATAAAGGTAATATCTTCAGCTGGTATGTCAATGTAGCATTGATGTACAGCTACACAGAGAGCTTCTGTAGTAGGCCACTAGTATCTTTACCAACAAAAAATAGCTCCAAGTTGGTTATTTCTATCTTTTGCGGTAGCGTGTCAGTTGGAAATGGAAATATATTGGAGTTTATGTCTGCTGCATATTTTGTTTTCTGTCTGAGAATGGAATAATTGGGCTCTGTAAAGGACAAATGAAGCATTTTATTGACATTTACCCTAATCGGGAACCGCACCAATCTCAATAAAGTGATTATCACTGCCTTAAGGTCCAAGCCACAGAGCTTCCGAAGCTCTGTATTCCTCTTTTGCCGGACAGTGTGATTGATTGAACCCAAGCAACAACAAAGTATGCATGTCATATTATTGCCCATAATATGAATATAAAAGAGGTCACTGTAATGCAGAGAGTTAATCATTGTCATTTCACAGAGCGATACTGCTACATCACAGCTCTCATTCACTGCACTGATGTGTTTGTGATCTCAAATCCGGCAAAACGAAACGAGAAAGCAGGAACCAAAAAACAACAGGAACTCTGGCTATTTTATGAATTCGGGAATTATTTTATCATGACCCTGCTAAGGAAAACAGCTTAGGCTTGATGGCTGGTTTTAGCTGGGAGACCAGCCTGGTCTTAGCTGGTTTAAGCATTAAACATGGGTTTTGGCCTCATTTCCAGCCTGCCAGGACGGTCTTCGGTGGTTCAGCCTAAACCAGCCTTTCAGCAGGCTAATGAATTTTTTTTAGCAAATATGTGTATTTAATAAAGTAAGTTTTGGATTTTTTTGAAGTGCATGTAAATAACTAATGTTTAAGTCAAGTTGTGTCTATAAAAAGCTGAATCTATTTCTCCACTTACAAGTAGACGATTGTCCCGTGAGTCAGAGTAACTTAGGCCTATTTCTTAAACTAAACTTGCTTTCACGTTCGTGTCTTTCTTACGTTGTTAATAATGCACTATTAATTTATTTTCTCTAGACTCACATATTTTTTTTTTTTTACAGTAACTAACGTTACCCGATCAAAAAGCAATTTGGCACCGGACACGCATGCGCAGTGATTTGAGAGACGTACCCAGCAGCGCGAGACACTGACCACAGGTGGTTTCTGCGGTGAATGCTAAGAATGGTATCATAATAATATTAAAACCTGGAGGTTATATAAACATTTCTGTGAATTAAGTGAACCTCCACACTCAGTCGAACACTTAACTGTCGCGTTTTAAGAACAAACAAAACGTTTGGACATTTTGGTAAGTTTGTAACGTTAGGTAAGTTATAGTATATAGTTTGCTGGCCTGTTACCCATCGGATTAAACACACACCACGATATTTACACTAATAAGACTATATTGATGTTAGTGTATATCATATTTACGTTTTGTTTGCTTCTCTGCAAATTGTCTTGTTGATTAGTTGTTGTCTGTACAATACATTGTGGGAAGACCGTTCAAAATATTGATTTTGTCCAATAGAATGTTGTATAAAATGGTCTTTTATTTGGAATAACACAGGTGCCTTTGACTAACGTTAGCAGTTTAACTGCTGCTGAGCTCCCTGCTGGAAAAAACAACAACACTAAACCATAATGCTGACCAGCTTAACCAGCTGGGTGTCCTCACAAAATTACAATATCTATTTATTAACAATTTAATACATCTCTAATCTCTTTTTTGTCAGTGTCAGGTGTCAGTAGTAGTGTGGTCCTTGGGAGTCCCAGGACAGTTTATGAGTGCTTTCAGCACTTGCTGTGAGTAAACACACACACACACACACACACACACACACACATTCATTCAGTCAAAAAAAATTAGCTATATCCATGAATATATTAGAATATTTTTTTCAACTTTGTTTTTAAAATAATTTTGTTAGAAAGCTCGCATGAACATTACAGAATATCAGGTTGTATATCATTACAGAGTATATTCCCCACCCCTACATTTATCAAAAGGAAAATAGCATTTGAACAATAATACATTCTAAAATAATATACACAAATAAATAAAGAAATCAAATAAATAAAAATAATAAAAATAACTATGCATATGTACATGAGAGTTCAAATTACAGTCATTACGTACCTTATCTGTTTATATATTGCTTAAAAGGGTATCACACCTTTTATAAAAATCTCCGCTTTATTTTATATGTTAATTTTTTTTTAAGAGCAAGGTTGTCAGACATCTCTTTGGTCCACTGTGAGAGAAGAGGCCTTTGGATGTTATTCCATACTAAAGCAATCACGCGTTTAGCTTGTATCAAACTGAAATCTATGAGCTTCCTTTTGCTTGCGTTTACTGACACATTTTCAGGATATAAATATGCACTAAACACAGCTTTGGTCCCATAGGAATATTTTCACCGGTCATTTCATTTCACAAATCGCACCAAGAACCTCCTTCCAGAACACTTGCAGCTCTCTACACTTGCGCATACGATGAAACGATGTACCAACTTCATCCTTGCATTTTGCACACGTATCCAGAATGTTAGAATTGATCCTATGTAGTTTAACAGGGGTAATATAAGTCCTCATCATCCATTTGTATTGTAGTATTCTACACCAAATGTTTTTGTGGAAGATCATATTTTATAGCCGAGTGCTGGAAGTGTACATTTTTGCTGTTTCTCTAAAATAATGCAGTTGATGCACAAGGTGGCGCTATTGCTCTGTTTTCATGGAAATACTGCAGCAGCACAATGGTTTAACTGAAAATGGCCTGCTCCTGAGTAAAAGCATAACATTAAGCATAAATGATAACCTCATAAACGTCTCCATCCATGAATAATCTTGTTGGAGTAATAGGGCTTTTAATTGTGTTTGTTTGCTGAATCGATATGAATGTCTGTGCGCTCTCAGGCAGTACAAAACTCTTTTTAAGTAACAATTAAAATACCCTAACATGATTGATTTTACATTAGCTGCCTCAGCTCTTAATATAAGCAGAATAGTTTCCCCTCTAGTCCCTTTAAATCCTGATGTAATCGGTAATTCATGTCTGTTTCTGTGAATGTCTGTTTTCTGAATAATCATATCATAGTCTTTCTACCAAGCTCTTCCGTTTTTGGGATCCTTGTTAATCACACAAATGGCAATTGCAAGGAATTGATTGGACTGTTGAGACGAATAAGCCTGTGGTACGCCGTTGTCTCTCAATGCATTGGAGGTGAATGGCTGAGTAAAGCCAGCAGCAGCTCTTCGGTCGTTCCTCACTGAGGATGTGAATGAGATTAAAGTTGCTGCACAGAACTCCTGGTGATTGGTAAAAAGAGGATGTATTGATCAAACACACCCCTGCAATGTATCACCGACGGCTCAGTTCGACGGTTCTCTCAGTGCAATAACTGAGGCTGGAGAAGAAACCAGCGGGAATCACAATTTTGGGAAAAGACACTATCAAAATAACAACGAGTTTTGTTCTGCCGTCTGTTATATCGTTGTTGTTGGGATATCAGAGTGTAAAGGCTGATGCCAGGACAACTTTAGGTGTTTAAATGCCTCACTTTGTATTTTGAGAGCTGAAAATCTCATGAGTATTCATTTTATCAGTGTATGGGCCCTTCTGAATAGATTGACATAGTTAGTTCCCAGCGTTTGTATGTTTTTTTTTTGTGGTGCTGCTTTTGAACTAGTTTAGCCACCCAAACTGCTTTAGTTATCCAGCTTTACCAGAAAGCTACCATGGTATAAAAAATGACACACGTTAGTAATTTATGCAGAACATTTTCTTCAGATGCGTACACACAAGTATTTGACTATTAACCTTAATGCAAACATTTAAATGTGTTGGGGTGGCCGTTATTATGGATAATTGTAAATATTTATTTAATTCATCAAATATTTTATAAATAAATATTTACTAATTATCCATAATTAGTAAACATAAAAATCCATAATTAAATTTTTCATATATATATATATATATATATATATATATATATATGTAATGTACACACAAAATATAATAAATAAAATATTTATTTGTATTTTTTTAATTATCGATTTGTGTATTTACTAATTATGGTTAATTAGTATTTTTTTTTTATACATTAAATATTTTATAAATAAATATTTACCAATTATCCATAATTAGTAAATATAGAAATCCATAATTACATTTTTCATATCTATCTATCTATCTATCTATCTATCTATATATATATATATATATATATGTACACACACACACACACACACAAATATGTACATAAAATATATACGTGAAAGGTTTTGATCCACTTCGAATGTTGACTACTGTATATAATATATAATAATTATAAATTTTCTACAGTAATTTAATTTAAAATAAAGTAACTTTCACAGATGCTTCTCCCAAAGAATTATAAAAAAAAAAAAAAAACAGTAGTCATTGTTGACACACAGCTAATGGAAAAAATGTAGCTAGCTTAGAATAATTGAATGACAAATGTTTAAATTCATATTAATCTGATTTTTAATTGTATATTTATTTTCTCATGAGAAACATCTGGCAAGCAGGAGACACCAGTCTCCCTTTTAGTTTTCTAGGTGCATGTGCTTTGGACCGGCTTGGGAAATAAAGCTGGTCTTTTAAGGAAAGGGCATTCATTTTCTTTTTCAGAATTATTTTAACCATCTTTATTCGAGTGGCCTTCAGTAATGGGTTCAGGGAGTACAGTCAGGCCGCTTTTAGTGAATGCTGTTAATGTAAATGATTTTTACAAAAAACCTCTCTCCTGCAGCCTCTTTCTCCCTGGTTTCCCGCTCTATCTCCTAGTCCTGTATGAGACATTTCCTCCTCTTCTCTTCGCTGTCTTGTTTGCAGTCACCTGCGTTTGTGAATAATGCAGTGTCTCCATTGCGTGCTTCGCTTTGAAAGCTTATTTGCCAACAGCGTCCCCGAGTCTTTTGTGGAGCACATGGTCCATTTAGTTGTGCCTTTTTTAAAACAAACTGTAAAAAGCCCTTTGACTCCCCTGTTGGGCCCTCTGGCATCCTCTCTGGCCACTTTCTATTTTTAATCCCAGTCTGGCTGGAGGCGAGGAGCTGGAGCCCCGAGGTGTTCAGCCATGAGCCTCTGATGTCAGCTTTGCTGTTGCAGGTTGAACCCGTTGAGCTTTAATGGCAGCAGTTTTGGGCCAAGCTTTTGGTGTTGGGTGTTTGGCGACTGATGGCGTGTGATCAATGCCTTCAAATGATGTGCTTTTGAAGTTTAGTCATCATGTAACCACTTCTCATAAGACAGCACACGCAAGCAAATATTTGATTATTACACTGTTTATTATTATTTTAGTAAATGTATGTATTCATTTTATTATAAATATGCATTTAATATTAACTATTTAATTATTTTTAAATAGTTATGTAATACAAATATATTAAAATAGTTTATTCTATATGAGTAATTATTAATTCAACCATTATATATGAACATTTATTAAATATGTTTTTTTAATTTTTGGTTTTAATTTTATTTTTGCAGTGCACTTCTTTTCCCTGGAATGGAAACTGTTTTTTTAATATATATTTGTGTTCAATGTTTATTATTTAATTTAGTTTTAAATAGTCATGTAATACAAATGTATTTTAAAGAGTTAATCATTATTATTATTTATTTATTTAATCATTAAATATGAACGTTTATTAAGTATCCAATCCAGTCCAACCTTATTTGTAGAGCACTTTTAAAAAAACAGCGAGGTTAGCCTCGTGCTGTACACCGCGTAATAAGAGTAGGATACATCACAAATAAAATCAATAGCAGTAACACAGATATCAATCAACAAATCAAACTGAAACAAAGTATGACTTTTTCAATTTAATTTAATATAATTTGGTATTTAATTTAATTATTTTTAAACAGTCATACAATACAAATGTATTTAAATAGTTTAGTCTAAATGGTTATTTATGAATTTAATCATTAAATATAAACATTTATTAAGTATGGCTTTTAAAAATTTAATTAAATTGAATTAAATTAAATTAAATTAAATTAAATTACTTTTATTTATTTAGTTTTTCCTCTGTGTCTGTATTTTTATATATTTTTTTATTAATATATATATATATATTTTTAATTTACATTTGCTATCCACCAAAGATTATTTGTATAGACGTAGCATATAGATGACTTATTTTGATTATTTAGATTTTTGTTCTGCTGTTCTATTGTTAATTTGCATTTGATAAAATTAGACCATAAACTGACTGTATATTTTTGACTGTATATGATTGTTGACATGTTTTATTGTTAGTCCTGAACCATTATCAATTGTGCAGAATGCACTGATTCATTCAGTCTTTTCAATACTCTCAAATCTCCAGGGCCCAGGCATTTGTGAGGTGCTTAACATTACCGCAGCTTTTACAAGTGCTTCTGATGATAACAGATGTTCAAAGGATGCGTTCAGGATTCCTTACGCCTCTCTGCAAACCAGCCTAATGCAATGCTGTTCATTATAAAACCGGCAGCATATGTGTTGGCAGCGTGAAATCGAATGCAACGTATTCATATCCCGCATTTATCAAGTGACCACAGGGTCCTGAAGGTAAAGAGACTGCGTGCCGAATAGCAAAATGATCTGTAATAGCCTGCAACACCAGATTGCAGGAGAATAGACTGACAGATATAACTTGAAGTGAAAATTTTGATAAAAGATGAATTCAATGCATGACGAAAGGGAGAGTTTCTGGACGTTATCCAACCATTACTCCTTAAGCTGAAAACTGTGTAGAATAAAACATACATAAGCAGAAAAAAAGTTAAAGCTATTGCGTTTTAATGCTCTAAAAGTCAATATGTGCCCGTCTAAGTCAAATTATGTGTTTAACACAGTGAATTTTAATGCTAATCATATTTTATTTTAACAAATCTAATAGCTTCACACTCTTCAGGCTGTTCGCTTGGAAGAAAAAGGAAAAGTTCCCATCAGCAAAAATGACTTTGTACCGGTATTCAAACACTTGGATGGGTTTGACTACGTGATAAAATCTAGACTATGGCAGGCAAAAAATAACATAAAGAATATGTGTGGAATGCATAATTTTATACTCTGTTCTTCTCTTCATTCCAAGGGAATTATAATGAGTTTTGCTCATAGACATGGATTACTGATGTTCCCCGTGCAGATTATTATTTGTTATCGAAACAATCCATTGGATCATTTCTTTATCTGTAAATTGGAAGGATGACGTGAGTTTCAGTTCATAGTGATGGTCATATTATTGACTGATTTTAGATTAGTTCCATGTTGAGGAGTGCTGTTAGCTTGTGATGTTATTCTGGCACGTCTCCTGGTTAATGGGCTGGAAGTTTCGTGGGATTTACTGCACGCTCTTTAAAAGCTGAGATCATCTAAACGGCTGTCTCTGGAGATGGACTGCGCTACAGACATGAGATAAACCCCAATTAGTTCCCCCAGCCAAGATAAATGGACATATTTGCGTGCCATCTCATTAATATTCCTTTACATTTTGCCATGCGTACTACTTACACTTTCCATGTCTCCTGTTTTTATTAATTTATTAGATCCTCGACACTTATTCCTCAAAACAGCACCTCTCAGTGCTGTTTTGATTATTTTATTGTGGATGATATGGCAGATTCATACACCAAAGTTTTCAGTTATCTTTTGTGCTGTGGTTCGTTTATTTCAGTAGGAGAGTTGTTGAACAACGCTAGAAAACATTAGTTATGCATTGTGAAGTAATTAATTTCTAGAATAAATTGCATGTTAGCAGCACATAACTATTCAATACTTACTTTATTAAATATTCATGTGCTTTGTATCATCACAGATGCTTTAATGGGCTTATATGTATTTTGTATAAAAATTAAGTCTTCATTATATAGACATATATAAACATTCATTTTGGCTAATATTTAAACCGCTGTTCGTGCTATATCCTTCCACACATAAGCAATTCATAGGTTTTGAACTTTTTTGGTGAACTTTTATGAATACAAATATTTGTTTTAATATTTCATGTAGATATGTTTGTATTTAATATGAATTTATCAATTTAGTTATGTTACAAAACACATTTTTATTGTTTATTTAATATGAATACTTTTAATATTTAATAATGAGAATATTTGTCATATTATGGAGGACCAAATTACTCAAAATGAAATAAATACATGTTGAAATATAAAATAAATAATTAAATACATAATGAAATGCATAAATACAAATAAATGTATAAATAAACTAATATGTCTTTATTTATTTCTTCATTTATTAATTAAATTTTTTTTTCATTTATTTAGCAAAAATAAATTCAGATAAATAAAACAAACATTAAGAAATCTGTCTAATATTATAAACACTATAATATGTAAATAAATAATGAATGAATAAATACATAATTGAAGATATACTTAAATACTTTCTTTTTTTATAAATGTCTGCATTTATTTATGTATTTAATCATTTTAATTATGCATTTAAAGATTTATTTATACATTTCATCATTTATTTAATTATTAAATTAAGTAATTTAGCCCTCAAATTTAGACATTTATTTATTAAATACAAATATTTATTGATTAAAGATAAACATGTATTGATTCAAATAAAAAACTAATTTGAATTTTTTAAAGCCTTTTTGTCTTTGTTTTAAAATTGTAAATCTAATTGTAAATCATAACCTAATATGTAAAAATAATTAAATAAATGTGCAAATTGGAACATGAATAAAGTGTATGTTGTTTTACTAAAAAAATCATTTGTTAAAGCGTGTAACTAATTCAAGATTTAGCCCAAAGCGCCCAAAATCGGAGTTCCTTGGGTTTATTAAGAGATCTAGTCGCGCAGAAGCGTATTTGTTAAGAAAAATGACCAATTTGGAATAAACACACGCAGGGTGAGCGGCCAGAATTACTGAGAAAAACCGATGACAAGATTGTAATTGGGGCCTAGAGATGCACAAAGCGCAGCAGCGACAGTGATGGGACGGTCCGGACGGTGCGCTCTGATGATAGAGGCCTCTGCTGGTGAACCCCTGACATGACTCCTGCGGATGTGACAGTATTTTACAGCTCACTGATGCGTCTATAATTAAATGCCCTGTTAAGCAGCACTCCAGCGCAGCACTCGCCGCAACAGTCAAAGAGTGAATATAGTCCACTAAATGAATAAACTTTTTAATGAGCTCTCGGCTTTCTCATTTGGCCATTGGCTGATAAACGATGCGCTTCGCGTTCTTGTTTCGTGTCTTAACAGCGCTGCTCTTAATTTAAACGGCACACAGTTTGTTCAGTGATTAATTGAAATGCTCTGCGAATGTGTATGTGTGAAATCGCATCTATTTATAGAGACCCAGAGTGTCATACAGATGCCAAATGCTTCTCTTTAGCATTCTTTTCTAATATAATGCAACATTTCTCATTAGCAACCTAAAATTGCTCATCAAGTGCACTAATAGACCCTTATTCCTTCGTGACCCTTAACCTTTCTTCCCCTGAAGAAATGAAAACATCGTTGGCTTTATTGTGCATTGTAAAGCTCATTCCCATGTGATAACCTTAAAAAACTTTTGCCTGTTTGTTTCAACACCATTGTTAAAAGTTAAAAACATCAGTTGATTAAATTTACTTGCACATTCTGTTGTCGTTGTATTGACACACATTATCTTACTCATCGATTAGAAGCATCGTTTAGACTGATTTCATATCTGTAATCTCTGGATTTATGAATTTCTTTGTTTTGCTGTTTAGCACTCCCCTCCAGCAAAACTATAAGAGCTGTGTTGGACTTGAAGCAGCACTGACTGATGACATCAGTACAGTGAGAGCTATAGACGCTCATTATGCTTTGAATCGCTCTCGCTGTACTTTAATGTGAAACACTGGTTGTTCTGTGCAGTGCTGCTTCAAGTCGAACACACACATAATAACTAGAGCGCATAAGTGATTTGTCCGTTCAATCATGAGTTACTGTCATTACCCTTAGATACGGTAATGCATTTGAGAGCAGAGAGGAGGGGTAATTTTTTTTCACAATTTGGATACTTATTTCATTTACTTTGTTTTATTTTAGCATTCAAATTTTAGCATTTTTGGCTGGGTGGTTAAAAACAATTTTTTTTCTGGTGTGACAAACTCAGAACACACATTTAATATTGACTTTAGGGTTGGGTCGATGCTCCGCCCTGCCCCGCCGCAGCAGCAGCAACCAGCTGAAAAACACACTTAATCTATGGCGGCAAATCTATGCCATTAATAAGCCAGCGCACCACTGATGCTGGCGAGCGCGGTAAATCATTTCCACGAGAGGAAAACAGATGTACATGCGAAGAAACGGGGCCCGCGACCTCATTTCAAACCCCTGCGCTCACTTGATTATGTCATCCGTATGCGATTCAAGCACTCACGCGCGATTATTCCTTTACTCGATCATCTCTTACCTGCTCCCGCGAACACTGTTATTTTTGTCAGTTGTGGGGCGGGGCTTGTTGTTTTAGTTACAACTAAACAACTCCCTCAACAACCGCCGCCTACGACGATGATGCCATCGTCCATCGCAATGTTTCACATTAGACATCGTACAGTGCCAAAATGGTCGACATCGCCCAACCCTGATTTGAATCGTATCCGTTTATTTACTGTGAAAATCTGTGAATTAATGTTCAAAAATGAAGTAAACAGATTTCCCCTGCTCAGGGAGTAGGGAGCAATGAACACTGTGTTGCGATCATGTCCATCAGAACACAGTTCATGCACGGGGCTCTCCTCTAAAGAACTGATTATCTGAATCAGGTGTGTTAACAAAGAGAGACATACGCAGAGCGATGGGGCACGAGGACTGGGATTGAGAACTGCTGCCGTAGCGTCATTTTGGAGAGTTTCGCTAAACGCAAAATGCGTACGCTGTTTTGTGTCAGCTGCAACATAAGGATATGTTTTTTATGTGTATTTGTACTCGAATGGAAAACAGTGTATCCATGTGGCACAGCTGACACAGAAGAGTGTACGCTGCTGATACTCTCCAAAATGGCTCTACGGAGAGATTAATTATTGAAAAAAGTCATTATTTTTCTACTCTTTGCATACAAAAAAGTATTCTCTTTGCTTCACACAATTCCAATTGAACCACTGATGGCAGATGGACTATTTTGACCATGTCTTTCATCCTTTCTGGGTTTTTTTTTTTCAAAATACGTTAAATTGTTTTGGAATGACGTGGGGATAAGTGAATAATAATAAAATTTTTACTTTGAGGTGGAGTCACCCTTTAATAGCTATGAAAGCAAGTCAAATACTTGGTTCAGTTAAAATGCTCTTACTATGAAGTTACTATCAGTTAAGTCAGTGAGTGGTTTACATTTTGAGTTTAACATTTCAAAACAGATGGTTCTCAGTGCATTGTAGTATCAAGAACCATCTAGATTGTTTCAGTCCTGTTTGTAAGTGTATCAATTAAATCATTTCAAGATTCAAATAAAACAATTATTTGTTAGCAAATTAGACGCAACTTAAGGGCATTAATTTTGTTTCTTTACTTGCGTTATGTAAATTGACAGCCCTAATTTTTTCACTTGATTTCTTTGTGTTTTATTTCTTTAACTTGTGGCATTGCACAGTACAGCACTGACACCCCTCTGAGTGAGCACTGTGGCGTTATGGTGGGCACTGTCATGTGTAGCGCTGGGCCGAGTGGCTTTCCTAAACGCTGACTGCTTCTCTCTGGCTTCCTCATTCTCTGCTTTAGTGCGGGCTGCATGAAGGGCGGGATATTGATAATACGCCTCCTCGACTTCTCTCTTTTATTTGTTGTCTGCCATTTTCTCTCCTCCTGAGCAGAAACTGACTCCGCCGTCTCTGAACGTCTCTCACTATCTATGGCGTCGCTGTGTTTTCGCTGTTGTGCTCCTTACTGAAATCACAGACCATGATATTCTCTTTCTGGGGGAGCGTGAAGTATGTGTGTGTGTGGGCCTGTGTGTTTTAAAGGGATAGTTCACCCACAAATTACAATTCTGTCATTATTTACTCACCTTCATGTTGTTTCAAACACATATTTTTATTATTATTCTTGTAACTCAAAAAGAAGATTTTATGGAATTGGATTGGTCAGTTTTGGATATACAGTGACATCAATAAATATTTAATCACCCTGTGATTTTGCAAGCTCTCTTACTTAGAAATCATGGAGGGGTCTACAATTTTCAGCATGGGTGCATTTCCACTGTGAGAGTCAGAATCTAAAAAGAAAAATCCGGAAATCACATTGTATGATTTTTTTAAACAATTTATTTAGGAATTACTGTTACAAATAAGTATTTGATCACTTGCTTATCAGACAGATTTCTGACCCTCAAAGACCTGTTATTTAGCTTTTAAATAGTCTACACTCTGCTCATGATTCTAAACTAGTAAAAATGGAAGAGGCTAATGATGACTGTCAATGTCCCTCGGACTGGGGCCCCACGAAGATCTCTCCTCGTGGGGTATCAATGAAGCTAAGAATGGTGAAGAATCAGCCCAGAACTACACGGGAGGAGCTGGTCAATGCCGTGAAGAGAGCTGGGACCATCGTTTCCAAGGCTACTATCAGTAATACACTAAGACGTCATGGTTTAAAATCTTGCATCGCACGGAAGGTTCCTCTGCTTAAGTCAGCCCATGTCCAGGCCTGTCTGACGTTTGCCAGGGACCATCTTATGGGAGTTATGGGAGAAAGTCCTGTGGTCAAACGAGACCAAAAGTAGAACTTTTTGGTCTTCACTCCATTCGCCGTGTTTGAAGGAAGAAGAATGATGAGTTAATACTAATACTATTATACTAATTATTAATACTAATAATACTACACCTACAGGGAAGTCTCCAGACCTAAATCCAAATTGAAAATCTTTGGAAGGAGCTGAAACTTCGTGTTGCTCAGTGACAGCCCGAAACCTGACAAATCTAGAGAAGATCTGTATGGAGGAGTGGGCCAAAATCCCTCCTGCAGTGTGTGCAAACCTACAGGAAAGAACTACAGGAACAGTTTGACCTCTGTAATTGTTAACAAAGACCTCTGTACGAAATATTAAATTTTTTGATTTAAGTTATCAAATACTTATTTGACACAGTAATTCCCCAAATAATTTTTTTAAAAATCGTACAATGACCTCTCTGTATGTGTGTATATATATATATATATATATATATATAATGCATAAATGTCAGACTCCGTGTGCAAGAACCTTTAGAATATGGTGTACAAGTCATAATGCTATAATAAAAGTCAAATATGTTAGATACCAGATCATCTTAAGTAAATAAATGTAGCAGGATGTCTGCATGTGTGTAGTTTGAATATTTTAAAACATCAAAAGGGTGAATAAATATGACAGAACTTTCCAGTTTGGAAAATCTATTCTTTCAAATGTTTAAGAATAAGCCGTTTAATGTCATCCTTGAATCTAGAAGCTTTAATTCATAAGCAGCTCAAATCATTTCCAGCTTTCATCTGTCCTGATATTATACATAAATGAATCATAATTTTGAAATATTTGTAAGAATCATTTTTTTTGTATTCTCGAATCTACCCATATCTCATAAACATCAAAACAGGCCTGTAATAGACAATGCACTTTAAGTTTATTATTAACAGTAATAACCATAAATCTGAAGCTAATGTCACCTTTTTACTTTAAGTCTTGCTACAAATAAAACGACTAATAACTACACAAATTGTATTAGATTGATTTTATTTTTGTTTGTGTGTTCATTTGCCCAGTGTCCTGTGCAGCATTTGTGTTTCACGTGTCCTAGTCATCTCCATCTGAGGTGAATTGTGACCATCTTTGACTTGTGCCCCTGGCCCCCCATCACTGTGCCATATGATGGACCTGTGTGTGACTCACGCTACTGTCCTTCTCTCCCCCTTCTCCTTCCCTGCCTCTCCTCACTCCCCCCCAACCTTCTACCTCCTCCCCCTCCAACACAGAGACAGACCAGCCCTCCCTCGTGTGGTTTGACAGAGGCAAGTTTTATTTAACGTTTGAAGGTAAGTTGGGGTTAATATCTAAGGACGTAGCGCGTGCACACTCAAGTCTCATCTGACATCCCCCTTTTTCTCACGCATTCGTTCCTTCATCGAAACCAACTGTGACTCATTTGCTTGTCCTCCACACATCTGCTTTTCTCTGTATTTCTGCTTTGCCATTTAACTGTTCATCTTGCAGTCATTGGCAGGTTCACTTTTCTTTTCAAGGAGCGTCATATTTTTACCTTCATCACTAATACTGTATGTTTTCTCTTTCTTGTTGTTTTTTTGCTCGTCTGCTTTGATCTCTTCATTTTGACTTTGGTCTTGGATTATAACACTATGTTTCGGCTTCAAGGGCATGCCTTCGAAGCTGAGTGTTTACGGTTTCAACTTCCTTACTTTTTCCTCTTCCATCTTTTGTATATATTACACTGATCCTTGGTTGTTGTTAAAAATCAAAATGAATGCAATTGAATAAAAAATTTAAGTAATAAAAAAAGACTAGGAAAAATCAGATTTCTCATAGAAATGCATTTAAGAAATTACAGTTTTAATATTGTCCCATTGTGCTCATAATCAGCTTGTGATTATTGGATTTTTTTGATTGAAATACCATGTTACACACCACGGTACATTATACTTCCTAATGTTCAGACATTTTTTAAATCTTAAGGCACACTTAAAAATGTCTAAATAAAAGATATGCTGAAAGTGGTATTTTGAAAATGTCGTTTTGGTTAAGGAACCAAAAGCATTGAAATTAAAATCATTAAATCCCTTGTAATTTTCACCCAAATTAGATTTAATATTTTTAAAAATCAGTAAAAGCGCTGGACATTATGTGTTATATTTAGATAAATACAGATATACTTTATGGTTAAATTCAATTTTATTTACAAGTGTCTTTGCTGCCCAGCTTATTTAATTCAACCATAAAGAAAACCTATTTAACATTGAAAACTTAAAACAACACAATAAACATTAAATACACCTTTACCGATAATTCCTTACAATGTGGTAAAGGAAAGTAAACTGAAAAGTAAACCGTCTACCTGAAGAAGGCATTGTTCTAGGTTTTAGATCTGGGTTCAAGTGCATTGTTAAAATACGAATGAAGAAATTAGTTTGTCAGCCTCTGATTGTCTCATAAACCGTGAGATGTTTTGTTTGTCTATTTGTGTGCATTTCCTTTTTTCCCCATTCTTTGTCACTCATGTATTAGCTTCTGTGTCGTAACTCAGCGACTGATCGAAATTGCGTTTTGTCTGTGAACAGTTATAACTCAGTGTGTGCGTGTTTGTGTTCTCTCAGGATGTTCTCGAGGGCCCAGTCCCCTCACCATGGGGGCCCAGGACACACTGCCTGTGGCTGCAGCTTTCACAGAGACAGTCAGTGCCTACTTCAAAGGAGCTGACCCCAATAAGTATGTGACAATCATTAAATCTCAGGATCAGAGCCATGTTAGCTTCAATATAGCCTTTATGTATATATCTCATATAAATTATATTTAGATATTTTATATATAAATTATAAATCCCTCCCTCTGATGGAATTTTGAATGCAACACAGATTCAAAATCTGTAATGCTTAGCTGCTAATGATATTTCACAATTGATAAGTAATAATAAATAAATTATCCATAACATATATTTTATATAATTAAATGATAATAATAATTATTTATTAATATATAACATTACAATTAGTTGGTTTTAATATTTAAATGTATTATGCTATGATTCAGTTTCTACAGATAAATAAGCATAAAATATTAGCTTTTCTCCAAATTTATTCATATTGTGTGTGTATATACATACATTAGTGCTGTCAAACAATTAATCGCATCCGAAATAAGTTTTTGTTTATATAATATATGTATGTGTAATGTGTATATAGATACACAAACATACAGTATTTATTTTTTAAAATATTACATGCATACAAAAATATTCACACACTACATTCTGATTCTATTAAGTGAAATATGTACAACTATATGACATATATGTACATTACTCTTTGCAATGTAAGTATCATAAAGCATGCAAATACTTGAATGTTTCAAACAGGTCCTTAATATGAAGCCTGTCTTCTCTCTCCCTCTCTCTATTAATCTATTGTTTATACATCTGTTTTTCTGTCCTATTTGCTGATGTTCTTTATTACCGTATGTAGGGCCATTCATGTAGAATTAGCTTTGAAAGACACAGTTACTGGAATAATAATACATTTTTTAAAAAAGCAAGGTCTTAAGATTCTTTTTTTTTTTAAGTTCAACTTCTTTTAGCTTTCGTCTGCTTCTCAGAACACAAAAGATGTCCATCCAGCAAGTGTTCTATACAGAAAAAGTGTAGTGCAGTGAAAAGAAAAAAAAACTTGTTCTGTGTGAATGGCCCCCGTGAATTAGTTGTATTGATCACTCTGTTTCTAACACTGTTTCACACACCAGACCTTTACTTATTTATGTGTATAATAATGTCACTTTCCAAGGTGTGTGGTGAAGATCACCGGAGAGATGGTGTTGTCCTTCCCAGCAGGCATCACACGGCATTTTGCAAATAACCCCTCGCCTGCTGTGCTAACCTTCAGCATAACCAACTACAGTCGTCTGGAACACATCCTTCCTAACCCTCAGTTACTGTGCTGGTAATAACATTCATCTAACATCCTCTACAACAGAACCGTCACATTTATTGACTAGCGATAATCATACATTTTTTAATTAGTCACACAAATAAGGCATTAGCCTGAAATGTATTATGAATCATTGCTTATGGACTAATTAGTAATGCGGTGATTAGTTAAGGATGGAGAGTTATACTTCTCTATAGCTAAGCGCATCTTCTCAGTGTGAGATTTCACTTCAGAATGACTCCTGTGCAGCCGAGGCTGACTCACATAGTGTATGACTAATTATACGTGATCTCCACACTTATGTAGGAGTAGTGAGGGGATGCCATCATTTACTGATCTAGCAAAAGCTTTAGACACTGCCATTCAAAGCTTTGGGGTTTTTAATGCAAAGTATTACACGCTCACCTAAGCTGCAATTATTAATTTATTTGATACAGTAAAGATTTGTTTATTTTAGAAATATTTTTTTTATTATTTATTTTATTCGAGTATGAATTGCATCTTGAACCACTTTTTCAAATTTCCTACAGTGACACCACGCAGCCCAATCCTGACTCGAAGGAGTTCTGGGTGAATATGCCAAACCTGATGACTCATTTAAAGAAGGTGGCGGAGCAGAAACCACAAGCAACTTACTACAATGTAGACATGCTAAAATATCAGGTGAGAACCTCAAAGCAACACTGACCACAGAAATATAAGGGAACATAAGAAAATCTATATCTAGTATTTGTTTCATATTGTATGCAAGTAATTTTTAGCTGGTTTAGCTTCGGGACCTAAAAAAAAGGTCTGAATTGGTTAATATCAGTAAATAAAAATGTTTTAAAAAAAACTTGTTAAAGTAAAATTCGTTCAATTATTATTATTAATTAATTAATTAATTATTAGTAATTTTATATTTAAATTAAATTACATTTTATTTAAGAATAATTGTAATTTTTATTATATATATATATATATATATTCACATTTCATTAATAGGTGTTAAGTACATTATTTAAAACAGTTTATTATTAATTTAATATCTATGAAATAATTTATAAATACTTTTATTAATAATTAACTTGAAATAATTATTTTTATATTATTTTATTACATTATTTACATTTGTGCTAATGAATTCAATATTTTATCAATTAATAATTCATTTAATTCATAATCACTATTCATTTAATGTTTTTCTTAATTTAATTTTTTTTTTTTTTTTTTTTAAGATAGTTTTGTTTTTGAGATTGACGAAAGTGATTAGCACTTTATTAAAATTTCAATGATCACATTTTTTCTCAGGTGTTACCGAAGGGTCCACAGTCCACTCCTCTAAATCTAGCAGTGAGCTGGAGATGTGAGCCCACCAGTACCGATCTGAGGATAGACTACAAGTACAACGGTGGTGCCATGACCACTCCTGTCGCGCTCAACAATGTTCAGTTCCTCATTCCTGTGGACGGAGGCGTCAGCAAACTGCAGGCGGTGCTTCCCCCAGCGGCCTGGTGAGACATGAACTAGATTCTTCTATTACTGGACTACTAGCCTACAAAAATCTGACTGTCATTGTGAAAATGAAGCATTATGATTGGACTTTAGTTTGAGAGTTTAATAAATGATACTATGACTAGTACTAGATCTGGACAAAGATCATTTTGACAGATCAACAACGTACTTTCTATTATAATATATGTTTTTATTGCTATCTTTACAGGAATGCCGAACAGCAGAGAATCTTATGGAAGATTCCAGATATTTCTCAAAAGTCTGAGAATGGAGGTCAGATTCATGCTTCATTCTTGTGTGTATATATACACTCCAGTCAAAGTTGTTTTAATCTTAAGTATTTGAAAATAGTCTATTATTCTCATTAAAACAACATCTATGTGATAAAAAATAGAGTAAGAACATTTTTTAAAATAGAATTTATTTCTGTGATGGCAAAGCTGAATTTTCAGAAGCTTTTACTCCAGTCTTCAGTGTTCCTTCAGAAATCATTCTAAGATGCTACTTAATATTTTTGAGGATTATTTAATGAATACATATTTCAAAAGAAAAACATTTTGACATTCTAAATCGCTGTACAGTTAAAACTGTACATCCTTGCTGAATAGTAATACTAAAAGGATTTATTTCTTTTTAAAATATATATGACCCTAGACCACAAAATCTGTCTTAAATCTGTGGGGTATATTTGTAGCAAAATCCAAAAATATGTTGTATGGGTCAAAATTATCGATTTTACTTTTATGCCAAAAATCATTAGGAAATTAAGTAAAGATTATGTTCCATGAAGATATTGTGTACATTTTCTACCATTAATATATAAAAATGTATATTTTTATTATTATATGCATTGTTAAGAACTTCATTTGTACAAATATAAATGCGATTTTCTCAATGTTTCAATTTTTTTTGCTTCCTCAGATTCCAAATATTTAAATAGCTGTTATCTCGGCCAAATATTCTCCTATTCTAACAAATCCATACATCAATGGAAAGCTTATTTATTCGGCTTTCAGACAATAAAAATTGACCCTTACGACTGGTTTTGTAGTCAAGGGTCACATTTGACTCCAAACTTCTGAATGGTCTAAACTACCTCTTACAAAATGTAATAAATGAATTGCTTATCTTGAGTTCATCCACCCCTTTTTCCCTATATCTTCAGGTGTTGGATCTCTTCTGGCTCGTTTCCAGCTAACAGAGGGTCCCAGTAAACCGGCTCCGGTGGCAGTGCAGTTCACCAGTGAGGGCAGCACTCTGTCAGGCTGTGACATTGAGCTGGTTGGCCTTGGATATCGTTTTTCCCTAATCAAGAAGAGGTTTGCAGCAGGTGAGTTTTGATCAGCAATGGCCTACAAATCTGAAGAAAAAAAGTTCAGCTGTATTTATTCAAAACATAAAACTGTATCTGTGCTTTCATTATAGGAAAATACATGGCAGACAACTAAACAACACCACGCAAGTCTGCATATTTTGGACCAATTCTGAGTATTTAAAACACAGGACATGACACCCTTCCCGACCTTATGGATAAACCTTTGTAGATGTACAAGACAGGTGGACCTCACACACACACTCCAGCAGTATTATATGAGTTGCATTATAAAATGTGGACCGTTTTAGGGTGTACTTCTTATATTTGTGAACTGTATTCACTTTGCAACATCTGTATTGCGGCTTGGGTTTGTTTGTAAGGTTTAGCCTCTCAATTTCTGTCCGCCGTGTTATTGGCTGTGCCTACCTGAACCTGAAATCTCTGTATCCTTCTCTAAAAGCGATACTGAACATGTGATGTTTTTATTACTCTGTGCATTCAGTTTGTCAAAAGTATCACATTTTCGAACAAGGTAGCAAATTAGTACAGTCTAAAAGAGGAAATGAGCCCCAGCCACAAGATGGCGCTATTCTGTTGCATGTAGTATGAGGTCTGCATCAGATTTTGGTGTTGTTCAAGCTTATTTACAAAAGCCTATTCAGGAATATCTCCTTTTAACTCACACAGTGCAGTCAGGTTCATTAATTGGACAACGATAGAAATTATATTTTGTCAAATCTGTTTTTAGACAGCCACCGCTTGAAAAATACACTCCTGCTTGCAGTAGACTCACAAAAGAACAGAGAAGAAGTCGTAATATATATCTCGAAGGCCGTTTAGTGTTTTCTTGTATTATTAAATAGCCTTTCTGTTGTTCCCAAAGGAACGGTGTTAGACATCAGAGTACATCATTCTATTTTTATTTATTCATGTTTTGTTGTGTATATATATATATATATAAAAAACGAAACAAGTTACACTGTATATGAATAGACTTTGAATGGTATCATAATTTAGGATCCTTAAAGTTTTGGACTTTTTGTTATCTGTGTAGTTGGGTAAGCTGTGTACAGTATAATGAGGAGGTATAACTTTTAAATTGATTTCAGATATAATTTTTTTAACTCGAGTGCAACAGAAAATTTATGCTATATATGGGTCGGGGGTGACATCGTAAAGAGAAAACGAAACAGGATACTGTATCTACCTAGATGCATCACGATTAATGTTATTACAGTGTTATGTATAGCAGCACTATTAGTTCAACATGGATCGTTAGCTTTTGGACTTTGTAAATTCTTGTATCACTCATGCAGATGTGTTTGTATCCAGCCCCCCCTCCACAGCACATATTATTGAGTGCCCTGAGCATGAGCCCCCGCGCTTCAAAACATCTTCATTTTGCAAATGGTAACGGTCTCTGTGAGATGACGAGGTTCTTGAGTGGTTAAATGACCAAATCGCTTTTTTTCTTCTCTTTTCGTTTGTACGTGTATCTCCAGAATTGTCCTTTAAGAGAAAATGAGCTGCATATTTTTTAAATGTTAAAACTATGAATAAAGTGAAAATATTGTTTCTTGTGAAGAAAAAAAAACATGAAAAGGAAAAAAACACTGTATTACTGTTTAACTTACCAGATGCTCTGATGTTCAATGTCAAGAACAAACATTTTGGTTCCATCTTTGAGTGTCTGATGTAGACGTCGTGACGGTTCGGAGAAGAATATACTGGTGCTTTGTGATTCATAGGTTTCCATCCACATTTAACGTTAAGGATGAGCGTCGCCATCCATTAACACTGCATTGCATATTTTCTGAGCACTATAACTAAAGGGGTTTTTATTGCACTGAGGTAAATCGAAGAACAGATTGGAGTCTGTCAGCTGAAAGAAAAAAAAAACTATGAATTTAATTCTGTGTAGTGCTTTAATCGGTATGGTCTAAAGTGAAACGTCACTCAGATGCGCAAAAGAAATGAGAAAACTCACGTCAGTTTAGACGTAAAAGTAGAGCTGTGTGTGAATGTTGAATTTCAGTAGTGTGTGTGTGTGTGTGTGTGTGTGTAAGAGGGAGAGTTTGTGAGTGTGTGTGTCTGGTAACTGTAAATCATCTCTTCCCAGCAACATGTGCAAGCTGTGTTTGTACAAAAAAATGTTAACAAAGATCTGAGATTACTTTGCTCTTTCCAAAACAATAAAACATATAAGCCTGATAAGTGGATGTATTCTGTCATGTTTAAAATTGATCACTTAATATTATTGTAAAATGTGCTGTATTATGTATTAATATCAATCATTTAATATATACTGTTTTAATATAATTAGATTGGTTTAACAGCAAATAAACACCTATGATGCATATGCAATAATGTTTATTGACAAAGTTCGCAAAATACAAGTATTAAACACTTTAAATGCACGATGACTGCTGTGCACCTCATTATGCCGTTTCACTGCTGTTGGTGACTTGATATTTAACCTCTTTCATGGTGCGTTTTAGAGTACAAGCGTTGCAGAATCATGTAATTCCGAATAAGACATGCTTTTTATGTAAATTAGCATCATCTACTGACAAATTAAGATGTTAAATCAATTACAACTGACTGTACGCTTAGAGTACACTTGAAGTGTTCATATTAATTTGGACTTGATGTGAAAGAAAACATGGTGAGACAAATAGAAAAACACAGGTTCATTTCTCAGCAGAGCAACGTGAGGTCACTTTTCTTGCAGCCATACTGACAACAATCTTGATGTAAGTCTCGCCTGGCCAGGTCAGATCCCAGACTAAGATCCTCAGCACCGTTTAGATCTCCATTAAAAAACCCTGCGGAACGTCAAACACAAAGTTTACATTTGTACAGTCTATGTCTATATAATTAAAGTCTATAACGTATGTAATCAGGTCTGAAGTGTGATGACAGGAGAAGATGACACGGGAGTTTTTCTGCTTTAACTCAACATGTGTCGTTGTAATAGGAATGTAATTTGACCAGACGTTGTTTCTCTGTTGACTGAAGGAGACTTGATCTCACTGATACAATTAAAGCAGTGCTCTGTTAAATATCATCGGACTTGAAGGGTAAGAAAGAGTAGCAGATATTTATGCAATAATAGGTAATTAGCAAAATGTGTAGAACAGTGTTTAGAAAAAATATATATGTTTTTTTTTTTATTTAATACATCATATTTTAATGTTAATGTTTAATATAATGTGTGTGTGTATATGTATATGTATGTATATATATATATATATATATATATATATATATATATATATATGAAGAGTTCATTTGCAACTGTTTTAAACCAACTAAATATAAAAAAATACATATAAAATATAAAAATATGTATATATCTATAAAATACAGCTAGCTAACACAATAAAAAAAACGATAAAATCATAAGAAACATAATTTTTATATATAGTTATATATATATATATATATATATATATGAAATATACACTGATCAGTGTGCACATACACGTGTGTGTGTATAGATGTAAGTTTATTTGACATTACTATATATATATATAAACATACACTGTATTTTTAAATAAATTAATTTTTTAAATATTAATTGCACAGTTTTAAAAGGGTTTTAAACTTAATCTACAGTAGATTCCATTATTGAATGACAGGGCTGCTGGTAGAATAATATATTTTAAAAAATATATGCACATGCACATACAACAATTATTATTTTAGAACAATTAACATACAAAAAAATTCTACCAATTGCATTTGTATTATTATAATAATACAATAACTACAATTATCTTTATGTAGAAAAAGGTTTAATGTAATAATTTTATAAGGGTAAAAATGATCTCTACAGCCCAACACTAACACCAGCATTTAAGA
>JAUCMU010000104.1:14341056-14371646 GCA_032275025.1 Enteromius treurensis
TCTACTCAAAATATCTTGCTCTGACATATCTTAAAATTTTGTAAAAGATGCATTAATATCTTAATTTAACTAAGGCCCAGTCCTGGTTTAAACTAAGCCATGTTTGTGAAACTGGGCCATTGTGTTGATAATTAATAAGATGGCAGTACTGAAACAAAGATATCTCAAATATAATAGGTAGCTCACAAACAAAAATCTCAAATGAGCCATTTTAATGTAGATTAAAAAAATTAATCTATGCCCACCCCTAATATATATATTTTGTACTGACCTCAGACTTTGAACATTATTATGTGTGCATATATACATACATCCAAGTTTGTTAAAAATCAAGTGAACTGTTTGGACCCGTTACGTCCAACATGAAGGGCACAGTATGCTTCAGGCTTGTTGTGGAATTTGGCATTATATTTGGTATTAAAATGCACTTTGTCACTGCACCGTTCAATATTAATGAGTTCAGAATTTTTCGCTTACCAGGCTGTCGTTCAGCCACTATCCACATATCCGTCTTTTTTATTTGTTTAATCCTCCAGGCTTGTGGTCTCCAGGCACTCGGTGAACTCTCTCAGAATGGACCGCATGGGGCATAGTGGCCTATCGGAGAATAATCCTGTTTAGTGATTCTTTCAGGTGCGCTTATCAGATTTATGCTGCATCAGGAAGGGCAAGATCAACAGAGGGAGAGACCCCTTGTAAAGACGTGATGTGGTGCTACCTGACCTTCATTTTGCTTCGTGTTATAAAAAAAACGCCACCATTTCTGGTTGTGGATGATAAGCGCGTGGCATGTCATAAATCTTTCTTGACCTCTAGATTCTAAACAGGCATGGCTAGAGCAATAATGCTTGCGTTCAATATGGTTCAACTGGAGTCTCATGTGTGCTTTTGTGGAAGACATCCCCAGTCTAAATGATCCTGTGTTTACATGAGCCTCGGAAAAGCTCAAAAATCAATACTGTGCCCTGCTCTGCATACTGATGCGCTTTGCTTTGATCTCGCATTCAGGGGCATACAGTGAATCGGTTTAATTGTACATCACAGAAAAGCTTTCTTCACTATGTTGCTTTCTTTTTAGTGCTTGTGCACCAATGGATGAACTCCCTGATCAGATTTTGTAGCAGTAATACTCTGTGGAAGATTTCTTGTAAAATCGATGACTCTCGGCCTTAACTATTTTAGTTTCAATGTATACGTTTTAGAATCTGAGGTTCACCCACACAAGAAATTTGAATTGGAAACAAAGCTTGCCCTACAGAAATAAATCAGCTGGATTACTGAAGAAAAAATATTTACTGAGTAGTACAAACAAGTTTATACAAACACAAGTGATAGTGAGTAGTTATATACTGTATAGATAAGTGAAGCAGAAAATGAATAGACCTACAGTATGTGCAGGGCAGATGGATATTTACAGCTAGTATGAATATGAAGAAATAGAAATGTATAAATATGAATTGAAATATTGCACGTACATTTTTAGTATTTAGTTTTGCACAGATTTCTGAATTAACACTCAGTAAACGCCATTTGCAAGTAAAAATGGAAGTGGCTTTTTATAGAAAACTAACTTCTACAGTACACCAGTTGGCCAGTATTTTTTTTATATTGTTCTCCATGTGGCAACACATATATGAAATACTCCTCATATTAGATTACTGAAACAAAAATATCAACAAAATCACAATTTTTGTATTTTGCGTGTTATACACCGATATGGAGAGCTGGTCTGTGCTTCCTTGCACTGAATTGTCAAAAGAAATCATATATCATGTAAATTAATGCTTGCTATACTAGACCAAACCAAACTTCATTTTGTTACTATGTCCTAAAAATAATACTTGCAGTTAAGTGAGTCAGATGATGAATCTGAGCAGTTTGATTCAGTAAGGATCCACAAAAAAAGAACTGAACCTTTTGAACTATTCATCCAAACAAGCATATAGGAGTCATGAGTTCAAGAAATTGGACTGTGTTGGTCAGATGCCTTCTATGTTTATTTTTGTGTGCAGCCAACAAGTACAACTCAATATGAAGATGTTCCCTGCTATTATTTCACGGTACATAGATTTTATTGCATCACATTCAATACAGACTACAAGCTTGCATTTACAACTTGGGTAAAATATCATTTATTTTGCCGTGGTGCTGATGATTTCGTTCTCTTTGTCACAAATATGCAAAGAAAAACCTGCTAAAAACTTTATTAAGAGCAAAAGCATGCCTGTACGTTAATAGGAAAATAATGCAAATTCCAGTATCGTGACCGGTAAGCAATATTTATGAGCATAAATATTGTTTCATTGCCAGGTGTGGCAAAAAAATACATATTTTTTGGCCTCCGCTTGTGCATACGTGTGTGTTGTTTTGCCACTAATGTTGCTTTCATCATTTTCCGCATGCATAAATTAGCATCTAAGCACACATAAACACACCGCAACTGTCCTCGGCAAAGTATTCAGAGTTCTGTGAGCCAGCACTGTGTCGCTTTTTTTTACCTACTCTAAACACAAACGAAAACATGCATTTTTCATGGCCTAAAATCTCCTACCAGGGGCAAAAATGCAGTCTTCCTCTTGTGAAGATTAATCTTTAGCCTTGAGCTCTGTACCCTCTCTGAGATGTCATGTTCCGCCACAAATGGGCAATAGCAAAGGATCACTCGCATCCAGTCCATTCTCCTATACTGAATCACCCCCACCTTTCCTTCTCATCTCTCTCTCCCTCTCCTACGCTCAATTATCTGTGCTTCTCCTACATGCACTCTCGGCCTGATTATCTCACCCACTCTGGGGCTCCTTCACTGGGCTGTCCATTAAATGGTATCCGTAGCTTCTCTCTCCCTTCCCCCCACATACACACCAGCACCAGCTTTGCACAAAAACATCACGGCCCAAACAAGTGCCTGGGTGCAAAGGCTGAGCAGGTTAATGTTCAGGTATAAATGCAAAAGCTTTGCGACAAAAAGTCAGCAGAGAGGATTTTTCCGTGAAATCTCACATGCATTTAGTTTGTAGTACAACATGTGCGGGAAGAGCTGACAACATCGCATTTTCTGGGGCTTTGGAGGAAAATGTATATGCAAGCACCTGTTCAGGAATGACAAGATGTTGCATGGAACTTCCTTTGTTTTGACAGGGTCCCATCTCTTCTCTGTCTTATCGGTTAATTCTCCTCCCTCGTCTCCTTTCAGCTCTTGATCTCAAAGAAAAGCTTTTATCTTGTCAGTCCCATTTTAGTCCCATCTTGAATATTGTCTATCGACCTTTCTGTCCATGTAAATAAATAATGTATATGTACTTACGCAGACTGAAACGGATGTGCTATATCTACACTCACCTAAAGAATTATTAGGAACACCATACTAATAAGGTTTTTGACCCTCTTTCGCCTTCAGAACTGCCTTAATTCTACATGGCATTGATTCAACAAGGCGCTCAAAAAGCATTCTTTAGAAATGTTGGCATATATTGGTAGGATAGCATCTTGCAGTTGATGGAGATTTGTGGGATGCACATCCAGGGCACGAAGCTCTCGTTCCACCTCATCCCAAAGATGCTCCATTGGGTTGAGATCTGGTGACTGTGGGGGCTATTTTAGTACATTGAACTCTTTGTCATGTTCAAGAAACCAATTTGAAATGATTCGAGCTTTGTGACATGATGCAGTATCCTGCTGGAAGTAGCCGTCAGAGGATAGGTACATGGTGGTCATAAAGGGATGGACATGGTCAGAAACAATGCTCAGTTAGCCCGTGGCATTTAAACGATGCCCAATTGGCACCAAGGGGCCTAAAGTGTGCCAAGAAAACATCCCCCACCCCATTACACCACCACCGGCCTGCACAGTGGTAACAAGGCATGATGGATCCATGTTCTCATTCTGTTTACGCCAAATTCTGACTCTACCATTTGAATGTCTCAACAGAAATCGAGACTCATCAGACCAGGCAACATTTTTCCAGTCTTCAACTGTCCAATTTTGGTGAGCTCGTGCAAATTGTAGCCTCTTTTTCCTATTTGTAGTGAAGATGAATGGTACCTGCTGGGGTCTTCTGCTGTTGTAGCCCATCCGCCTCAAGGTTGTGCGTGTTGTGGCTTCACAAATGCTTTTTTATTGCATACCTCAGTCGTAACGAGTGTTTATTTCGGTCAAAGTTGCTCTTCTATCAGTTTGAATCAGTCATTCTCCTCTGACCTCTAGCATCAACAAGGCATTTTCGCCCACAGGACTGCAGCATTCTGGATGTTTTTCCTTTTTCACACCATCCTTTGTAAACCCTAGAAATGGTTGTAAAAATCCCAGTAACTGAGCAGATTGTGAAATACACAGACCAACCCGTTTGGCACCAACAACTATGCCACGCTCAAAATTGCTTAAATCACCTTTCTTTACCATTCTGACATTCATTTTGAAGTTCAGGAGACTGTCTTGACCACGACCACACCCCGAAATGGATTGAAGCAACTGCCATGTGATTGGTTGATTAGATAATCCTTTAGATGAGTGTATATATATATATATATATATATATATATATATAAAGTTGTATCTGTGTTTTTATGTATGTAGTTGTAGTTAAATTTTATTTTATTGACTGGTTAATTGATTGAAATGGCCAGCTCTGAAATTGCATGATTGGAAATGCAATAAAATACATACACATAAAAAAAATCTAGATAGATAGATCCTATAAAAATTAATATAAATAGGTTTTTATGGTGGATTTTGATCTTTTAACATTAGAAGAAATAAGTCTTTGGTAACCAACTTATAAAAATGCACTTAGATACAGTCCTAATTTGTTTAAAAATGCATAATGCTTTTATGATTGAATTTAATATTTTAATCTTGAAAAAAAATAAGTAATGGATGAATTGAATATTTGTGCTCAAATTACATTTTATCTTCAGAACAAAACAAAAAATCAGTTTGTTTTATCAAGGAATAAAAAAAAAACTTTTGCACAAACTGTGCCAGAAGTTGAAGAAGCACTCATTATTATCCTACATGCCTACAGCAAAAGGCCATGGTCTGTGTTGCTTCCTTCTCGACATTTGAACGTTATTCAAATTTATACTAACGATGGCCTACTAATTTAAGATGCACATGGGATTGTATTTAAATGATAATGTCATAGGGAGTGTCATTAGGAAGTTGGTTTTCAGTGCTCTTTCATGTGGCTAAGCTGAAGGGGGAAATAATGTTCTTTCAGCGTGATTTCAAACCGCAAACTAATGGGTCTCACTTGAAGAGTGTTTTACATTTTTCTTTCTCTTTTTTTCCAGAGTGAAAAAAACCCCCTGATGAGTCAATAACTCTCAATCTGTTTCTCACTGACGCAGTATACAATATGTGTGGAATGGTTTTTATGACATGAGAATGATAGTGTCAGTGGATTGCTCTTTGTTGATGATACAGTAGTTACACTGTGAAGATGCATAATCGCTCCTGTCATTCTTGCCAGAAAGCATTTTTTGTTCAGCCTTCTAAACGCAGCCCAGATTTGCTGGGCTTTAGCTGAGCACAAACTTTGTTTTTATGCAAAAGATTATTCCTTTAGCCACTAATGGTGATGGTGTTCAAACGCCAACAAACGCTTGTAGCTATTTTAAGGTTTTGTGGATTAACAATTCACAGTTCTCGTGTTGGTGAGGTTAGCGGAGACAACTTGTAGCCGAGAGATTAATTCAGACTTTCAAGTTGTCACGCCAACAGGGCTCTTGTTATCTTGCGGTGTCTAAAATGGCCTCTGAACCTCAGGGCTTGTATTTATAAGAATATATTTCCTACCTTATTTACATGTTTGAGGGATTCAAATTCCTTGCCTCGGAATGATGAAATGGGAAAGTTGCATCATAAAGCTATTGTCCTCCTTACTACAATCACGGCTGCTCCTCACAGGGGCTCATTAAATCACTGCATGGAAAATGGCAGCTAAAACATTGAAGAGCATTTGATTGAGAGGAAGTTCTAAACTGGCCTCAGTGAAATGGCATGAATAAGTTGGTTCGTTTAAGGGGATACACAGTTGTGTGCCAGCAGTCAGTAAAAAAAAAAATATAGAGAGAATTATCTGAGAATTAAGAGAAATGATGTGTAAGAAAAATGCAGTATTATTGGAAATAAGCTGCTGTTCAGCCACACTGACATTTGTTTGTTTCTAATCTTACTAATGAGCTATTTTGGTAAAACAAGGATAATTTCACAAAGAAGTTATATGTCATATACAAGCTACATCTAGATAATTCTTCACTGACATGACTTGGATTCAAATGGTGAATACTTTCATTACGCCACCTTTTACAGTCTTATTAAAAGTCCAACTTCTTTCCAGTCATTATAGTCTGAGGATCTCACTCTCCTGTAGAATAATCTCTGACTAGTTTTTTTTCTTATTCTGCCATCCAATTATCTCTGAAGCCCGGTGAGGCAGGTTGTGCTCTCTCCTGAACGTGGCAAAACCTCTGTCACTCTTCACCTTTTCTCCGTCTCTCTCTCTGTCTTTCATTTCATCTCTCTAGCAGCTGCTCCGCCCACCCCCAGCCTTTCCTGCTCACTCACCATTGCAGAACTGAAATCCTGCTCACTTTACCTGAACCATAAACGAGCCTTATTAAGACACGCTTTACAGCCATGTTGTGCCAAGGATAGATTTAGTTAAAGCGATAGTTCGGCCAAAAATGAGTTTTAGTCATTATTTTCTCACCCTCGTGTTGCTCCAAACCTGTATAACTTTCTTTCTTTCTTGAATAATAAGTTTTTTCTCCTAACAGTGGAAGTCAAAGGGATCTGACAACACAGTCTCATGTTCAATTCTAGCTACGGCTAGGTTTAGGGGTGGTGTTAGGTGTAGGTAATTCGTACAAATTTATACAAATTGGCAACTTGTAAAATTTGATTTAGATAAAAAGATTTAGCAAAAATCATATGAATTTGTACAACCTCACTTGTATGATTTGTCTAAACCCCAGTGATGGGTTGGTGTAGTGGCGGTGTTAGGTGTAAGTCATTTGTACAAATTTCTACAAAATTGCAACTCGTAAAATACGTACGATCTGAATTAGTATGACCTCACTCGTATCATTTTGTACGATTTGTCTAAACCCCAGTGATGGGTTGGTTTAGTGGCGTGGTGAGGTGTAGGTAATTTGTACAAATTTATACGAACTGGCAACTCGTAAAATACGTACGATCTGAATTAGTATGACCTCACTCGTATCATTTTTTACGATTTGTCTAAACCCCAGTGATGGGTTGGTTTAGTGGCGTGGTGAGGTGTAGGTCATTCGTACAAATTTATACGAACTGGCAACTCGTAAAATATGTACGATCTGAATTAGTATGACCTCACTCGTATCATTTTGTACGATTTGTCTAAACCCCAGTGATGGGTCGGTTTAGTGGCGTGGTGAGGTGTAGGTCATTCGTACAATTTTATACGAACTGGCAACTCGTTAACTATGTATGAAGGTATGAATTTGTATGTGTAAAGTCATACGAATTAGCAATGTCATTAAATATCTACAAATTACCATGAAATTGGGCTGGGTTTTTCTAAGAAAAAAAGGATAAATGTACATTTTTGAAGAAAAAAACAAAAAAACGTATACAGTCCATTAGAGGACAGAAATTGATTTTGGTTTTTGGTTCAACTGTTTATTTTTGAACCACAATAAAACTACTGGATCGACGGACAGTTACATAGAAAAGTAAAGATGAAGGGGTTTAAAAGATAAACAATGGCATTTTTCTCAGACATAACATCTGGAAAGAAGTTGCAGACATTTTTCATAGATGAAACTTTCTTGTGTGCATACACTGAGAACCTGTTTGAAAGACTATGCATTTACAGTAGCTGTACACACATCTTAAGACTGCTGTATACTTCGGGCTTTGGGCTATAGATTGAGTCACGGTGATGACAAATGCAATATTCTTCGTTTCAGATATATTTTTTTTTCCCAAAAAGTCAAGACATTTACAGACACCCTTTACTTTTATTCCTTTCTTTGCCTTTTAACATGGAGAACGTCGGGGGAAAAAATGGATAGAATGAGCTGGAATGACATTTGTACATATTGCAGGAAATATTCGAACCTGCATTTCTGTGAGCACAACTGTTTTTAAATGTCATGTGCACAGCAGGGCGCAAAATGCTTTTTTCACATGATTATGAAAGTTAATGTAATTTTACACACAGCTGTTCCAATTTAAAAGGTGACGTGTGTAATTGTTTTGATGTTAAAATAATTTCTCCTATCCCAGCTTAATATGCAGAGACAACTATAAGTAAGCCATTTATCGTTTGATTTCCTTGAAAATTGCAAACAATTTGGCATTATCAAAAAATTGCTTTGCTTTTTTGAGCAGCCTGACAACAGCAACACCGACTCAACCAATAGCGTGGCTACTGTATGTGTTTGACTGGCCAATGGCATATGGTGGGTTGTTTGTGCAACATTTCTTCTTTTGCAAGTCTAGAATCTACAAAATGCAAAGGAAATTAGCTCTATAATAAGCTTGACTAACAGATATAGGAAGATGTTTTTTGTTCTAAGCTCTATCATTGTAGTTACTGATCTAATACCTTCTATACTCGCTTTCCCTCGGCTGGAATGGGTGCTTCTTTAATCAGATCTCTTTAATCACAGATATGGTGCGCTCCATCATCATAAGCTCTAAACATATTTTTTTAACATCAAATTAAGAAATATGCTTTGAGGCCTCTGCTCTCCCAAGGGCTCAACATTTTCATTTTCTAAACACCTCAGATAACATCAAGACTACGCACAGGCATGCAAAAATCTCCTTGGGATGTGTCATTTTCTCTTTCTGCGCTGTGTGAAAGATTAAGGTCAGTGAGCAGTGTGATCTCTTTGACAAGAGATCTTAAGGTGCGATTCCCAAGACTTTGTTGCCACCAAAGTTTCAAGTTTTCTTTTTGGAGGATCCCGCCAGAAAGAGACTAGTCAAACAGTCGACATTAATAAGTCCCGTCTTACATCCTGTCCACACTGACAACGCTAATTTGTATGCGAGGGATTGGCAGACACTTTTGTCTGAGCTGAGAAAAGAGGATTAGCGAGTTTGCTTTGCTTTCATTTTTAGTGTTTTCCTGTCACAGAACCTTTTGAGCGTTACAGCGTTACCCCGGTGGTTCTTTCTCTCGTGCGCCATCGTCAAAGTGAAACGGAGGAGTATTAAAACCTTGACATCCCTCACCCAAGTGTTTTGCGGTTCTTGAGGGGAGGGCTTTTTTATTATTATTCCCAGAGATATGTTTGCTACCTTGGGTTGTTTATTTCTAACGGCTGTACATGTTTTCCATGAGATTAGTTTTTGATAGTGTGTCCTTTCTTTTCTTTGTTGACATTTGGATGATTGAAGTGGGTTTATTCTTTAGATGAATAGCAGGTCTTTTGGAGCACTGAGACGGAGGTGTCGCTCACTGTCTGGGGAAAGAAGAAGGAAAACAGTTTCAGTTAAGAGATGTTATTTTACAAGCAGATGTCAGATATTGTTTGGTGCTAGTATAAACTCGCAATCCATTGATACACAGAGCGTGGCATTTTGACTACGCTCGCATTTGGCTCCTCCAAGGGTTAATCTCAATCACAGTTATCCAAATAACTATAATTGGATTTTTCGATCATCCTGAGAGAAGAGCATAATTTGTTTTTGTCTTGTATTGGTTTCTTTCGATGTCTTTAATGAAGGACCCTGTGGGTGGTGGGTTTGTTTGGATGCCATGTTCAGCTACTCTCTCTCAACGGCAAAGCAAGATATGAAACTATTAGCTGAGTTTTGCTTCATGGCCATGCCACAAATAAGACCATCAAGCAGCCTAATTGTCTCACAATTAGCCAAATTTCTCTTGACCAAAAAAAAACCAAATGCTGATGAAAACTCCGGTCTCTAGAGAACGTATGATTTAAGTATTATGCAGGTCAAATGATTAGATATAGTCAATCTTTTATAGCACAAGTAAGATCTGTGAAAGTATATCTCACCTTTTAATTCAGATTTTGTTTTTGTAGACAATACGTTATTGAATATGTAATATAATAAATGGCATCTTAGTATTGTAATGCTATTTGTATGCATAAATACAGTACATCATCATACAGCATTTAAAGTATTACCTGAGTATAAACCTAAGATCGTGTCCGTGTAAACTAAGCAGTCTATGTTTTGTGTTGAAATTTTAAACACATTCAGGGGTTGGCTTGAGATTATTTATGCTACTTTTTGACTTTTTGGTTTATTTGTATATCTAATTATTCTTAAATATTATGCAAAGCACTTTGACTCATACTATTTACTTTTCTAATTATTTATGCTCATACCACCAACAATGTAGACTTCATCTCAAATACGCAATTTACAAAGTAACTTTTCAAGTAGCTGTATAAATAATTACTAAAATGCAAATAAACCAACATTTTCTTTCTAATCCATTCCTAAGAACAGCCGGGATGACAATTTTTTTTATTATTATTATTATTATTGTACACAATAGTCTGAGGCGCAAGAGAATGGTACTGTAGAATACCTAGAAGGTTTACCTTTCTCTGTTTTGAAAGAGCACATTAATTGACAGTGAACCACCACAAAATTGGATTTTCATTATGATGGGAGAACTGACACTTTCAAAAATGCTTGTGAACATTTTATCATTAGCTTCTTGGCAGAAGGCAATTTGGCTGCTCCCTGGAGATTAACAATACCTCAAACACCACAAATCTTATTCATGAACATAACTTATTCGAAGGGCTTTGTCAGCTCCGTAATGTGGAAATAGGACTTTATGCGGAGAGGAGTGGTACAAGCAGATGAATACTGGGGGGGGGGGGAATAATTTTTATGATTTTACTCATAACAGAATCTGTTGTCATGCACAAGAAGTGCCCTAAAGGTAGTTGTCGCTGTGATCAAGGGGTCAGGGTTTGTCTGGTTAGCACGGCCCTCTTAGCCCTGCTGGTAGATGCCACAACTGTCTGGAAGCAAAAAGCATTCTGAAATAGCTGTGTATTCTGTCATCAACAGAGTATATCGCATTATGTTGTTATGTTATGTTTTTTGTAATGTAAGATTACAAACATTTCTATTTGACTGCAAGAATTTCCCCCTGTAACTGATTTTCTATGCCGTTTTTTTTTTTTACCTTTGTATTTTTACAATTACATTATTAAATGTATATCTGGTGTTTTTCTGCCAAATATGTAAATCAAGTAAATTAAATAAGAATAATTTAGTCCTCCAATCAATAAAACGTGTCGTAATTATTGTAATTTAAAATAGCCCACGTAAAAATATAATTCATATTTAAAACCAGGAGCTCATTACAGGGGAGAGCTTCAATAGTACAAAAGATATTGTTTATTATTGTCATTATTAATGTTGATTTACAGAATGCAGTACACACATTTTTGTGTGTGGAGAAAAGGCACAGCATGTTCTTGTTGTGGGCTGCAAAGGCCAAACAAAATTAGTGTATGGCTTTTTGCTCATTTTTATTTCATTCATAGTTCACCATTCATAGATGGGCATTTTTTGTCCTCACCTCTTGAATTTTGGGGGTAATTGGTGGCATTTTTCAATGCTCATACTATTAAGAAATCCTGCACTAGCTTTTTTTTTTTTTTTTATTATTATAGTATTTATATATTCTTACCACAAGTTTGAGTCCTTTTAAAGCATTTGTGCAATGTTTATGTACAACTTGTGAGCTTTCAACCACAGAATACCTGGAGTAAAGGGGTCTCTGTGTTGTTTCGCCAGCTCTAGTCTTGATTTTACCCAGCAGTGGATGTATTTCTGACAGGGCTGCAATGTAATTTGCACCACAGCTGCCAGAGGGGGTCGTAGAAAGGGTCAATATCCCAGCCTAATTTGTCAGGAATCATCAAGTAAGGCTGATCAATAATTTTTGACCCCTTCCAGAAAGGCTCAAACACAAAGGTATAAAGCACTTCCTGGCCTGAAGCGATGGGAGTTTGACAGCATCCATATCAAGCTAAAGTGCATGTGTCACTGTGGGGAGTTTGGTATTTATGCAGTGCTGTAAGTCCCACAGATAGTGTCAGAGTGCCTAAAAGGATAGAGCAACGGAAGAAAGGATAGACTGGATTTGATGGTGATAACATTTGAAGGTTTGGGTGCGCGGAACTGCTTGTTTGTGAGTCATTGTGGTTGTTGTAGAGACTGTCTGTTGCTAGCAGTCCTGTCAATCAAAATAGCCTTCAGGCCCTGCAACATGAATTCTGAATTAAAACAAACAGCAACAGAGATAGATAACGTACCACTTTCATATTTCATGAGATACAGCGTCTGAGCCAAAAGCTTCCAGAGTCCAAACACTCTAATGGTCTGATATCAGATAAAAACCACTATATTCAAATATTCAGCAAATAATGTAACTTCGAGCTTATCTTGAGAATACACTTTATTTGCTTGTGGTAATGGTTTGTTGCATTACGTGGCTAAAAGCACCATTTCCCCCTATCCTTGCAACTGTGAGAATTGTTGGCCAAAAAGCGGAGAGAGCGGAGAAGTATAGAAAGGAATAATACATATATTAAATAGATTTTTAGTATTCAGCAGGTGATCTTTTTGCGCTTCTAGAAGAGCATAACACAAATAGCTTGCTGAATGAATATAGCTCACTCGTGGACACTACGGCTTTCATCCGTGTTTTCCTGGGCTGTGCACAATAGGGTCCCGAATTTCATCCTCATGTAATTGACTCATATTTCATGCGTTGCGGTTTGAAGGATCTGATGATAAGAAAGCAGCGATGATCGCAGATAAAAGCTTAAAGTGGTTGTTGCCGTTTAAAACATGTAGATTCTGTACTCAAGCTAATTAGTGAATCCCCTCCCAACATTGCATACTTCATTCTCCATAAAACATAACTACACTTATTATCTAGGCTTAGTGCATGAATGTGCTTAGGGAAATTTTGTATTGCATATTAAATTCCACACAGTTGGTGGTATTATTTTCTGCATTACATGCTGCGTTTAATGTTATGCTTCTTTTACTTTTATATAAAACAATAAATTATTTATGTAAATGGGTTGTTGAAATGTCAGGCAGTGTGAAGAGTGTCCTGTATGGTGATATGCTGTCAAATGTTAATAAATATCTACACTAGCGTTTAAATGTTTGATGCAAGTAGCAGCATACATGTTTGAAAAGTGAAGATGCAATACAGGGAATCTCAAACAGTCGTCTTACATGACGAGGAGGGACAAATGGCCAGATTAAACCAGCACTGGCTGATTCAGCAATGAAGCCTTGCGTTACTGCTCCAATTTATGGTACTCATTATTTACGCCACCCATGGGACGCTTGTTGATGAAGGAGGCAAAGACACCGAATCTCCCATGTTTACTCCACAGCAGATGTGTTTCCTTTTTGTTTTTCCAGAGGATTCTCAAAGAGCTTAGTGACGTCTTTAGCTCACTGCGATCTAATCAAAACCCAGTAGGCATAATTATGTGCTGGAAATAGTGGCGTTTAAAATGCAGCGCAATGATCAATCGATACATTGGGTCAATTACAGGCAATAACTTCACGCTTCCTCGCTCTGAACAGACAAGCCTGAGGATGAGACGTGCTTTTAGGGGGAAGAATGTTTGGTGAAATGTAAAAATTGACTAGGCAGCAGATGGTTATCACACGAAATATCTCTTTTTAAGGAAGTCCAGTGCGAGAGTATGCCAAAAAGTGCATATAACAAGGGAAGGGAAATGAAAAGCCTTTTTGTTGTTTGTGCGTTGTCTGCCACAGCCTCGTATCAAAAAGAGTTCCTGCTGTGTTGGCGTTCAGGTGAAGCTCAAGGCCAGGCAGAGACGCAGTCGAGTCTTATTCAATACCAGCATGTCAGGTGAACTCCTCCTGTGTACGATATTGAAATGAGCTTTTACTTAGCGCTGAATCAGAAATTAGCTCATTTCTGTCTCATCAGACCATCACGCGTAGTGTTAGGCTCTATTTATGATAATGCATTCCTGGGATTTCAAACCCATTATCATTATCGCAGCAGAAACATCATGAACATTTGTGTCAAAAATAACAACCTCTGATAGTGTCCCAAGTTGTAGAAAGGTGGTTAACTCAAAACTGATCAGACAGTTACACAGACACTTGACTTTCTCCAAGTGCTATTCAATTTTGACTCATAGTGGCGGCTTGTTCACCATGTGTTTGTTCTGTCGATTGCTGTTCAGATTGTAATTGCGGGCGCTGAGTTTTTGTTTTATGTACTTAATCATTTATTCCAATTGTTAGAAACTCTTTGTGTAGTTTTTATTGTTTCTTTGTTCTTTCAAAAAAATGTTTTATGGACATGGAATTCATTTGAGGTACCAAATACATTTCAACATAAATATTAGAGGGATGAACATAAATGCTATTCTGACTAATTGATTCAGTTTGATAACAATATAATCCATGAATCAGTGTTTTCTGGGAAAAGCCAGTAATTCGGTTACATCACATTGCTTTAGAAGTATTTGGTTTGCATTTTCTGTATGATTGAACATCATCCAATCACAGGCCTGCAGTCCACAGCAATCCATTTTTCCACATTCCTGCTGTGCTATTTTTTTAATTGTAGGTCTGCATAAATCACTGGCATCTTGTCTTGTTGTTCATGCTGACATCTTTGGTTGTGTTAAGTTTGAAGTAATTCAATATAGAATAATATCTCCAAACCCCTGTGCTCTGTTCCATTTTGTTTGCGCTCCATCCAGCTGTTTTTGAATTCAATAACGTTGTGAACAATCCCTTACTCATTCTGTGCTGCTTAATTATACTAAATTAAATGTGTTAAATTGACAGCCCTAATGAATAAATGAAGAAATCTTTCTTTCTGTAACCGTTTCTTTGCAGTGTTCAGATTTGACGGATATGAAAAGAACTTCATTACAGTTTTTCTATTGCCTTCTTTAAATTACTTCGCTATCATGTAAATATGGGATATTAGTGCAGTCAGATTATTCTTTTTTTTAAATCAGTTTAATTGCATGACAGTCATATTAATTAATCACAATTTATAAAGGCATATTGACATGATAAAATCACATTTATCAGTATTGGCTGAAAAGGCAAGAGTGGCGTGAATACTTATAATGGTCTTCTTAATTGGGCTAAATTAATATGTTAAACTGACAGTCCTCGAAAGCTTTCTTTTTGATGCTGTTTTGTTGCTGATTTAAGTGCCAAGCGACATTTTCTAACCTCCAAGTACATGCGACGCAATAATGATACCAACCGACTGGATGTTTGTGCGAAAGCAAGCAAAGGAAAACAAAACGTTTTTCATGTTTGTTCTATTATGAGGCAGGGAATTAGGTAGTTTATCATATGGAGAGCAGAAACACAGAAAGAGGACTTAAAGGGAGTATTTGTCAAATCCAAGATTGGAGATGTGGGATTTACGCCAGTTTGCCAAGGACTCGACGGAAGCTTAGGCCCCTTTCTCTGGAGGCAGTAGAGGGAACAATAGGCCACTGATTGATGGTCAAGGACATTGAACCCTTCTCTCCAAGCCAGAGAAGACTAGCCTCCAGGGAGAAGGGCTGCAGCCGGCCGTCATCTGTGCAGATTACCTGGAGATACAGCCACCCGCACAAAACCGCTATTGAGATGATTGCTTTCATTTAATTATGTAAACTGCTGTTTCGTTTGCCACTGCTGTACTGCTTGTGTTTCAGAGAGGAACGATTCGGAATTTCCACAACAGTACACTTTTGAAACCATTTACTTTAAGTATCAAATGTTATTTATTTCATTGGATACTGAACCAACATTAATGATCCCAAGGGCCAGCAGGGTTGTGCAAAATTCTGAGCTAAAAATGTCCTTTCTTTGAGTTTAGGGTTTGAAAGAATCCCACACCGGAAGTTGACATGGAATTTCAATTGAAATATCAATTGTTGAAATTAAATGTACTGATTGGCAGTTTAAAGAAATGACGGTTAAGCAATTAATCGAATTTCGGGAGAACCATGAAACGAACGATCGCAGCTGCTATCAATCTCCTCGTTATTAATTATCAGCCTAACTCTACCCCGCTGCTTTAAATACCGCTCAATTCCTCTACTCGGCTTCTGCGTTTTTGTCTTCCACCGCCGTCCCCTTCCACCACCTAAGCTGCAGCCCAATTAGGGGAACGGTCTGACGTTGCCCCGTTCTCCACTTCCTGCGGGGGCTCGTGGGGTCCATGCCAGGCTCCGAGTATCTGTTAACGCTAGCCTCCTAGGGGTAAACCTCCTAGGGCTTGGGGCCGCCGGGCTCCCCGCCTGTCCCCCGGACCGACCGCCAAACAAGCCATTTTATCGCAGAGGAAGTGGGAACTAGTGAAATGAACCTAATGGAAAGGTTTTACCCAGTTAAAGATTTGACCTATGCCCTATGCACTAATGTTCAAAATCAACAATACAGTAAAAACAATTATATTGCGAAATTTTATCAAATTAAAAAATGGCTACATTTTCAGCAGCCACTACTTGAGTCTTTTCAAATACAGTCCCTCAAATTCATGGATTTTTAGAGTACACTCTTAAAAATAAATGTGTTCCACGATGCCATAGGAGAACCTTTTTTCATAAAGAACCTTTCTGTTCTTCAGATTATAAAAAAGAAAAAAAGAGATGGTTCTTTAAAGAACCTTTGACTAAATGGTTCTTTTTGGAGCCAAAAATTGTTCTTTTATGGCATTGCTGTGAAGAACCTTTTGAAGCACCTTTATTTTTGAGAGTGTTGTACAGTACAATAAAAATGTAAACTGTGGAAATGGTATGATTATAACTGTAAATTGTTTTATCACAGCATAAGTGCGACACAAAAAGGCAGAGCATTGAAAGGAAGGATGAAATTCATTAAGCAGCTTAACGATGGGTCTTGTGCCAGTTAAAAGGAATGGTGGGACTCGAACTAGCTGCTGATTATAGGGTGGCAGCCCCTCTTTTTATTCTGCAGCTTGTCACACCAACAACATTATGCCTAAAAAAAACTTAAGCTGTTAACTAAATCAACCAAAACAAATACACAAAGTGGAACAGAGGGAGAGCTCTCATTTGCTTTAATTGGAGTCTTGTACTTATACAGTATATAGGCAATGCAGAAACTTTCTGTTTGTGGCCTGTGGCGATCATTATGCAGAATTATAAGACGTGTCCTCTTCATAATCATATGAAGAGAAGGTTTTGCATGCTTTAGATAGAGTGCAAAGCCATGATTTAGACACACATGACTGATTACTCCCTGATCCAAACTTAATGAGGAAACTGATGCTCTTGCATCTCAAGATATGCCATCTTTAGATGGTTAATCCGACGTTTTGTTTTTAAGTGCCAAATGCCATGCCGTTCCTAATACCTGTACCAACTTCCCTTTGTGAGACCGCCATGTTGTTGCAAAAGCCAGTGCAATAACCTCTTTTCTCACTGTATTTACGCACTTTAGATTTAAAGCAGAGTAATCACAAGGCAGCCACTGTCTGGATAGGGAGGGGTTGAGTTAATTAAAATGGCAAGTGCAGTAACAACCTGCACCGTCACAACAACAGACTGATTTAGACGCAGTGGGATATTAAACAGCTCCCTAACTCGCACAACGCAGCCAGGCAGGTAATATTGGTGCTTTCCTTAATTGCTTCTATAGTGCCAGATGATAGGATGTTTCTGGCACGACCCTGAATCATCACTGACGTTCCAGTAGCTATTAGTCCGATGGGGCGCTGGAAAGAAATATACTGTAGGGACAAAGCGTTTCGTCCTTTTACCTTTCACAGGCCATATGGCGTTGTTTGTTTGTTTTTTTGACGAAGAGCGCTTATAGTTAGATACTGCAGCAGGTGCCTATAGCCTAAATGATTCTGTTCCATTGGTAGCGCTGTGCACACTCTGTGGCTCTGGCAAAGGGGCCAGCGCAGGATGTGAGCTGTTTCCATGGTTACTGGCTCCACTCTCTCTGCCTAGCAAAAACTGTGTCATTATCCGGTGCTTTGGATGGAGGCAGAATGAAGCCACAGTGTACAGGGCAGTTTGCTCTCCTCGTTTCCTGACCATGCATCTCACGCGCATCATCACAATTTGCATCATTTTCTATCTCATATACCCATTTCTGATATTCCGGGCTTCCCGTTGCAGGTGGCTGTAATTTTTTGGTAGAAAGATTTTTAAGCAACACTGGTAATTTAAAGCCGTAAAAGCTGGAATGGAAGCAAAAATGGATGCGTGGCTTTTCATCTCCCATTTTTTGCAATTCGTGAGAGGACTTGTCACAAAGCAATTATTTTATCAACCTTCCATGCACAAACATACTTATTACTGTCAGATGTGCTATTTGATGCCGTGATTCAGCCTTATTGTGGCTTTCAGCGCAGGGAAACAGTTCAAACAAACGAATCCATATCATAATGACTCCATTAGATACTGCCATCACATGTATTCGCTAAATAACGTGCGCAACCAAAAATTTGCTGGATGTAAAAGAAAGTCAGTGGTACCAGCCAGGACACATTATCTCCCGAGTGTGCGTGTGTGTGTGATGTACTAATCTCCTTAGGTAGGCCAGTGTCTGTCATTAACAGAGCTGTGAAACAAAAACTCTCATGAAGATGAATGCCTGTACACTCTCACACCTGTTCTGAAGCACCTCTCCTGAGTACTAAACTCAAGTTGTTTTGCTTCAGGGACAGACCTGAAGGCTTTCAGCCACTGAGATCTGTGTTGGCTGGGAAAATGTGAGCATACCCAGCGTCAGCACAGGCTTATCAGTGGGTTAGCTAAGGGAAGCTTCACTATTACTATTGCTCATGCTTGGAGATTAAACTTTGCCTCGCACCATGCTACGGATGTGAATAATACTTTGTTGACTATCGACCACCAAGCAACTGCAGAGCATCATATAAAGAACCACTCAGTGCGATGTGTTAATAAGATCTCGGGGCATCTTGTGGCTAAAATAAACTACAGTTTTTGTTCCGATTTATATTCTGTAGAGGTTCACGCTAGTTGCCAAGAATCAGAGTCAGTCTGCAGATTGGAGTTGGCAGATTTCACAATGAATCACGTATTGTGTGATAACAGACTTTGTGCATGAGTTTTTTGTAATCGGAAAGACTATAAAGACTGGTGGTGTATAATCCTTATAAGTCATTTAATGTGTGATGACCAGTTTTTTTTTTTCTGTTTTCTGTAACTATTTCTAAACTTAGAGTATGATACCTTGTGTATCTATATATATATGCCTAGTGTTTTAAAATCACATTTTAAGTCATGTAGTATATTCCAGCCTTTAGCAGCTGCATAGCAACTCCTTGGCAACCACCCAAAACACCTTTGCAATGGCACTGGAAAGTGGTAAGAATTTTTGAAAGGCACTATCATGTCCCATTTTTGCAAGAGGCCTCAGGTGTCGCCAGAAAGTTTTAGCTCAAGATACTCCACAGATATAGGCTGTTATATAGCATGTGAGTACTAAACCAAGTTCTCTTTCATGTCTTATTGCATTTAAACTGTACACACAAGTTTAAAAGTACACACAAGTTTGTTAAAAACACAAAGCTGTTTACCGAAGATAAACAGCTAAAAAGAAATCAGAAGTTTATATTAGATCTGCGTAATATATTATGATATACTGCTGTCAACACTGAACCAAACAATAAAATAAAAACAGAAAATCTCTCACTGCTCTTAAATGAATCATTTCTGTAGTTGCAGAACAGCTCACTCAGGGGTCTCTTCTTATCCAGCAATATCCGTCATCACTCGTGGGTGGGGCTTGTCACATTTTACAGATTTTGCAAACGGCTTGTTCTGAATTTGTGCTGAATTTTTATTATTATAAGGTGGTGGCAGTGAATTTTGAATTTTGCATAAAAGTTGCCCTTTAGAAGTACCTTGGTGATATTCAAAATACCATTTTGAAGAAGGACTTAGCAAATCTTGAAAGCTGCATAGCAACTCCTCGGCAACCACCCAGAACACCCTTGCAACTACATATCGTAGCATCAAAGAGTCATTCCTGTCAAGTTCCTCAGGAAATGCATAGCAGTGCGCCTGGTGACCATCCAGCTAATGCCCTAGCAAAGGAAAGAGCAATGTGCTCATAACATCTTAACAGCTGCATAGCAACTCCTTGGCAACCACCCAGAAGACCCTAGCAATCGCACAGAAATGTGCCAACACTGGCAACCACCCAGAACAGCCTAGAAGTATGTCAGCGAGTTTTGCATACATTTAAAAGTATATATATTTTATGCAAATATATTTTCATTAGGGATGAAAAGGATTTGATGTGTTGTTTAACGGGTTGAAAGGTAAAAGCAGAGAAAGCAACATGAACACATCTTTGAGACAAATTCTTACGCCCTTTTATTTTGAAGTGCCCAGCACGGGTTTAAGACAAGGCTTCTTATTGAAGGACTCCTTCCGGCATGCGAGCCCGTCGTGAGTCTTGATTTGAGAGCGTGAAGGCAGGCAGAGTGAGCTCCGCTCATATGAAAAGGGAGGAGGTACCGCTTGACTGAGACTATGACTTGCTGCCAGGAGAGAGGGAGAATCTGCTAATCAGCGTGTGTCTCTGCTCTGTTGTTTACAGCACCCAACACCGCTCCGTATGGAAGTACAGGAGGCGCTGAAGTCCTGCTGGCCTGCCGGTACCTGATCCTGGCTCTCTCTTCTCTCGTCAGCGTTTACTAGCCCTGGGGACGGCCATACACAATGACTGTAAAGAACCCTTTTGAGCATTTACAGATCCTTTGACATTGCTGATGGCTGGATCCAATCTGGTACAGTGTGTTTGGAAAGCAGCGAGGGATTTTAATCAGCATTGCTTATGTTGGGATGGTAATTTTCTTCTGTGGTGTTTGTCATCATGTAAATACATACGGTTTTAGGGGGTTGGTTTTCTTTCTCTTGTCTTATTTTCTATTCTTTTCTTATTTTCTTTTCCTGATTTCCCACTTTGTGAATCAGCACACATTGTCCCCTTCGAACGCTCACAAATTAGCCGAAATCACGCTTTTGGAAAAGTGAGGGTGTGTGACGTTGGTGTCTTTGTTATCGAAAAATGAAAGACGCCCTAGTGTGCCGCCTTGCTCTCCGTGCTGGTACATCATTCACATACCCACAAATTGTTTGAATAGTACCAAGATCATTTAAATCCAATGAACCAAGAAACACTGTTTAAGATTTCACAAAGGAAACTGATATCAAACGTAATACAGTCAAAGGCGAAATGAACAATTGAAGAGTTTAGTTTAATAATCTAATGTGTGTGGCTTTTCCACTGACGGTGAAATATTATTATTAATTTTCTAGACCAAAACTAAAGCCATACCTCAATGGTTTAGACCTCTGGGCTATAGACCCCAATTGCATTTAACTGAATTATGCAGTGTATGATCGTACACATTTCTAGTTATTCTGGAAATACATGAATTAGTTGTTTTACTGCAGCACAAAAAATATCCTAGATTGCACTGGAGATTCAAATATGTAAACGTATGAGATAAATTTGCCTCTTGTAAAGCTATTTGTGAGGCTAACTGTAAAATTAAAATGAGCCTCATGCAGTGGTCAAAAGGTTATAAAATTGCAAAGCGGAGTTACAGAGCTGTCCTTTTTTGCCCTGGGGGTCTTTCAAATGAGAGCTCTAATGTGAAAAAGGAACAGAGAAAATGCCTGTGTTGCATTTGATGTTATATTAAATAAGATATCAAATAAAAATAGCACAGAAAAGACATTCTTAAGTTGGCAGCATGCAACATAATGGAACAGGCCAATCCAAAGTAAGGAGTGGAGGAAAAGTGGGTCATATTTGATGTGCACTTTGATTAAATGAGGATATTACGAACAGTGTCTAATGGAACTTATCTGACGATCGCTCAAATCATTATTGGCTTTTTTTTTCATGGTTTTTTTGGAGTATGTTTTATGGTTGTAATCATTTGAACAGGATTTTTATAATGTATTAACATATTACCTGCTTTGCTTCTGTCAGTGTGAAATAGTTTTGAATAGGGAAGCAGAAAAAAAAAAAGAATATGCACTTCCCTTGTGGGGACAATATGAAACTTTCAAGTGTGGATCCAAACATGTGAATGAATATTATTTCAAAATACGTATGCAGTATGGCATAGTTTACAATGTTGTCTTTCATTTTAGATGCCACAACTGTTGTTGAATCTTGTCAAACGAGTAGAAGTTGGAAAAAAGAACCGTTTGTAATCAAATAATCTACTTTTATCTCAGAGGGTGTGAACCAGTCATACGGTATAAATAGAAAACGAGTCACGTGTGTGTATATTCGAAGAAAGTAGAATTCATTTTATCTTATTGGTAGAGCCAGTGTCTAGGTTTAGTTTAACCTCTACCCTAGTTCCCACACACTTGTTGTATACTAAGATGTGCAGAAATTATAAATGTGCTGCATGTCAAATTATTATGTATGTTAAGGTGGCCACTTACCATAAATCGATAATTTGAGAACAAAACCAGTTTCGGGGCTGCTTTGACATAATGAAATGTGTTCCACACTACTGAACATGTCTGTTGAGCTATGATGAAATGTTCTTTTCATGTGTAAGTCATTACAGAATCGTTTCCGCTCAGTGTGCAATACTGGGTCTTTTCCTATGGACTGTACTGTCTGGCTATTTGGTTAACACGTGACAAATTGACATTCTTTTTGTATATTATTTCTTGCACAAAGTACATTTTCAATGGTGTCGGAATATTTCACTTACAGCAGATATATTCTAATGAGGAATCAGTCACAGAATTATATAGGTCTCACCTACATGTCCCTTTGCTTATTACAGACCAGAAAGCCTCAAAGATCAAACCGAGGGATGTTTAAATATTCATCGCTGTGAAGGCCTGGCTCTCGCCGTTGTGATGTAAAAAGTAACATTGCACTTGCTTATCGTTTCCACAAACCTCCATAATCGCAGATTAACTTTGACAGTTACAGTAAATACGCTGCATTTCAACATTCTGAGTCCACTCTAGAAGCAAGTACTGTATAAAATGTGCCTTTAAAAGTATTAATTGATATGATCTGTTGCCATTCCATGTCAAATGCCATGTCTAAGCCTCATGCATTTGCCATTCATAGCTAGCATACCAGACGAATCAGTGTTGCGCAGTATTTCTGGCTTCTTTCAGTCCAAACTAATAGCTGATAAAAGGGGCATTTTTTTAAAACAACGTCTGCCAGTTTTGAGTTTTGTAAAGGGATAAAAGTAGCACATGCTCTTTTAATAAATATTGTGAATGAATCCTTAACAAAAAGCTCATTAAAGCATCGTTAAAATTGCGCAAGTGGATATCAGGATACAAAAAACAGCAGACATGAGCGTTCATGCATGCATAATTCTCCTGAAAGTTACAGCCTATCAAAAGAGTCGGTAAATAACAAGCAAATGTGCTGCGGATTTTCCGTCTGAGCATCTAATGACTTGATAATCACATTCCTGGACATGCATTAATATTCAATGGCGAGTTTCGAAACTTGTCACGTCAGCCAAGCGACAGATATACAGAACTTGCGTGGTGCCAGTGGTCACGAAAACCCGTAAGGCAGGTGCTTTTATCAAATGGGTTCGAATTACTGCGAGCGGCACAGTATGTTGTGGCCCCGAGGAGACCCCTTGGGTTCCAATACCTTCCCGGAGTCCTCGCAGCGTGGTATGAGGTAGCCATTTCGGTACTTTTTTTCTCGAAATCCTATGAGCACATATCGGTACAAAAAAGCCTTCGGTGGATGTATAGAACCACACGTGTATGGTCCAAAAAAGCCAAACATTTAAGATCCTTCATCTCCTATCGAGCGAAGGTGCTGGGGAGACGGAATGAGGGTGGGAGGCGGTATTTCAATGATTAAAAACCTGTCAGCTCCATCTCTGTCTTGGCCAGACTCTTTTGAAAGTCGGTTTGAGAGTGCTGTGTGTGCGGCCAGGGGAGGTGATTCTTCTGACCTGGCAGTTAATAAAATTCTTCCTGTGCCTTTGTCAGTTTCTGGAGGATGATTTTTGTGGAGTGCTGGAGGGTGCTGCATTAACCAGCTGTGAGCGCTCACTCTCTCAGCAGCACTCTGGCAGGGCTGACAGTAATCTACATAAACCTCTGTCCTTTTCAAAACGCTTGCCAGTAATTGCAGTTTTGCAGTATTCTAATTGACTCCACGGAGCACCGCAAAGAACAAAAACCTATAATCCTTCGCGAAGCCCGTTCGGTTTGCGGCTACTGTGTTAAACCTTCGAATTATACGAAACTGATGATAAACGAAGCGGCCGCCATGACTGTACTTAGCCGGTAGAAAAACATTCCGTTTGGCAAAATATTGGTTAGGATAATAAAGTAGCTGCCAAAACGAGAATGAGTGAGTTCTAAAGGTTTTTTTGTTCCTCGCCATCAAGTGTTTGTCGGCCCCCTCGCTCATTATTTTCACTGAGCTGGAAAATAAGTTAGCCAAGCACTGATGCAGGGGTTTTGATAATGCTAAGGTCTTTCGCCGAGCTCTTTTTGAAACCGCCGATTGTGTCTCATCAGGAGAATTATTTTTTTTATGGGAAAAGCAAGGGATCAATTTAGGGTTTAAGAAAAACACACCGTTCTTTTATTCACCGTTATGTCTCATTAGATGTTGGTTGGCCTGGTAATTGTTGCTAGCTGTTTTGAATGGCATGGGCTATTTGTGTTGGCAGCGTTCATATCTTAAGCAGTTATTTTATGAAGTGGAATAAGTCCACCAGTGAAAGCACCCGTCTTCTAAGGAGTAATTGAGCACAGAGGACACCCGCCAAGAACAAAAGATCCAAATTTACACAATGCTTTTGGGGAACATTTGGTGAGCTTTGCTTACTTTTTTGTTTATACATGTTTGTTTGATTTCGGTACCTTTTATTTTGTTTTGTTCAATTTGGTGACTAAGTAAAATGGACATTGTAACCATATTGGGATGGCTGTACTTTTATTTCCTTGAAGCTGAAATTTCTGTGATGAGGAATTTGAAATGGTCATCTTTACTTACATGTGTATGGAGATACTTTAGCCACCAGGGATATAGTTGTATATTTTAGGCTCTAGATCACTGGAATGACATATATGGCTTTAAGTGGCATTGATATATATTGATATTGTCAAGAATTAAAAAAAAAAGAATCATATACTTTAATTACTTTAAAGCTTACATTGTGTATAGCACGTATGCAAGTTCATTTTCATCATGTTTGATGTAATTTTGTAGCAGTGGTTTGATACTAATAAAGTTGGAAGTTGGTGATGGAACTGTGAAATGTGCTTTACATGATACTTAATGAAATGTTATTATTTTAAAACACTGTACCTGCATAAGATATAATTCAGCAAGAACACGAAATGGTGTGTTTTATTGAGTTTAAAAATAAATATGAATACATCTAATTTAATTTCCAGTAATTAAAACTACTGACTCCAATGCCAGAGTACTACTTCCCACCTAAGTGAACGATGTTGCACTGGAATAAAATAAAAACAAATCGTTTGTTAGCTGGTTTGTTAGTTAATTTGTTTATTTTGTCTGTCCCTTTCAATCAAGTGCCGTAGCAAGAGCCCACAATGCCGATCGTGCAAGTGACAGTGACATTTTCCGTTTTTCATGCTAACATCCCTCGTTTGATTTCTCATCAGGAACATAATGTACTGTCGGGTCTGTTGAAGTCTAAAGAGTTAATCCCTGTCTATTTGAATTTCTGTGTCGGTGGTGCATGGCCTGCTGCACTAGGATCCAAGCAGCACCTCATGGGAGACGACGTTTTATGTGTGCTGGAAACAAGCTGACCTCCTGCGGCACTAGATGAAAAACTCAAATTGCCAAAAAAGACCATTCCCCAGTGACTACATTTGGTTACATCTTGTGCAATTCATGTTGATAGAGTTCATGCTACACTGAAAATCCTTCACCTTTCGTGGTGAAAAACACGTTGCGTAAGAGCGGTCACAAAGTGAATCATACCCCGAGTTTAGTGTGGAAATGATTTAGTACTCTGAGTCTGTCAGCCTCCTCCCACATCCCCATGACAGATGTCCACACTGCAGCATATTTATCTTTCATTTGGAGATCAGGCCAGGTCATTTTCAATGGCCCTCTTAAAGCCTCAGTTAATGGCCCACATCACAGTGTTCCTTCAGCTTCAAGAAAAGCTGCACTGAATAAAGAACACCGGTTTGAGGAGGTGTAATGTCGCAGTGGGTTTTGTTTTGCAGTTGTTTATTTTTTGATATCTTCATCTTCATCTTTTTTGATATCTTCATTTTTGATATAAATTTGATATAAATATAAATTTGAATTTGAATTGAATATAAAATGTGTACATTTATCGGCAAAGTAGAAATATACTACTCAATTTGTCCCCAAGTGGACTAAGTTGTAACTTTAAATGAAAACATGGACATCAGTTAAAACTGGGTACGCTGAGAGAAAAAAAAAATTCTCAATTACACTGTCAAAAGAGTAACTGTGATTAATTGCATCAAAAGTAAAAGGTTCTCATGTGTATATATTTAAGAATATGTTAAGTTTATATATTAAATATATTCATATCTATAGTATAAGATATAAGATATATAAGATAAATCTTTTTAAAAGGTGTATTTATACATAATAAATATCCAGAGTACACGTACATATATTATGTAAACAAAAACTTTTATATTTAATGGATTAATCAGGATTAACCGTTTGACAGCACTAAATTAAGTTAAAAAAAAATGGAACCCATTAATTTATTTAGTAGAGAGACTAATAATAATATGTTCTTTTAAAAATACATTAACATTTTTAATAGTATTCTTGAATTGTGTGGTGATCAAATAAAAACATCTAAATAATCATTTGAATTAGATAATTATTAGTATTTAAAATCTAAATGGTAATCCATATAGAAAAAAATCAATACTAATTGTGGCAAATAAAAGTGTCCCATTTTGTGTTATCTTAGTGGGTGCTATAGAAACACATTGTGTAACAGCTTTCTATGATACTGCAATTTTTTTATTATTATTACTTAAGCTTGGATTCTGTATGTTCAATTAGAAAACCAGATGTAAGAATTAACTTCACAACTCTTCCAACTGCTGCTTTCACCTCAGGAGGGTGGTGGTCATGTGTGATAGTGATTTCACCCCTGTAGCTCATTTCTAATTGGTTAAACCAATGGTGTTGCAAATCACTGAGTATGACAACACTCCCCAGTCTCCCCTACTAAACCAGCAGTAGTCATAGATCATCGATCAGTGATTCTCCCTGTTGTATTTACAATCAATAGTAAGAAATTTGTGTTCAACTCATTGCTTGTGTTCGGACAATGTAGAAATAGTTTTCATTAATGCGATTATTTGGTTTAAAATTGTTTCATCTAATCAGCCTGATTTCATGAGAAAAAAAAATTGTTTAAAATGCACTATTGGGACTTGTATGGAAATATGATTTTTAGAAAAAGAAGTTCCACCCCACTCTTAAATATGACCTTCAATTGTATGAAAATGTACAAATGTGATTATACAAAATACACTGAAAGCAAAATAAGTTGAAAGTGCCATGAAAGTGTTGCTTTATGTAGAAATGTACATATAAATGTTAAATGTTAGCAGAAACAATACATTTGTGATTTTTTTTTAATATTTTTAATATCAAGTAGCCTTGTTTTGAAAATGAGATCATCTTGATTTAAAAAAAATAAATAAATAAATAAATCCCTATTTCATGCATGAACAAAACTGACATTAGCATAATATGAGCCTAATTTAGAATTTGGGTTGCACCTCAAATTTTAGTCCCATTATAAATAATGACGGAAATATTACATTATGCTGCTTTGACTTGAAACCTGGAGAAAATGTGCTAAAAAAAACAAACTTTAAGATACATCATTCATTGGTCTCTCAGCACAGAGGATAACACCTTTACACAAAAGTTCTCCTAGTTCGTACAATTTCCTCAATTCTTTGTGTTCCTTGTGCTTCCCTGTCCTCCACTGGAAGTTCTTTTAGGGATCATGTGATTTCTGCGGTGGACTAATAAGATTGAATTTGTGCGTCGATCTTCTCCACGTGCAGACGGAGGGGGAGAGAGTGGCAGGAGAACACCTGCAAGCGGATTAATGAGGGAGAGACTGCTATCCGAGCTGCCCATCCTACTCCCGCTAATTAATCCTGCTGGTCATTAGCAATAACGGTTAGCTTCGTTCAAATAGCAGGCATTTTATGTTATCTCCATACTGAAACTTGCAGAGAGACTGCACCCTGATTAACATTCAGGCTGATATGATGAGGGCAGAGGTGACATCACATTTCTGTCATTATTTACTCATTTTAACCGTTTCACTCTGTTATTCTAAACTTGTATTGTATAAAATACGATAGCTTTGTGTGAAAATAGACAAAATAGATCACTTATATACACAACTTCCAGTGGGCTATGAACTCCAGAATTACCCCCAAACTAATCATTGACTCTGTGAGTTGACTTAAGAACTGAATCAGCGAAAGAATCATTCTTGATATGGTTGACAAATTGGATGGAACAGTTCATCAATGAAACGCTGGACTGATTCATTAACGAATCAGCGTTTTAGTTACTCAGTTATCTGGCCTCAAGTTACCAGCTCACTCCATAAAGAAATAAGTTGAAAATACCTAAAGACATAATATGATCATTTTGGCTATTTTTGAAGTAATGAAATTTTGGGTTATATGAAAAAGAGTCCCCAAAAGACCAAAGAAGTCCTATCAGTTTAGAACAACACAACACTCAAGAATATCCATAGCTATCCATAGCTATTTCCGTTTGTATGTATGTATGTGTGTGCATGATAGGATTTAAATAGATCTCTTAACACCCCCCTACACACAGTACACACTTTCTGTCTTTCTCTATATGCTAGCCTTATTCCTGTGCTCATGTCAGATGAGAAGCAACTCTACACAGAGAAGAGGAAGAATGAGAAAGGGCTTGTGAGGGAGAGACAGAAGCGGTGAGGGAGGGAGCCGTCACACAGAGCGCTTCCTAAAATCATGTTACTGTGTCATTATCCCACCTCTGCTCTCTTCCCAGCAATCATATTTGGAGAACATCTTTCAGGAGCTCTCAGTGCCACAACAACTGGTAAGCATGGCTAATGGAAATTTAATCAGTGACAAGAGTGAAGAATCAGTCATAATGCATGTCAAACTGAATGCACCCCGATAAGGAATAACAGAGAGATGCAAATAGTGGTTAAGGGAGGCTTTGCTGACAGACTGATAATGCCCTCGTACTTCCTGCGGCAAGCGCCGAAGGCTGTTTTATGTTTTGGAGTGTTTTATTTAGAGCGTGGTTTATGAAAGTTTTTTTTTTTTTCTCCCCTCATTGATTTTAATGCTGCAAATATGAGCACTCCAGCAAAACCAGAAGGCACAAGGATGCAAATAGCCCTCTGTTTATGTTTTTTCATTAAAGCAATAAGAGCCAATCTAATTAGGATGTCAAGATTTCAAGCAGTTGTTCCTTGGCTGCTTGTTTGTTTGTTCAGTTGGTTTTCATTTTTCATACTTTCTCCAGGCAGAACCTTGTAAGATTAAACCAATAAATTGCTTGCAAAACTTGGGGTTAAATTGACTACACATGACAAAACCTGAACAAATCCCTCTTATCCCGTTTCAACTTCCCCACTGGTAAACAGAGCGCTATCTTGTTCCACCAAAGAATTGCCATGAGCAAGACGGCGCACAAAAACCCAATCTACAAAGGAACAAAACTGGGATGCTCCACCAGCACACCACGCATCCTCCGTGTCTCAACTTACCCACGAAGCAGGTTTCTTAAGGCTAGAATCATGCAAGCGCTCAATAAGAGTTCCAAGTCAAGCTTCAGTGTGTATGAAATGCATTTAACTCTTTCTGCCAACGTGCTTTGATCCTGTGAGGTGTGGCATGTGTCGTTTGAACACTGCTAAAACATGGTTAACTATGCAATGTAACAACCCTGTTAGTACAAATGTGAAACAGGACATTGGTAACTACATTTTTTTTCACTTCACTAAGTACTTGTGTGACAGAAATTATAGAACTATGTATTGTAACAACAATATAAGAGTAACTGAAACAAATTGATCCAGGAAGTGGAGATGGATAGGTTCGAGGATATGTAATGTGGGAGGGGTTGGATCTGGAACACTGTAATACCAGTGTACTGCTGTAACATTACTGGACAACCCTGGTAAAATGATGCTACACTCTTTTGACGGTATGCTCCGATAACAATAGCTTTATAGTGAATGACTATATTGTTTAATAAAATAATAAATAATTATTTCAAAGTAGTTTAAATTTCGTCAAAAAATCTCTAGGTTTTATGTAAAAAGAAATGTTTTCAGGGTGATACAAGGGTGATACCCCACTGATAAATGTTAATTTCTGGGCAGAGGCAGGCCATTGGTTTAACCAGAGAGAGAAAATCTGTTTAAAAAAACAAAAACGAAACAAATGTTTAAAAAATGCATGTTTATGTTTACTTGCAAATTGGGGCGGGGGAGGGGGGGCTAAACC
>JAUCMU010000104.1:14382901-14401238 GCA_032275025.1 Enteromius treurensis
AAACCAGTCTTATCAGTCGGTTGCCATGAAATCAGAGGCCTGTTTTGCCTTCCTGAGGTGTTAGCTGCCTTTCGGAGGAAGGATCCACAGACCCTCATAGTGTAGTTTGAGTTACCCATTGGGCTGGTAAAGCGGTATTAAAGGTTATCTGTTAAATGTAACAAATAGTTTTTGCCTGATTGGTCCAAATGCTAAAAGAGAAAGACACTGTTTTGTTGCTAACTGGGCCAGACATACCTTGAATTCTTGGTTTTCACATCACAAAAGAGCATATTGCAGGAAATTACATGTTGCATCATATAAAACTGCTCTTAACAAGTGAGATAAAGCAACTAGAAGTCTCATGAAGTATACTTTTTCAGAATCAAATGCTCTCTTCAGAAGCAGCTGTTGATGTTATTTCCCAGGTATAGTTGTTTCAGAGAGTATCACACACTGTCATTAACACTAATGGAGCTGTCACACTGACTGCAAAAGTGGCCCTGGAGTCAGTAGCATACTCAATGCATAGCTCTAAGGCCTGTCTGACTTTTATTGTCTGTTTTGTTGCTGACGTACAATTACTTACCGACTTCCAGTCAAGTGATGTGCGCATGTTTACAGAATTGCATCTGTGGTGTCACAATGGCATCAATAATCTATAGTTGCTTTCTTCCTCCCAAGAGCTAAAATAGCTTGGTTGCTGTTATGTTGAATTTGCCAACCTTTCCTTTAACACACTCTTTTTTTTCTTTTCTTTATTTCTTCTCTACCTTCTGCCACTAAACAAATTTCAACCTCAATGCAGACCAAATTGATTTATGTCAACAATATGGATGGGGATTCTCTAGACGTAATCCTGCCCTCTTTCAGAGGAAAACTCAAGGTTTCCCCTTATTCTAAGAAGCCTTATAATAGATTTAATTCATAAGTTTTCTCATCTGATTTGCCAGTATGCACTCGTTTATCTCTCTTTATTAATATAAGGACATAGATACCATTGTGACATGGAAAGATTTATATAAGATGAAATATACCTGATAAAATATGCTAAGTTTCGCAAATTATTATAATGATATTTAAATTTTCTTTGACAGAATTTTTCAATCATGCCTTTAGGGACATCTACCATCCGTTTCAGCAACAGTGCTAAAAAAACAAACATTTTTGCTAATTTATTTCAGGAATGTCTCCAGGGAGATTTGAAAATGACTACATTTCCTTTTTGCTACCAAAGGCTCTGTGTATTGGAAAGTCATCCATTTCAATGGCTTTATTTTCCCAGTGTTAACTCAGGCCATCCGTATGCAGAAAAACACTCTGTGAAATAAATGTCACACTTTAATGAAAGATAAAGGCTTAAAGTAGTGAAACAATAAGATCCATCATTGTGACAGATGAGAGACAGAGAGATTAACATTCTTCGCCAAGAGATTACATCACAATGAATGAACCCACAGTGGTGTTTTTTTTTTTTTTTCAGCCACACAATAAAAAAGTGGTGATGGTAAAGTGGGATCTAGTGCATAGAGAAAAGAGTTTAGCCTAGGCGCTGTCACACAGCAGACATTGATTTGTGGAGAGTTCAATATTGTTATCATTTTACTCTGTTTTAATCTCGGTCTGGAGTGGCCGATAGCCATCTGAAACACTTTCAAACAAATCCGAATGCATCCTCCCAGTGCTATGGATATTTCCCAAGGTCATCGTTCCTCTACACCACCCGGCATTTCAGAAAACACCTGCTGCTGAAAATATGAATGCAGCCACACTATAATAAAAGTAAATTCAAATCTGCTGGCTGTCCATTCTTATTCAACGGTAATGGGTTTGACTTGTTATCTTTGTGAAACTGCACCACCTGATCCAATTACTCGGAGAGACCCTGCTTTTCCTTTTTATCCATTCGGAAAACCGTATTGTCAAAGACTAACCCCAACATTTAAAAAAAATGCACCAGCCGAAGAGCAAGATGAAGCATGGACGACCGCGACCACAACAATCCTAATATTCACACTGCATCATCTAGACTATAAATTATACTTGTGGGAATAAATTGGATTTGAGCTCTGCTAACACAAACGAGAAGTAATTTATTGCCATTGCACATAGTTTTCGCAATTTACGCAGTTTGTGTAGACATTACATCAGATATATAATGTCTGTCTCTGCTTAACTTTATATTAGCAATGCAGAGGTAGTACAAAGGACATAAATCAGTGCACTGGTGATCAAACATACGACACTTCCTGAAATAGTCTGTTTATCCAAGCCAGCTTCTGCTGCCCTCTCAGGGAAAGCTTGGCGTCAAAGTCATCTGATATAGGCCCATATGCATGTTGTTATGTAACTGATGTCTCAAAATTCACTTTATCCTGTGACCCTAACCGCAAAAGCCCATGTGCTTACTCAGCAAAGATGAGTCATGATTCTTCAACCTCCATTATCATGTAAAGAGGATGTGCTGTTGCATCTGTAGTACTGCATGTGTATTTCTTCCCAGGCACTGCTAGGGACTTTTAAACGAGGGCAGCAGAAAAATGCCTTGATTTTTAAGCCTTAAAACATCATCAACCTCAGGAGTTCTGATGTTTTAAGCACTATTTCATACTATTCCCATCCTATCTTGTGTGTTACAGTCTACTAACTGTTGCTAATATTTTACATTTTAAAATCTCTTATTGAAACAGGTAAGTGTTGTCTCAGTTAAATGAGAATTATAAATGAATTATTATTATCGATATAAGTTTATGATATGATTGTCGTCATTGTCAAAGATAAATAAAACCATTTGCAGTTATTTAAATCTGGTAAATGATTCTTAGATGATTACAATTAGTGATTTTAAGATGTTAAAACAACATCAAATGTATTTACAGAAAAATTATGATTAAACAAGTACTATGTAAATAAACTGCTTGTTAATCCAATGTGTAATTACTGTATATTTGTGATTATGTGTTATGGTCGTACTTTAGAGTGAGATACAATTTTCACTATTAACAAACTATTAATTACAGTATGACTTTTGCCTCAATAAACTCCTAATTCGCTGCTTAGTAATAGTAGTATATTGGTAAGGATTGAGTAGGATGTAAAATATGGTCATGTAGAATAAGTGCTTTATAAGTACTAATTACAGTCAATATGTTTATAATAGGCAATCTAATAAGCAACCAGTTAATAGTGAGAATTGGTCCCTATACTAAAGTGTTAATGATGTGGTTAATTGTGAAAAGTTTGTTAAATCTCTTCACAGCCCTAGTTGAAAACTACATACAGTACTTACCATGCTAAGTTCATTTTATGTTATATAATAGTATAATAGTTATATTATACTATTATATAAGAGGAATAAAATTCCTCACAAAAGAATTCAAACAAAAAAACATTATATTTGTGCCTCTAATTCTTTTTTATAAAGGTCAAGTGGCACCAAATTGTACCGTATCTGTGGAAAGTGCCTCCAGCTGCGACTTAGATCTTATGAAATGTATTAAAAATGGCTGAGAAAAAGATCTCGAAAAGATAAAATTGTATACAGTGTGTGCATCTTTTCTGATGGCGTTTCGTCATGTATTCAGAGCGGATAAGCCGAGCCGCACTACCCCTACAAATGAGCTCTATCTAGATGTATAAAAATGCCCCTTGAGGAAATAAACATGCTAAACAGGATTGCATTTCAAGTGCAGTTGATGCTATTGTTTTGGCCTCTCTTGACTGGAATTATCTAGACAGAGCAGTGCACCTTTCAAGACATCGCCCGTCTAAAATTTACTGACAGAGAGGTAAGCCCTAAGGCTAACAAACTATCACTAAACAAGTCAAACCTTCACTCCACTTTTCGGCTGACTCTTGTCCTTCCTTCCATTTTCCCCAGCTGTGTCATCTCGACATCACAGGACTTGACATTTGCACAGGTAAAATAATGAGACCTGTTCCTGTTATTGGGAAACTAATGCATTTTGAGCTTGGGCTATTTTTTACTTGACATTTACATACATTAATACCTGATTAGCTCTCGTTTTCAATGCCAGCTTGCATTTTGAGCCCGTAAGGAAATAGCATTTTATTTCTTCCGACATTTTTACACTTTTTTTTTAATTACTCCAGCACTAAATCTAATGCAAAGTGTTTATGGCATGAGTATTTAGAAGGCTCTTGCAAGGAGAGATTAGCTTTGCCGAATTACCGATCAAGCAATCTGAACCCTGATCTCTATTTATGAGCTAGCAGCGCTGTACGTCTGACGTTTTTTAAAGATGTAGCGGCCGATAGAGATCAGATTCTTTCTCTGTCATACCGGCTCTTAAGAACATCAAGGCCATATCAGCTATCATATCGCTTCATATTTTTAAAACCAATTTCATTTCAAAAGAAGTGCGTGAGTGCTGCGTTTTTTTTTGTCAGATCTGTGCCGAATTCCTTCATTCTTGTACGGTATAATAAGGTCACGTTTGCCAAATGGTTTTAAAAAAAGTCTCTTCTACTGAAATCTGTCAAAGCTAGTTAAATGCCAGGCTCTTCAGTGATGTTTCAGTTTTTCACTTTTCGTTCAGTAACGCTTTGCAAATATTTTCCCAATCGGGTTCAATTAGCCATCAAACCCTGAGTGCACCTTCATTGATAGTTGAATACATTTTCAATAATCTCTGAGGCAACTAATCCTATCAAATGTATTAATTTGCTCCTCGTGTGAGCCCAATGCGCTGATCTTTTTTAATTAGTGAGTAATTGGTGCTTAATGTGATGTAGTAAGAGAGCCATTGAATGTGGCGCCGTGAGGGGACCGCGGCATAGATTCCATTGTGCATGAATGAATAACGCCATTGATCCGTCAGGCTTGTGACAGGCAGTCAGCTTGGGCAAGGGAGTCAAAAGCATGTTTGTATGCCAGTCGTCTGTACATTAGTGTGGCTTGTAATCAGGTGGAATCTAATTAACCTTTTCTCCATAATGATTGCTAAAGTGACTCTCGCGACAAAGGATACTCGCTGACGACAGCGTGGCCACTTTTGAACTGTGAAGGTCCCAGTGAAGTACTGTATCTGAGGGTTGTGAAACGTATATGAGCCAGTGACTGTGAAATCTCTCTGCACTTGGAAACAGTGGCGAGTGAAAATCATTGACTTAAATGCTAATTTACTGCTTCAAATGATTCATTCGGCTCACGAGCGAAGCGTAGAGACACTCTGCAGTCATCAGTCATGCTTAGTTCTTTTAGCCAGTCTGAGTTTATCTACACAAACAACTTGTAATGACATCTAATGGAATAGAATAACGCTGGGGTAAGAGTTTTATTGATCCAATTCCACTGATTAATTTCATAAGTATAGATTATTGCTCGTAAACTCCTGCTTTGTGATATCCCCTTATTCGTATTCGCAGTAACTGGGGCAAATTCTCAAAGCCTGCGATAATGATTTGGACACAAGAAGAGGATAATGAAGGCCTGTGGCACATGATCTGACTACCTTAGAGTGATTTCCTTTAATAAGAAGCAAATCTGTGTTTCACACTTCCACTCTCTCTTGGATGAACATGACCTGTCGAATCGCTCAGCTTCCGCAGTCTGACAATATAATTTATACCTTGGAACGGTAATTTCTTAGATGCAGTCGCGAGTCTGAAACACAAATTAGGAGCAGGCATGCGATTAACTCCAATCACAAACACTTGTGGTAGGCCATCTGAAGTGAAAATCCTTCCCTCGGTAATCAAACCAAATAATCCACACGGCACAATAGCCAGCTTCCTGCTTTCCTTAACCCTAAACAGCAACGAAATGACAGGTGAAATCGGAAAGCGCTAACTAGTCATTAGCATACGCAGAGGGTGGATTTGCAAAACCTCTCTTGTGTGCCGTTGGTTCGCCTGCTCCATCTGCCCGCTTCCGTCTCGGCTGCTTTAATGGCTGTATAAAAGTATGAAAAAGAGCACAGTGACAGTTCCAAAGTAGATCCCCCACCCTCCTTTCCCCCTCGGAGCGATTAAAGAGCCAATGTGAGGTGGTGACAGTTCTGGCTTTTGATCATGTTGCCTGTCAGAGGAGTGTTGACTGGTGGGGAGTCTGGCCAGGTAGTAGGGGCACATCATGAGGGAAGGAGAAAGAAAGACTTAGCAAATCAATGCTTGCAGCTCTTGAGAGTAAAGACAATGGGTATTCTTTGAGTTTTGGTTTACGATCAACTGGATTGTGTTCACTTGGCTAATATTCAGCACATTTTAACATCCGGGTTGAAAGCAGCGTAATGTAATATATAATGATATATATTGTTTGTGGTTTGGGTTTGGAATACCTAGCAGTTGTGTTCGGTTTCATGAATTGGAAGACATTAATCATACCTAATGCTTTCATAATATGTGACACTAAGCCGAGAAAGTAAATACAAATGAGAGGATGTGGCCAGCATGGGTGGCTGCTGGATTCAGCTACTCATTATAATATCAATGTGAAAGGAAATTCAATGTGGTAATAAAAAGTAGACAGAGAAAAATAATAGTATTCTGAAATGAATAATTGATGCGGGCTGTACGAAGATGCTGTAATGTGTTCACTTATTTCAACAGCCGGTCTGCAATATAGGCGAGAATGCAATGAGGCAAATATCTGATGCTATTAATTGTCTTGTTTCTAATAGCATTGGTGTCTGCATGTACATGATGTTTGTGAGTAACATATTCTGAGCTACAGTATGTGAAGTGTGCATGAAACACAATGAATTATTACTCATCTTGTTTTGGGTTGTGACCCAAAAATGGGTCACAGATCGGTTCTAATAGTATACAGCAGGGGAAAAACAATGCTGTATGCTAATATTACAATTCAACTAACCCTGGAGTCATGCTCAGAAAAGATTTTTCAATCCTTTTTGTTGTTGAGCAATCAGAATTTTGCTCCCAATTCATCTGTAACTTGATATAAGCTTGGCAGATACCAACATCTGGCAAGCCCTCATCAAGTAAAATACAACCCAGACCACATTAACGCAAATATAATCAGCTCATACCACTAAAATATTCGATTTTAATTATATTATTAATTTTGAATCTGTATGCTGCATGTACAGTATGAAGATGTATTCGTTGAACATCTTTTAGGTTGAAGGGAAACATCAGATAAAAGACCTTTTGTGCTTTTGCCATTTTAAAAAAAGCTTTCTCGTAGAATCCCATCTTTTATTATTTTGAAGAAAGCGCCCAAACAAAATTACGTCTCACATAAAAGCCCAGATATAAAATGCTGGCCTCCTATTCTGACTGCTTTTTTTCTCCCATTCATCAGGGTTTTTAATGTAATCTGCAGAAATCAGCTACAGTGTGTCTGGAATTCGCACTCTCTTTTCTAGAGGTTGAGAAAACCTCCACTAAAGTGGGGAGAAAGAGTGTCTTGTCATGTCTAAACGAGCTAAAAGCATGTATTTAATTTCCCTCTGAAATGAAAGAAAGTAAGAAGTAAAAGACAGTCTCCAAAGGTCACACTTGTTTTAGCAATTTCCAGAGAGATTAAAACTATGTCACTTATTGTACTAAAACTCCATTATATTATGGCATCATTGCAACACCCCATTAATCTCATGCATTAGGCTCCCTATAAATGCAAGATGTTGTGCTGTTAGTCTGAGAGCGTCTTCACCACAACACAAGTTACTTTACAGCTCTTGTCTGAACATGTACCCCCATAACTATCAAGGCATGAAAGAGAAAATAAACATCACAGGTTGAATGAAGATGATGAAACAGCACTGTTTAGCATGATGGGATTTAAAAACTGCATTCTGACACAAGCCCCTTTGTGCTCCTGTGGGTAATTAGAAAGTGTGCACTACAGTCGCGCAAATTAAAAAATAAATAAATAAGTGGAGGGTAGAAGCTTGGCATGGTTCCCCAGGGTATCCATTAAAGAATGTTTTCTTGAATTGAGGTTAGGTGCATTGATCTCTGTCGAGACTGGCGAAGCTGGGAGTTAACGTTCCTGGCTGCAAGCATGACTCATTTCATTCATTATTCCAATTAAATCGCTGTGAATCATGGCCTCTTGGGTTGGGAATGTACCGAACTCATCACAATGGCCCCTGTCACTTTCCGGTCATATTTCTCATATTTGGCATGAAAGACAGTTGAGTATATTAAAATGAACAGAAAGAATAATGCTCTCCCTATTCTTTTTATAAAACATTTTTGTCGTCTTATCATAGCTCGCTACTAGAAAATGTCTGCTTGGATTTTGTACAAGCATCAGTTTTGTCTTGATGGATGGTATTCGGTGTAAAACAGACATGTAATTTGTAATGTGTGATGCAACAAGGTTATTTAGCTAGTAATACTATGTGCTGTGTTGCTGGAAGAACTCGGTCGGTTATTAGGTGAAGGACATTCAAGACACGTTCTCAGGCTATTCATGGAGATATCAGTCATCTTTTTTCTGTTACGCAGTTACATATTATATCATCTGAGGCAATTGTATATAAGTGTCTCTTAAACAACAATCTGGTTGCCTTCTGGAGGCCTCAACCTGGTTAAAATCAATTGCTTTATGGCATATTTTAGTGCTATTCCAAAAACGTGCCAATTTCACAGAAAACTGCCTTGGGTAGCATTTATTTACTGCAAACCTGAGCACCTGTCCTCTGGAGATAAGTGCCAATATGTATTTTTTAAAATCCTTAAGCATTTGTAAACCATGTCAGACTAGATTTTTCTATTTTCTTCAGTGTAGTTGAACAAACTATTTGCCCTTTCGCCCTAGTTTTGCTTATCTTTAAGTGAAATATGATGAGTCAATATGGGCCCTTCGTTCTCAGAGGCTTTTTCCACTTATAAATTCATGATCATTTATTTAACCTAAACACTTTTGCCGCTGCTGCTGCTAAGCATACTCTGGTCTGACAGCAATCATCAATTTGATAATTGATCCAGTTTAAATTTTTAAAGAATAAGACTGGTAAACAACATTAAGATTGCTGGATGTAAAATAAAATATAAGCATTTGACTCCAAGTTATATTTCACTTAGCCAATTTACTTTAATATTTAAATATACAAATGTATTATTTTCAATCAAAACTGATGTTTTTAAAAGAATATTTTATTCAATATATTTTATACATGAACGCATTAAATGTGTTATTTGCTTTTTTATGGATTGAAAATTGTCTAGACGAGACATTATCTTTATTTATTTTTTTATTCATTTCAAATATGTAGACATATTAATTTGTTTAAGAAAAATACATTAGGTATAGACATCTTGGGCTAAGATAAATTTGTCCAGCATTATGTCAATACTCTACAAGGTTTTGCAGTTTCATTCAGTTCACATTATCAGGTCATTTTTCTGAACGCAAGTCCTCAGCAAAACTGAATCTTTAGAGGCGAATATTTATTATGTTAGCTTGTCATGCAACATTCAGAAGTACTGTGCATGCCTGACTTTTATAGATGCTTAAGTCATCAAACTTGCTCTCTTGAAAGCTGCCAATTTTGTCTTCCTCTTAAGAAGTGCTAATCAGACAGCCACAGTAGTATGTGGAAAAAAATCGATGACATTTAAAACGGTAGTTTTAGTGCTGAGGTGCTGTAATTTTGTCATCCAAACCATTCTTACACTGATTACACTAACAGTGAACAAAAACCTGAAAACCCACATTGTAATTCTCTTTAACCTGGATAGAATATGGGACACATTATATTTTAGTTTTATTTGCCTCTTAAGAGTCTGCGATGTTAAAACCTGATGTATCATTACTCACAAAAAAAGCCTTAACAAATGTTCACACCAAGAGCATTTACAAAGTAATCCAATCAATCCTTCTAATGTGCAAATAATGCCCTGTAATTAGTGAACTTTTATCAAATAGCTTCCAGTTTATTTCTACCAAAACAAAGGCAAATTGTCACCCATTTTACTCCAGTGACTCCATTTCTGTGTTCAGTGTTGCTACATACATTGACTATAAAAACAACTATTGAACATTACCACTGCTATTGCTCAGGAAAACAGATGGAGTTCATTGAACATTTCAATAAAACATTCCTCAGTAGAAGAGAATGCTGTCACACTGTATGGGGGTAAGTTGTCACAGTGGAACCTGTTATTAAACTGTCAGTTATAAGCATGTCGGCTTAATCTAAACAATAAGACAATTACTCTAGAAAAACTCTAGCATACAGAAATGTCAAGCCACTGTTAAGACCAACAAAAAAACGGAGATTAATAACTGTAAAATAATATTTAAGGTCATCTAACTTTTTTGAGGAGTTTCTCTATTTATAAATCGTATAATTCTTGTGACATCTCTATTTGAATGAACTAATGATCTCTTAAGCCTTTTATCATTTCCAATGTGTAACCAATTTCAATCAACTCAGAATGATTCCAATTTTAAGCCTATATATGATTCCATTCGTCTTGGGTTAGAGGGGTCACAGCGTTTTGCATGGGAAATCGGAGAGCCTCCCACAAAACATCATCTGAGGAAATCTCACTGGGATATTTATACATTCCAAAATGCAAATGGCCTCCGCTAATTTAGTAGAACTGAAGATAATTCGACGTGGCTATAATTTTGTGAGCTCATCTCATCAGATAAAACTCTCTTTTTTATGTAGCAGAGGGCGAAATGTGTTTTACTTACAAGCTGTTTAAATGCTCTTTGCCAGGTCTCAGTGGTGGCAACTGTTCCTTACAGTTCCACAGATCTATCGATTATCTGGCTGAAGAAGACATTAAGATCACGGTGTGTGAGGAGGCCATTCTGTTTTCTGTCAGCATAAGCAGATCTTTGCATTCTTAGCCAGCGCTCATGTGTGTGCAAGTTCCCTAATGATGCCCCGCTCCTGTCACACAAACATTTAAAACGAACCACTCCGAGCAAGGGAGTGCAACTCAACACAGCTGCTCTCCTCATCTCTGATTGGCCCTGTTGCTGTTACTTGGGGAGAAACTAAATGTCATGGCTGAAAGGTGGAGAATAAATGATACAGAAGTGTCAGGAGCACCTGCACTCCAAAAGAACCTTCAAACTGTCCACCGGGATACCAAAGATTGATTCGCCAAGGCATGTTTCACCACATTTTCTTTTTTCATTCCACATTTATTTTTATTAATAAGAATATAACAGCTCCCATATGATGCCCTAGAACTGTTTAACTGTTTGAATAATTTCAATGGCAGAATGTTTAAATTCATCACCTAAACCGCCTTTCAGTTTTAATTATCCACTCAAGGACCTTGCAACCAGGCTGTCTAATAAAATTCACAATGGATCTCTAAAGGACGACAATCCATTTTAATCCTACATGTAATTAAGACAAGGGGTTATGGGGTCAGAACTGTTGTTGACAGGCAGACAGAAAGCTATTTCAGTTCAGCTGCCTAAGCAAAGCTTGTGCCATACCTTCAAACTAACAAAAAAATAAATAAAGCTAATATAAATTAGCATATTTTTGCATAAACCGTTTCACTTATGAAAACTTAAGATCTATAAAGTATCCACAGAACCTGTTGAAAAGTCACCAAAGTGAGCGTGTAATACAAAATAGCAACTTGAATGTTTAAGAGATGAAGTGAATATTTGATAGATTAATTGATAGATCAATTTTTTACCTTTATTTTGATTGGTCAAATAGCACCATCCTGTCTGATCAGGAGACAAATTTCCACAGATAGATTTAGAAATGTCCTCTATTTTTAGCTGTGAAATGGCGGATGTGCCAGAGTGCGATGCTCCGTTCTTCCACAGCTGTCTTTGGGCAATCAAGTCCTGCCACGGCCATTAGGGCCGCCATAGAACCCTCGCCTTGCCCTGTCACAGCCATGGAAGTCGTTTCTGAGTCCTCGTCCTGCCTTGCCACAGCCAGAAGTGCCACCAAAGAACCTTCGCCTTGCCCTGTCATGGCCACGGAGGCCATCATCAAATCCTTGTCCTGCCCTGTCATGACCTGTCGTCCTACTCTGCCACAGCTAAGAAGGCCGTATCAGAGTCCCTGTTGTGCCTAATCACGGCCATGAAGGCTGATAACACCTAGCCCTGCCCAGTCACTGCTACAGAGGCCACCCTGAAATCTTCATCCTGCCCACTCACGGCCATGGAGGCCGTCATTAACCTCTCTGTGCTCTCTATACCAGTCACGCCTGTTCTCACCTGGTGTCCTGCAGCTCAGCCCTGACCTTCTGCTCCCACTGCTCCGCCCTGGAGGGCATTTGTCATGCCTGCTGTCCCACCTGCTCCGCCCTGTAGGGTATCTGTCCCGCCGACTCCGCCCTGGAGGCTGTCTGTCCCGCCGGCTCCACACTGGAGGGCCTCTGAGTCATCTGCTCCGCCCTGGTGGGCCTCCGTGCCGCCTGTTCTGCCCTGGAGGGTCTCTGTCCCACCTGATCTGCCTCGGCCCCCCTATGAACTCGCAGCATGTGCTGTCTTGGCCGCAGAGGCTGTTGTTAAACTCTCTGTTCCAGTCGCGCCGGCTCAGCCCTAGAGGGCTGCTGTCCTATCTCTGCCGTCTGCTCCGCCCTGGAGGGCACCCCAAACCATAACACCCCCCCGGACAGTTTTATGTGTTTCTCCTGTTTTGTTTCTGCATTGTAGTCTAAGGACTCTTATTGTGAAGTGTGTTCCCCAAAGTTTCTGTGACTCCCCTGTTCTGCCTCTGCTCCCATGTTAGTTTCCATAATGATGCTCCACCCCCTTGTTAGCCTTTAAAAGCTGTTTGTGTTCGACAGTTTAACCGCTGATTATTGAGTGTTTTTCCCCTATTAAGTATTATTAGTATTAAGTGTTACATTGTATCCTGTTATTCTGTGTTTTATTGTCTACCGACCCTTGCCTTGCATTTTGGTTTCTCACTCTGGTTTTGCCCCATTGGATATTATATACTTTCACAGATTTCAACATTATTCCTTACATATAATATAACTTCGATGTTTAAAGCAGACAAAAGCAGTAGTTTCTGTGTTTACCATTTGTTATTGGCTCCTATACTGTGTTTTGTAGGTCAGAGAGAAAGCGAGTTGAACAAAAAAAACAGTATAGTTATGTGTAATTATTTCCATTGATCAGCTCTATTTCAAAATTCATCGAAAAGCCATTAGTTTCAAGAAATCTCTCTCTTCCCAATTCTCTCCACTCTTCAGCGCTCCCTTTAAGGAGCCATGCTCTGTATCCTAGCAACAAGGCTCACTCTCTCAAAGATCTGCAGTGTCTGTGGCAAAGGGTGAGTGCATAGTTACCATCTGATTTCCCTGACATGTCACTTGCATGCTTATAAAATACAGCAACAAACTTATCCTTGCACTCCAATTGTTCAGTAGCTCATGGATTGTTAGGAATTGATGAAAAAGTTCCTTTTCTTTAGGTGCTCTTACAAACCCATCGGAGAAGCCATTTCATAGAAGGTATTGTTCAGTTTAAACTAGTATTTTGTAATAGCACACTAAAATGTCATTTTTGAGAGTTCAGGGAACTGAAATAATACATATTAAGTAATCATTATAGAGTGACTGCCAGAAGCAATGAATATGAGAAGTACTGCTCTAGAGAATATTAATCCTGAAATTGTTTCCCAGAGACAACCCCTATAACCGCAATCGAAATTAATTACGGGATTGAGGTATGATTTGTACAAATATGAAATTCATGCATTCAGCCGTCAACAAGAGTGGCATAGAAGGTCTTATGCTGCCTTTGCAATTAGATAACTTGTATTGGGGAATAATTCTCTGTGGTTTCCACCAACAAATGAGTTTTCAGCCCTTCCACGCAGCGCTCTAAGAAAAGCTCATCAGGACATGTGGTGTAACGGCAAACCCCTTCAGGCAAGGAACTGACCCTTCACTGCTGGCTTTTGTGTTCACACTCATGCTGAACGCACCAGGGAAGAAAGACCAGGTCAGTCAGAAAGTGCAAATGACACTTCAGTCTCTGTTGCAACACTGAAAAAATGCATTGAGGATTAATGATATCTCCCAGTGAGACAGCACTAGCCTAGATTAGCATATGGAGTGGAAAAATCTTGGTCAGTCTTATTCATATTTTAAAGAGGTATTGCCTTACTAAGAAAAAAAGTAACTAAAAATAGAATGATTCCAGACTTGGGTAAAATTTAAACAAATAAAAGGTATAAATTGACTCCTTTTCAGTTTAGAAGTTAGAATGAACTGGCCACACCCCATATAATTAAAGGGATAACTTATCTAGAGATGAACATTTTGTCACCCTCATGTCGTTCCAAACCCGCTTGACTTTACTTCTGTGGAGCACAAATGGAAAATTTTACTGGTTGCTCTTTCCTTGCAATTATTCCCCATGGGGCAGAAGCTTTCAAGCCTCAGAAAAGGACTCAAAAGCACCATAAAAGTGGTCCATAAGTCGCCCGCTCTATATTCCAAACCTTCTGAAGTCTGAATTTACTGAATTGCAATTCAAACAAACCTTGTAAGCCTGCTTTTATTTTGTTTGGCTTCTCGTTTTAAAGAATTTGGGCTAAATTAAAGCATTTAGGAAATGATGTTTGTCAACCATGGTCAAAGTTAATTTATGAAAATACCCCTTATGTTTTATATTTTCTTACTGCAAGAAGTTTTGCAGTTTTGCTGCATCAAATCAGATTCAAATCAAATTTTGGAAGTTAAACAGCATTTTAATCTCTGTGTAATTCTGAATGGCTTGTTCTTATGAAATGGTAATTTTGTATAAATATGATAATCCTTCAGCAAAGTACTGAGGTATTACTGTAGATATGTCATTGTATGGCAACACAAAAGATAAAAGGTTAGTTTCATTTCAGAAACAGCCCTTGTGTGACATTGTCATTTTTCTTTTATTCCCTTTATTGAAATAAAGAACAACCATTTTACCAAGGGCCAAAGCAACAATTTGTAACATGCTGCAGTGGCAAATACCAAAGCAGCAATGGACCTCCTTATTGGTTCTTTGTTTATGCAAAAAGCTTTGTTTAATCCTGCATATTATTCTCTTTCATCATTGTGTTTGCAATGACATGAAGCACTATGTTTTTCCTGAACACAAAGAATTGTTTGCTTTCCTTATTCTTTTTTTATTTTTTTTGATTGCCATGCAATAATGGCTATAGTTGTAACTTCAAGGCTTCATAGCATTTATATTTAGAGCAGAATTACAATTTCCAACACTTGTTTTCAGTATTAAAGCTTTCAGGTACATTATAAAACAATAGTATTGTTCAAATTCAATTACCTTAAACTACCTTGAGGCTGTTGTGGGTGGTGTTTTCCACAAGAACTAACTGTTGCTTTAAAAATATATATGACAGTGTTGTTTCTGTCTTACAACTTTTCTTAGACAATATTGTTTAATTGTCTTTTTTTCTGGTGACAGTGACAAAATAACCTTGGTTATTAACTCAATATGTCAATGGTTTCATGAAGAAAATGGATTTGTGATGACTGAGTCGGGATCCTAGTGTTTGAATTACGCTGTGTGAAGCGGTGTGCGCCTAGGGCAGGAAACAGCTGCCCTCCCTCTGGCTTCATTGATCTGAAATTTCACCCCTGGATTGAAGAGCAACTTTTATTATTTAGTTTTAATTACCCCCTCAACCCTCTCTCACACAGGTTAGTGTAGAGACATAATCCCCCGGAGGGTCAGCAGCCAACTGGAGCTCTGGGGACCCGCACATACTGACTGTGAAGGACAGCGAAATAGACCTGTCAGGCACGGCTTAAAGCTTGCCAAAGCTTTGAAAGAAGGAGGAATAGTAGAGACTGGACGTGAACTGGGTGCTCGAGATTATACGGTGCTTTTTCCGCAGATGAACGGAGGCATTTGACAATGGCCAAAATGTATCTGATGTACAATGATGGTACTTCAGCTCTGGAGACAACAGTGCCTCTTTCTGGCTTTCCAGTCCTCCAGGTACTCTTTCAGGGACAGAGGCTAGTAAATGGCCTAATGGAGTACAATTATAACTCTGGAATTATGCATCCATTAGCAGTTGAAATGGCTATTTGAATTTAATTTATAAGCGAGACGTTAAGATCATTACCGCCTCCCTTTTTACACTCCGGGGCCAATTTCGCCATTGCTCAAACACCAGTCACAGCCTTATTTACTTTTTCACAGACTCTTATGTGGAATAAAATGCACAGTAATTCACCTGATACTTGTGACATTGCAATAAGATAAATCTCTTGTCAGAAAATCAGAGCTCAGACAGTTTATTAGATTACGATTTTAAGGAATTTGTACGTTAGAATGAAAGGGTGTGATCCTCTCGACGTACAGTCGCTCTGTTATTAAATTGCACATTTGCTGCTTATTTTGCAACAGGCATTATCCCCATGACGGAAATCTAGGAAAGTATTAAAGGGTGGAGAGAGAAAAATTGCTGCACACAATCCTGGCTGCATCTCCAAACAGTAATAATTTGGCAATAATGGGCAATTCATTGCTTGATTCTTTGATGTATTTCCGACTTAATAATCTCAAAGCAAGGCCGAACCTCAAAGGATTTTGCAGACTGCATAGAAAAGCACTGAAGCCAGCCTTTTATGGCTGCCTACTCATATCAGCAAGCTCTCTTTGTTTCCTTCCCTGACATAAAAGATCATATTGAATTCAATTATAGCTTACCGCTATGGCCAAAGTTGCCTGTTTACTTGTGGCTCAATAATGCTACTGCGCAGTCACATTGTCCGCCTGATTAAAAATGTCAGCAGAGTCTCATAAGTGACAGATGGACTTAGATATTGTTTCTTGGTATTTTTAGTGCAGAAACAGGTGTGTGTTTCCAGGGAGCGCTGCGAGATTCGTTCGTGGTCTGTTAGCGATGAGGCACGCTCGTAGGTGACCGGAGTCTTGCCCTCCTTGTCAAAAACAGGATGGTGTCCGCCGGTCATTTTTGTCAGAGAACAGGCTGATTTGCCAGCCGTGATTGTCGAAAGCTGCTGTCGACACAAGTGCGAGGTGTTATGGAGGCACCAATCAGGCTGACAGATCTGAGCGTGGTGAGGGAACTGCCTGAGCTCATTTTCAAACATCAGGAGAATGAGCAGACAAGAGGGTGCCTTTGACTTTGCCAAACCCCTCAGTGAGGTGAAACGGCTTTGTGGCTGAAGTGTTTCTGAAGCCCCCTGAAGACCTTGTCCATCTGTTCCCCCCGGCCTCTCTACTCCCACTTGTCATTCATAGAGTAAACAAACAATCTAGTGCTTATTTATCCTGGACACTACTGGCCACCAGATACCAAAACTTACACTTCCTCCATGCCATTTCATTGGCCTGTAAGGAGTTCCAGATCAATGACAGAAACAGATTTCATAGCTCCATGTGGTTAAATGGAGTATTTAAGACACAAAAAACATAATGAATATTAAAACTGATATTTTTAACCAAGTACATTTAAATATGACTGTCAACAGTAAAAAATATTCACTGGCTTTAAAATGTACTAAAATGACATATGACATAAATCAAAGCACATGGCACACAGTGTTCGGAGAAGAACACTGCAAAATATGATAGGAATAAGGTGCTTGTCTATGGCCTACTGCAGTACAAGCCCCGGGTCAGCTGCGCGTGACAAACGCTACCAGAATGAAAGCACAATTGGCGCTCACTGCTCCTGCTCTTAACAGTTTACATGATCTGGCTCTTTATTTGTATTTATTTATTTATATATCAAAATATATTAACTGTAAGAGCATCTACGGCATATCGCGTTGGCCAAAACACACAAGGAAACGCATTGTGAAAAAGAATATCACAGACATCGCATTCGGACTCTAGAATTATCACAGATGTTGTGAGAGAAAAACACAGACATGGCAGTTTCGGATGGGATTAAAATCACCAAGTACGTCTGTGAAACAAAACATTCTCTAACGACCCTTGTAAAACTAGTCCCATATTCTGAATGCCTTTGTCAGAATTTAAATGAGCCATTTTAATCTAGATTAATCTACATTAATTTCAAAATTAATCTAGATTAAAAAAATGTATCTGTGCCCACCCCTAATATATATATATATAAAGTGGACTATCTACCTACTCATACACTCATAGTACTATGCATACATAAATCCACACAGTATATATTTTGAAAATATTTACATGTCGATACTTATATACACAATTTATTTTATAAAAAAATATATTTAATATATAAACATACAAATAGAGAGACAGAGAGATTTTTTTAATGTTGTTGTTGTTGTCGTATTATTATATATTGATGTTTATATATATATATATATATATATATTGTGACGAGGCAGCCGGCCTCGCAGGCCAATCATCGCCTCCCCCGTCCTTCAGCGCCGCCCTTCTCCAGGTCTCCGACGGGAGTGGGCGGATGAGAGGAGGGGCGTAGAACTGTGTACGTCT
>JAUCMU010000104.1:14415835-14439387 GCA_032275025.1 Enteromius treurensis
TTATGTACATGTACTGAACTGTTATTATTCAACCATGCCAAGGTAAATTCAGTTTTTCATTCTATGGCACCTTTAAGAATTTAAGACCCTAATATACCAATGTTATTAGTAGCTGTATCTGTTCTTGCTTTCAATCTAGGTGTGGCAATGTAAACTGGGCCAGAAGATCAGAGTGCAACATGTGTAACACCCCTAAATATGCCAAACTGGAGGAAAGGACAGGTACAGCTTTGCATTTGTTCAAAATGGAATTTTCGCAAATTTATTTTTTTATTTATTTTTTTTTTTTTTTGCATATTGACTGCAACATTATGAGTTTGTTTAATATTGTATGTTTGATGCACGTGACAGGATATGGTGGAGGGTTCAACGAGAGAGAGAATTTAGTCTACAATGAGCGAGAGGAATCTGATGGCGAGTATGATGAGGTCAGTGGGATTTATTAAAAAAAAAAAAAAAATTAAGGTACTCACTGATGACATTTTCACAATACATGTGTTCTTCTGGACAGTTTGGGCGTATTAAAAAGAAATATCGTGGAAAAAGCAAGAAGGATAATGAAAAGAAAGAGGAACCAAAAAAACCTGATCCGAAACCTGATGATAATGATGAAGACGATGACGAGGATGATGATGACGAAGAAGGAGATCTTTCAAAATACAAGCTTGACGTAAGAGAGTTTATTCTGTAGTTAGTGGTCCCCTAATTTGTTGCTGACTGAAACTTTTGACCACACTGTTGATTGTGAAATGAGTACAATAGTCGGTCATAAAGAACGGATTTGAAAAATCAGTATATGAATAGATATGATGAACCTACCATCACAGGTTTTGATGTGCTATTGATCTTAATCCTGTTAGGATGATGAAGATGATGAAGATAGTGCAGATTTGTCCAAGTACGAACTAGACGCTGGTGATGAAAAGAAAGGGAGTCCCTCCGGCTCCTCGCGGTCATCATCTCGCTCGTCCAGTTCAAGTTCCCGGTCTAGGTCCAGGTAAAGGGTACAGGTCAAGGGTAACTCCAGGCAAATGTCAGTATCAGCTCAAATCTTTATTCAAATCTCATCACATAATTCTGTTTTAATGTTTAATTTCTGTCTTTCCCTCTTTAATAGCCTTTCTTTATTGACATGACAGAATAAATCTTGATGTTCGTTGCTGTTCAATTTATTAATAATTAATGCCATCACTGCAACTAAGTATTTTAAAGGCTAAAAAAAAGCCAAAGCTGATCTTTTTAACACTTATTTTTTTGAGGTTTTCACCAGAGGATTTTTAATTTTACTGGAAAAATTGGAAATTTGTGTTTTTTGTTTTTTTTGTTGATGTCGGTGTTTTGCAGATCCCGGTCCAGGAGTTCGTCCAGTTCCAGATCTCGCTCTCGCTCCAGGTCCAACTCCAGGTGAATGAGGTCACATGCACTCTCCAGGAGAGTGTGTGTATAAAAAGCCAGTGGTTGTTGTAGTGAACTCTTTGTCCTTCTTAGCCTGAACAGAAATCGGCTTTTGATCACAATAAAACAAATGAATTATAAAATGAGGGTGCCGTGAGGAACAATGAGGTTTAGCTTAATTTCTTTGGGAATATTTGACTTCTTGTTCTCAGCGTAAATGTCTAGAGCTTTTTTGTGCTGGTTACAATCATCTGGAGCTGTTGATTATTCAGTGTCCTAGTTCTCAATTTATCTGGTAACATTGTGACATCTAGCAGGCACTTAGGGCTGTAAGTTGGACTGATTCTTTCTGACAGGTTCAGCTTTGTTCTTCTGAAAGTTCAGTCGGTCAGACCTGCAGTTTTAGACTTTTAAAAAAAGTTTTGGTTTCACTTTATTTTGATGGTTCCTTTAACGTATTCTGTTGATTATAAGTGTCATTGCACCTACATATCTACTAACTCTCTAGAGTGCTAGCAGAGTATTAGTAGACTGGTAGGGTTAGGGTTTGAATAAGTTGATATGTACTTGCAAAGTTACTTATAGTCAGTATAGTGTCTTTTGGGAGACCATCACAATAAAGAGTTGGCAGATATTAATTAGAGAGTGTACTAATATTCTAATGAGAGTTAGTTGACATGTTGGTGAAAAGCTACTTATTGTCTACAAAAGGGACCATCAAAATAGTGTCACCAAAGTTTTAATAATTACTGTATTATTTAGAGATGTTGGGGGTCCCTTTGATAATGTTATTATAGTAATCTCTGTAATGATACTTGTTGACCTCATGGGAATGCTTATTTATCCCCTTTGAAAGATCCAGCTCCATATCAGGAAAGGGTTCTGCTTCCTCAAAGAAGAGGTCTCGCTCTCCTTCGTCATCGCCTGAGGGAGGCCAGAAGAGGTCCTCCTCTGGTGGCCGCAAAAAAAGACGCACACGATCGCACTCGTCTGAAAGGTTTGGTGTAACACATGGTGTCCTGGATACCAGGCGTACTTCTGCATTATACACAGGGCTCAGTGATATGGCTGTACATTCTTGTAACAATGTGACACAATTGCGCTTTTCTCTTTACAATACATTTTTTATGCTTTGTTTTGATTTCAAAAACCAAATCACATAATCGGTCATGGTCTTTTTCTTTCTCTTTGTCTCTTTCTTTCTGTCTCTTTGTAGGCGCAGAGGCTCATCTGGATCATCCCACTCTGGCTCAAGCTCAAAACAGAAATGATTAACAAAAGAAACAAATCTTTCTAAAACTGCATGTTGTTGTTTTTTTTTTCTTTCCTTTTTTGTTTTTTTCAAACTAGTTTTTTTTTGGGGGGGGGAGGCAACTGTTTTAATACACATTGATTCTATGAAAAAAAGAAATTGCGCACCTCTTCACGTAACGTCTTCTCAGTAGTTTATCATTAACATCTAGCCAAATGTCTAAAGAGTTTCTCGAGGTGTAAAGTCTGTAGTGCCAATGGGTTTATAGAGAAATAACATCAAGTCTGTGGCTATAAATGACACATATCTTCTGGTCATCCACCATTTTGTAAGGAAATTATGCAAATTATATTGCAAAATTATATTTGATTCATCCCATTGTCAGACATCATTGCGGACAGAATAGCCAATTAATTAGCAAAACACTTGTTGATTTAAAAAGATGCTGGTTTTATAGATCTTTACATGAAACCATCAAACGTTGATGGCTTAAACATTACTTAACCATTTCAGCAATGCCAGCATCTTATAGAGAGCTTTTCCTCTGAGGTGTAACATTGCCTTGTCTAATTGTGTGCGTTAAAGGTAAGTATGTTTTTTCTATACTTGTAGAGATTTATTTTCTTTTGGAGAGATAGATGAAATGTGAAAATGTTGTGTGTCCTTTTTGTCAGGGTTTTTTTTTTTGTGTAACGAGTTTATCATCTATCATTTGTGGAACTAAGAAACTGTAGATGACTCAAGTGGAAAAACTCAAATTGCTGATAACATAAATAACTGGATTGGTTTTTTGTGGTCAAATCAAATTGAGAACATGTGAAATATCACCCTCCCCCTTCTAACATACAAAATAAACAAATGTTTTACTGTTCATTAATGCAACATGTGTAACCAACATGAATAAACACTTGTTAATCTGAAACTTTTGTACTGTGTATTTTTTCATGTTGCTTCATTGCATTGGGTGATGTATTGAGAGCTTTTTCCCACAGATTTGTGTTCCATCTGCTATCGAATTATCTTTACCTTTTTACTTAGTGCAAGTAGAATCTATAAAGAGTGATGTTTGCAAAATTATATATATATATTAATTAGTAACGTTTGTTCAATTTGCTTCTTCACCCGTCTACTTTTACCGTTATATATTTAGCATTTTATTAGTCGTGTATGAATTACTAACCATTTCTGATGGACAAAAATACTGCGCTGCAGACTCTAATGATAATCGTTTTAAAAAGATCGTTTTTCGTGCGCTAGGTGGCACTTGTTGCGTTCAAACCCATCTGTGAGCTGGTGGTTTGGGTTTGGGTAATTGCCTTAGAAAAAACATTTATCGTTCTTATTCATCCCTTGTATGAAGATTTGTCTATATATGACAAAAATCAGTACGTTTAGCGATACTTTTAAATTAATCCCTTTTTGAAAAATGTAAAAAAATAAAAATAAACCTACTTAAAGTTTTTGTAAGGCAATATTGCGCGCTCCCTCTACAACTATTGTTATAAATGTTTTGTCAGAAGTGTTCCTACAGTCATACTAATATTTGTTCCATTAGTCTAAGAATTTAAGTCATACTATTTCCCTAGAGCAACAAAAATAAAGAACCAACTTAAATTACAAATTTATCTATTCACTTACAGCAATATTTTTTCCTTGAAGTACAGATCTTGCTGTATCCTACATAACTTTTTCTGTCGTCTTTCTGAGCATGTTTTAGATTTCCATAAGGGTCGCTCCTCCTCTGTTTATAGCGCGCTCTCGGACAGCCAAACGTACAAAGTGAGACAGAAGTCAAGCGGGCTTCACTGAGGACTCCACCTGTACCAAAGGCTGCTGTGGCCATGAACACTCTTCCTGAAAAAGGATGACATCTAAATGTCAGTCTTCAGATGTGCTGTCGCAAAACCTGACAGCTGGAACCGTGATGTGGGAGTCGAACCTCACCAGAGCTTCACAGGACGGCGCAGGCAAGAGCGCCAGCTGCGGCTCCGTGTCAGTGTTTTTTCCCATCACTATGATGGTCACTGGAATGGTCGGAAACTCTCTCGCTATGTTGCTAGTTTATAGTGCGTACAGAAAAAAGGAGAATAAAAGGAAGAAATCGTTTCTGCTTTGCATCGGCTCTTTGGCCTTAACTGATCTTTTCGGCCAGCTGCTCACAAGTCCGATTGTTATTTCGGTGTACAGAGCAAATCTGAAATGGAAACGCGTGGACGCCTCGGGAACTCTGTGCGCTTTCTTTGGGGTGTGCATGACCACTTTTGGCTTGTGCCCACTCTTTTTAGCCAGTGCCATGGCCATTGAGAGAGCCTTGGCCATCACTGCTCCTCACTGGTACTCACATTACATGAAAACCAACGTGACCAAGCAGGTTTTGCTCATCATCTGGTGCCTGGTTTTGCTTTTTGCCTTATTGCCCATTGCTGGGGTTGGAAAGTATACTTTGCAGTGGCCAGGCACTTGGTGCTTTATAAGTACAGGTGACAAGGACGTAACGGGAAATACGTTTTTTGCCACGACTTTTGCTGCATTGGGGATATTTTCTTTGCTGGTGACGTTGTCGTGTAATGTTGTGACCATCCGTGCTTTGGTTACACGTTGCAGAACGAAGGCAACCTCGACCCAGTCATCTAAGCAATGGGAGAGGTTAACAACAGAGACTGTTATTCAGTTGATGGGCATTATGTGTGTGCTGTTGACATGCTGGTCACCTCTACTGGTATGTATCATATCAGCTTTTGCCAGATACACTTACTAGTAGTTATCAGATGAAAGCATGCATGGTGTCATTCCTGCTTAAACTTAAGTGTGCACAGCTATAAACTGCAGTTTTTTTGTATAATATCCTATTTGAATAGGATATTGAACATAATTGGATATATGAATTCCTATGTAAAGGTGAACTCAACAGGCCAAGCACTTTACTACTGTATATGTTGGTGGACTACTTCTTGTCATATATTTTTGAGCAGTTATTTGAGACTAGTTAGTGTTTTTTTACACTGGGATTTTTCCCTAGACTGTCTTTTGTCAGTCTTGAGTCTTGTCATTTCTTCCCAGTTATGTCATATCAAAAGTAGGCCCATGTGGAATATGCAAATTCAGATTTTCTTACTGTGAATTTTTTTTTTGTACAATGGGAAACTGTTTATGTTATGGCTGAAATGGACTGAAATAATTAGTAATCATTTATTTTAAACATTCACATTTTAATGTTTACTTGTCCAATTTTAGTTAATACATATGCAGTATAAACTGATCTCAATATATTAGCATAATAAAATTAAAATAATATTTATACAGCCTCAGTTCCCTGGAATTGAGAATACAGAACTTGAACTGGTAGCTACAGCCAAAAAACATTCTGAAATGAGCCAGAATGTAAAAAAAAAAAAAAAACAGCAAATAACTGCTGTAAAGAATTATAAGCGCAAGTATATTTTTCTTAGTGTGAAAGAAAACAATATTCATATATTATATCCACTGTGGTGTGTCTTCTCCTGTTCTGCAGGTCCTTATGTTGAAAATGATCTCAACCCAAACATCCTCGCATCAGTGCAATTCTGCTGCTGTAGCTCTCTCATCCCAGGAATTACAGATGGACTGTAACTTCTTTCTCACAGCCATACGTCTGGCCTCGCTCAATCAGATTCTGGATCCATGGGTTTACCTGCTCCTAAGAGAGATTCTCCTGAGGAAGTTCTGCCAAGTGGCCAGCGCAGTTTCCAAGTGCTCACTGGATGCGCAAAAAGACACCCCTCTAGACGCCCCAAACAAAAAGGCCATTCAGAATGAAAATGTTCATAAACAGTCCCTGGACATAGAGAACAGTAACTTGAACGGGGGAAATGAGGAACAGTGACTCGAGGAGAAAATAGCAGAGGACATAGTCACCCATGGTCAGAATAATAATGAGCTGGATTGTATTTATGGATTCTTTTGTGTTGGTGTCAGTCAAAGAGATTTTGTTCATGGTTACTCAGCAGCCTTTAAAATGCAACAAATCGGCAAGACCTTAAAATAATTACATACGCAGGCCTTCCCACAATTATGGATTGATCTCAAAATATCACATATGTTACAAATGGAAACAAATTTTTCAAAAGTTGTGGGAATCCTGCATATACAACAGCAATATTAGCAAATTAGATTTAGATAAACAAAAGCAAAATATTTGCCAGCTCCCATGGAGACTGAATATGTTAAACTGCATTCAGTGTTGGTACTATATAGCAAAATTCTTTTATTCAGCTGCCAAGAAAATAAACCGAAAGGAATATTTCTTAATGCTAATTTATGATCTGTTATATAACATTTCAGAGCTGTTTATTGTGCAGCAAAGCACTGAATGGTCTCAAATACTTTTCTCTAAACTCCTCATCCTCGTGGCTCATTTTAAACCTCTCATAAACTATAAAATTCTCTTTAAACTGATTGTGTGCATTTCTCAATGCCAAGCCTGCAGATCTCTTTTTGATACTGATAACTGTAACCTTGGGCACATTTAATTAAATTTTATGTGTGAGTTTTTCAGCTGGATTCCTGAGTAGAGTAAATGTAAAAGTGCAAAGTAATTTAATAGTTTAGTGAGATGCTTTCTGGTCTTGGAACAGTCCAGTCCGAGTATTCATTTTAATAGCCAATATTTGATACACTGAGTGCCTCAAGGTGCTGCATCCTTTTATGTGCAATATTCCTGATCATATCAATTGTTGAAGACTTTAAAATTCAAATGCGTTTTCAACAGATGATGATTAGTCATTCATGGAAATTGCTTTTTTATACCAGCTGTTGTCAGGGGGCCATTAAAGCTTTGTTCTGTTCTTATTTTGCATCCTTTTAGTGATAAATTACATAACATTTGAGGTAGTTTGACTTATAAAATATTTATTGACTTGAAATATTTTATGACAGCTATGACTGGTGCAGCTGTTTTCTATTATTCTTGGCTGATAAGACTGCATTCAGTCATTTTTGTTTGTTGAATTTTTTATTAAACATACATAAATTATTGGCAAGGAAGATTGAAGTTGTTCTTGTAATTGGGCCCTTCAGTTACACATCTGCAATTATGCATATTGCCATGTGTGACTGAACATCATCTTAGCATATTATATGTTTTCACTGTGCAGTTGGTTATTGTTATATAGAGGACCCATGGACCATCCTTTATGCTAAACAGCAAGCTATATCCATGACACTCTACAAATATGTTTGTGATGTTTTATACAATATTAGAAAGAAAAGGTGGTCTAATTGAATCTTTTTGAAAATACTGTGTTTCGAAATCTCTGAAGCCAGCTTAAATCTCCATGAAACTAAAAGTGTTTGCGTTAATGATTTTACACCCTGTCGATTATAAGAAAACGAGCGAGAAAGATGCAAAAGCAGGAAAGAAAAAAGGAAGAGGCAATATGATGTATTCTCCTGGAGGTCAGAGCTCTATGAAATTGTTGGATGTAAAAAGGTGCCGTGAACAGTAAATACATTCGGAAGATTGCATTGGAGTAAGAAATTGCTAGTTTTCTGATTCCACCAAAAAAGAGCTTTTGGCATATCCAAATAATAAGCTCGTGATTTCTGATTGCTCTGGAAATTATGTGGTGTTTGCAAAAGTGCACAGTTGTCAGTGGGAACCGGAATGCTTTTGTAAATGGATATAACATTTGACATATGCTATCAGGAGGTGATTACAGAGTAAAATTTATGAAACTGACATGGGACTTAATTAATAGTGAAATGAATGTGGCTCAGGCTGCACTGTCAGACGCCTAGTGGTGCTTAACTTGCTGTTGTCCGCTTGGGTAGCTGCTGAATAGGGTGATGGAAAAATAGTATGATTGCATAAAATTTCATTGCCAAATTAAAAGTTCCAGTGTATCCTTAAGTACAAAAGCAGATCTGCTGTCAGCTCACCGGTGCATTGGGCTGATAAAGAACATCTGACTTGTGACCATTCAGTGTTTTCAGTGTATGAATGTGACTGCTTCCTGTTTAGTACACTACAGCTGTTCAGAGCATTGTATTTATGTTGTCAAAGGCATCTCATCTGAGTTTCTTTCATATATATAGGTTTATTCATTATTTATATTTTTCATATACTCGCCCATTTGGTTTTGGTTTTGAAGGAGAGCTTTTAAGGTTTGAGTAAAAACACCATAAAAGTAAAAAAAAAACACATCTGTTCATCACACAGAGCCAATGTATGGCTTCAGAGGAAAAATATAATTAATGCAAACATTGTATGGACTACTTTCATGTTGCTTTCAAGTCCCTTTTGAAGTTCCTGTCACCCTTCTTTGTAATTTCTTGGAAGAAGAAAAAAATCATTCATGTATTATCCAAACTGCTGCTGCTATGTAGAGATGATAGGGAGAAAAAATCACAGTTTGCAATTGATTCTTTCTTGTTAATGTACTATTCAATGCAAAGCCTTTCATCTATTTGTGTTGCGTAATTAAGTATCAATACATTTTTTCTCCAATGCAAGTGGAACTACAGAGCACCACTGATTTATCTGTAATCGTAATTCATGATATATGCACAGGCAATAAGAGTTGCCAGGTAATGTTTGCATGTGAAGCCACCAGCAAATCATTTTAGATCATAACCCGCCTGTGAATGTCCTAATGCCAGATGCCAAATTACGGATGCCACGGAGTGTGGCAAGTCTGCATTACAAACGACAGGGTTTCATGAATGTATTTGGAGTTTTACATTTATTTATCGTGTAAGACAACATGTGCAGCTCTGGGACTCCGTTCACAGCTAGAGCTGTCATTAGGCTTGTATCAACAGATGGTCGTGGCACTGCTTGTGTGTTTTTGATAAGAAATGTTTGCATATGCTTGCAACTGTTTGACATGTCTACTAACTGCTCTGATGTGCTTGCCTTGTAATGGTGCTTCTAAAGTGTATCATTATTTGATTCTGTGCTGCTTGCGTTTTCCATTCACCGGGATGGACTGTGTTTCATGCCATTATCATAATTTAATCTGGTAGGAGGTTGGGGTATACCAAAGTGCTTCTGTAATAGTAAACACCCCCATCCGTTTTGCACAAGCAGGTTGAAATGGTTGCCACATTTTCCATCATTTGTGTTACTGAGGAATTATTTGAAATTGTTGTTTTGTTCAGGAAATTGTTTAATTGCTCATTATATGACTAATACGTAACCAGTCACTGATTGTCAGTGGATACATGAATTATCATAGTTGTTATTTGGCTCAAAGAGAGATGGCTTCTCATTTCAAATCCATCTGTATGTTAACAATGTATTAACACTGTAAAAAATAATATGAATCTAAAATGAGAGATACAATAAAAAAAAAAAATAAAGAACTCACACTGAATCTATTTATAGGGTCTATCTGAATGGAAAAGAAGGCTGTGTTTTAAGATGTATTTTTAAGTTGACTGGCTCTTATTCCCTTTCAAAAGGACCAAAACACAGCATTCTGTCATTATTTACTCAACCTCATGTCTTTCTTGAAATCCTGCTTAATAATTCCTCAGCTGTTTCACACAAGAACGAAAATCATGAGGGTGTGTAAAGAGAGAATTGTAATTTTTGGACTAATTATTGCTTTTAATTAACATTACAAATAAATCAACTTGTGTATAGAGAATTACATGAAAGTTGTATTTATGCAGATCTCTGGTTTGAAGGCCATTGGCGTTTTCAAGGGGTCAAACAACTCCTTGACATTTAGCTCCCAGAGGTTCACAATCAGACAAGAGTTGTTGATCTTGTCAGGACCACTATTTATGCACAAACGTATTGCCTGTGCTAACATTTTTTTGTGTGATGTGACACAAAAGTTCCCACATCTCTGCAGGCAAAGATATTTATGTACTATTTAAGCTTTATTCTTTCTGTTTTTTACATTTGATGTGCTGAGAGCATTTCCTATTAATTACAGAACTGTGATCAGCTTTGTAATCAGAACTGTTGTCTTTTGTTCCAGTGTTAATGAGCTTGCCTTTGCTTCTGAAATTGAAAACGCAAGACAACATGCCCTCTGGTCGTCTCCCAGTCATTTAGCAATTGTTTAATTTGTTCACTGCAATCTGCAAATGAGATAAAAGGGGTCTCATTGGTTGTTTCCATACATAATAACATTATTTGGATAATTATTGTTAAACTAGTCTCTAAAATCAATGTAGATACTTGGATGTATTATAAAATCCTCAATGTTGAATGCTTTTTAAAAATGTTAACATTGTTTCTTGATTATTTTGTTATTTTAACTTAGTGCATAGAGATAAATCTCTACAGGTTTCATTTTATTCATCTCTACAGGTTTCACTTTCTAATGATCCTTCAGAAAAGGGAACAAAAATAGCGACTGCATCAGAAGATAGATAAGAGACCAAGAGGCTGTTCAATCCATTAGTGACTATAGTGAAGATCCAGCATACTGCACAACCGGCTAATGTGGATAATGGCTATCTGGCAGTCTGGCTCTCTGCAGCTGTACGTGTGCCAAGATGCCTACCAGAAATTATTCAATAAAATAAAACAAAATTCTTAGATTCTCCAATTTAGATATTAAGGTAGTGAGAGTTGTAATGAGATTTTCAAAGCACTTTTTCACAAATGCTCAATCACCATAAATCCATAGTTGATGTATATTCTTGTTAATATGAAACACCATATTAAAATGTTTTTAAGCTTTTTCTTTTAAATATTTATTTGTTACATATAATTGATCCTGAATGATCTCAGATGTTTCAGGATGCAAAGATGTAACATTGTATTCATTATTTTTTCATGAGGTGACTCTAAAAATCCTAAATGCTAATCTTGATCATTGTTACTTGAGTAATATTTTTGCAGCAGTCTCAGAAGGGTAACATGCTCATTATTTAGTGATTTTCTCAGTACCTGAGTCTTAAATGCTATCACCAGTAGCTTGCTTTGTCGTTGAAACTCTTAATAGGTTAAAACTGTTGCTATGGGGATTGTACAAATATTAGTTTACACAAAACAGTTTGCAAAGTATTTATCTACTAATGAAGTCAGTTTTATAATTACAGTCCATAAACAATAAGTCCGCCTCTTTAGCTTCTGGAAAGGCTTCAGAGGCTGGACCTCTAGAAAACACTGCAAAGACACTTACATGTATAGAATACAGAAAATGATTATAACTGAAAATGAAATGAGTCAAAATATAAAATTAACAAATAACCCAGAGCACTTTCTAGACATGAATAGTAATATTCAACCCATTCTATTTTTCTTTGTTTCCAGTACAAATTGTTGAGAGATTGAAGACAAGAAGACCACAAGGATCTGATTAAAGAATTTAACACTAGGTGGACTTATTTTGCTGCCAGACACTTCAAAACAACCTGTTATATAACAGCACATCATGTAAAGCCCTTTGTGGTTACTGAGCAACTTTTCCACAGCAAAGCTTATTTTTCAACTGGTTTCCCATGACTAAACAAAATTTGACACGGAGTAGACTAAACAGTGCTAGCATCACAGTTAAACATGATTTTTTTTTTTTCAGTTTTTTTGCTCTTTTGTCTCTTCATTAGACAGACAGTGATGAAAAGACATTAAGTTTATTAATGAAACTCAAATGTATTCAGTATAATAATCTAACAAATGTACCTTTAATTGATGATCGCTGCTTAGTTGCTTCAAAGCCACTAACCCTGTTCACTTATAACATTTTATACTTTTTAACATGTTTGGCTTATACAGGTATGGCGGTAGTTAAGACAAATTAAGAGAATTAGTGCTGTTAAAGATAAGGCAACGGCAGCGGCACCTACCATCAATTACTCAATAAATAGGCTATCTTGGTCTATGTTTATAAAACTCTACTCGAGTAAACATAACTTATTCTCTGCATTAAGTTAACTAATTGGTACTGTACATACACCAGTACGTACATAGTAAGTATAGTAAAATAGGACTGTAAGTCCACCGTTACACAAACATTACATAAGAATTACCAGTTCTTCAAACTTATTGTATAGTAATGTGTATTAGTTACCATATTCTGATATTACCTGCAGGTAACCATTTTTACACACAGTTTTTACTACAATGTCACTGTGATTAAAACATATTTTACTAGGTGTACTTTGTACGAATGACCACACTAACCCACCCATAAAATTACTTGTTACAAAAATTGTGCCAAATTGTGATTCTTTTATGAGCACATGCATTCAAACCACTGATCTATAATAGAGAACATTATATAGATCAGTGGTTCAAACCTATGATCGCATGATCACATCTCATCTCTCTATAAACTGAGCTACACCACCCCTGAGTCACCTGGCAGATAAAATAGTACACTATATTAATATGCAAATGTTCTGTTGCTGATAGGGGCGCAATTGTAGTATATGCTCTGATGGGTCGTATTTCATTGGTTTTGCACAAACAGCCTATATGCGTGTATTAGTTGAGGTACAGGTTGGAGCTAGTAGAACATACATTTACATACACTTCAGGTAAGTACCTTGTGTTACCGCTCATTTGTCTGTAGGTACAAAATCAATCAATCAACCAATCAATCAATCAATCAATCAATCAATCAATCACTTTTATTTATAAAGCGCTTTTAACAATATAGATTGTAGCAAAGCACTGAACACTATCAAGTAGGAAATTGAGTGATGGTAATGTATAATGACAAGATTAAACTATTTTTTTCTTAAATGTAGAGACGGTCTTTGTAATCAAAACGACGATTATCACTAGAAATTAGGTGTCCCCAACTAAGCAAGCCAGAGGCGACAGCGGCAAGGAACCAAAACCCCATCCATGAGAGAATGGAGAAAAAAACCTAGGGAGAACCAGGCTTAGTTGGGGCCAGTTCTCCTCTGGCCGGACGCCCAGCACCTAATTTCCATTTCAATTTTAAGCACATGTCAGATTGCGTAAAGGACTTATAGTGTATAGAGCAATTGTCCCCACAAAGATAGGAATACCAGTAAATTTTGACCTTGTGGGTCCATTTCTTAGGTCCCCATGAGGAAACAAGCTTATAAATCACACAGAACTAAGTTTTTTGAAAATCCAAAAATGCTCACAGTTTCCTGTAAGAGGTAGGTTTAGGTGTAGGGTCAGTGTAGGACAATACCACACACAGTCTGTACAGTATAAAAACCATTATGCCTATGGAATGTCCCCAAAAAACATGTAAACCCAACATGTGTGTGTGTGTGTGTGTGTGTGTGTGTGTGTGAATAAATAGATACAAAACTGAATATGTAAAGGCAAAACAATGAGCACATGTATGTAGTCAGTCTGAATATATACATCTGAAATTATAGATATAATTTCGAATATATGGGTAAATGTAAATCGTAGTAATGTATACCTACAATCAATGTGAATCTATTATGGCATTGAGCAGTATACTGATTGGTACGCTAGAGGGAGTCACTATATCATTACATATTTCATCATAATGAAGCTTCTAGAAACTCTTGACCAGACATTGCATGTTTATTTATTTATTTGTTTCGTCATAGCTGTGTTAACACAGTTTGCAGTTCCCCCAGAACCCCATGCAGGCAGTTTCTCTACGTAGGAAAGCATGTTCTTCAGAAATGACCGGGCAGTTATATGATATTACAAATAACATGAAGCAAAAGAAGAAACCTGACCTCATCTAACAGAAGAGTTACCTAGAATATTGCCAAATGTTTGCTCTTTTAACAAAGCTGCAGGTGCATTTTGCTTTAAAGAAACAGTTTAAGACAGTCTAAATAGGAAGTCTCTGGTCAAACCTGTTTTTTTTTGTTTTTTTTTTGTTTTTTGACCTTGTCTGTAAGGACACTGAAGGACTGAACCGCCTTTGTCCCAGTTGATCATCATTTCATCATAACGACCAATGCTTGAAAAACATGTGAGAAGCCATATGACTGATAACGAGACCAGAGATGAGGGCGGGGCTACAGTCTGTCAATCAACAGCCAGCTTCTGTACTACATTAAAGACAGAAGTTACTCAGGTTAAACTTCAGTAAAACAAAAAACAGCTCAACGAAACAGAGATGTATGGGAGTACAACGATAAATAATGCAATATATTACAAATTAGCGTTTTCGGGGGAAACTATTATGTTTATATTTTTATACACGCTGCAATATGCGCCTGGACCATCTATGATCAACGAAGACAACAAACGAATCGCATTGCATTACACTATACAGCAATGAAGACAAAGAGCGCACTGTGTTTTTACATAATAGCTTTAAGAAACCACTCAATTAGTTAATTTCACTTTCATGAGTTAATGTTTTGGTTTACATAAATCTGAATATATAATCATAAACATTTATCTGAATTTATTGCTTGCAAAGTTATTCATCCCATGTATGAAAAATATGTTTGGTGATATATACTGAAAATATTACATTCAAATTAAAAAGTAATAAAAGCCATATATGTATGGGTAGTTGGCGTATGAATATATTTATATACAGTATATATCCATAATTATTATGTATTATTGAATATAAAATTACATGCATTACAATGTAGCAGTAACTATATTGTCATATATTTTTAAATCAAAAATTGGCAGTTCTTTGTCTCATAACAAAAAATCTGTTTATTTTGCAGAAAATATTTTTGTATTGTTTTTTTTTTTAGTAAAAAATTCTAAATGTCCTTAAATCAAGATACCAAGTGGCTTAAGATTGCTTATGCCTAAGATAGCATAAGTTATGTTTAAAGCATGATCAAACATCTGGTAATAGGGTCAAATAAAGGCAAAGTAAAAATGTTATACCTTTTTTACTGTTGAAGCAAAAACACACATATGTTTTCATAATTTTTTTTCAAGCAAGACCTAATATATGTCATTACACTGTGAAAAAAATGTTTGCACTAAAAAACAAGTTGAAAAAAAAAATAATAACATTTTGCAGTGCAGATGAACGTTTAAAGAGCATCTGAATATAAAAACATGTAATGATGCAGCAGGTTTCATCTCATCGGAGGCTGAACTAGATCCCAGCTGGAGGAACTGATGGAGTATTGGCTCCTGGACGGAGTATCACTGACTGCTGAGGGCTGATGTCAGGCGGCCAATCTGTGATTAAAGACGAAAGCCAGCTCAGAAATAGCTCAAGCTCTACGTGCACAGCTATAAAGAGCTAGGTTAGATCAGGATAGGTAAACCACACGATACTGTATCAGCAGAACTTCGCGTCTTAACAGTGTGTTAATGAGGCAGATAATCAATGGCCTCTTGTTTTCAGATGTGTTTGCTCACTGTTAATGTTTAGAGAACAGCAACCAGCTGCATGGATAAACTGCTAGTGTACAGCATCACGTTTTATTATCATATATTATCATAATGGCTTATAAGCCATTAGCATAAGCATAACTGATGCAGAGTCATATGTGCATTACATTTGAATTTCACTTGCATTTAAAAAATAAGACTTTTCTTTTTTTATTATTTCTGTTTTTGATAGTCTGAGACCAAACTATATTTTTTAGAAATATATTTTCTAAAATATTTTCTTTTATTTTTTATGATTTCCTTACTTTGCATTTTTGTCTTGTTTACTAGTAAACATGTCATTCTTAAATCACAATACATTTTTAAAAGCAAAATTACTTAAGATAACAAATGATGCGTTGTGAAAAATGTATCAAAATTTGTTTATGCTTAAAACAATAAAACTAAATCTGCCAAAATTAAACTTTTTAAAAATCTTTTTCTGATCTTTTAGCACATTTTAGTTTCTCGTTGTAAGCATAAACTCACTTAAATGTCATATGTTTTACAAAATACATGTTTTTACAACTACCCGCACGACTGGGATGGCTGAACTGTTGTAGGTACAGCATTACATGAATACAGACATACATAAAAAACAAAAAAAACATGTGCATACAGGCACTGTATGCAATCAATGCACAATTCGGTGAAGCGTATACAGTAAACAATATAATACATATCATATAAAATAATGCAACATTTAATATAGACAATGCACAAGGTGTACAATATGTATTTTCATGATCTGTAGTCATTTGTATTGCATCTTTCACAGTTTCACCGCCATTCTATTCTGTATTGAAAACATTATTGTACTCTGCTGCTATGATAGTGTGAAACCTGTTAAACCCTTGAAACCTCTTGAACAGTCGCACAGATCGATGAAATCCAGACCCTTGAGGTGGATGTACTGAGCACTTTAGATCTAAACACACTCAGCTGAAGAGTCTGATTAATCATTTATAATCTTGTGGATAAATACATATTGCCACCGTTGTTTATTAAACTTGGTACCTGAGTTAAACTATATTTTAGGGTCCTTTACCATGGTATTCGTTCAAATACTGTGTTTTGCTGTGTGTATGCTGTAGACTGTGTGTATGTCTGTGTCATATTTTTACTAAACCTATATAAAATATATGATACTTGGGACTACTTAAACATGTTTTTGCGCAAACATTTTCTACCGTTTCATTTGTCGTCCTCAAAACACGTTCTTGTTTTAAACTTTTTGTTTTACGCAAGGCGCTCTCCGTCTCTTTAAACCAAGCCTTGCACGACTAGCCGTGTACCACGTGATCCCCTAGTGCCGCGCTGTGATTTTCTATTGGCCCAAACCTCCCCCTCCCGCTCCTCCTCAGCCTCGCTCTGATTGGTTCGCATGTGGGTGTGCTCGCGGCATCCAGGCGTCCTGTTGTTTAAGCCGCTAAACCACTGTAGCTCTCCATTCGCTGTTGTACGTCAAGTACTCGGCGGATTCCGCCTTGCCATTGGTCAACTCTAGGACGCGCTCTATCGTGATTGGCTGGCGCACAGGTCATCGCCAGTGAATGCGGAAGTAGTGCGCTGTACTGAGTCACCGTTGTGTCAGCTGATTCTTTCACAGTGAGTATCTTGGTCATATTTCATTTTCTGTTTATTTAACTTGGTTATTCTTTAATGTGTTTGCGGTTACATTAGGCGGATTGTTGTATATACTAAATACGCATGATTAAGCGTGTTTTTTGTCTAGTTTCTGCCCACCATGTGTTTGTATGTGGTTGTATTCACCAGCTGGGATGTTTTACATGCTGTAAAATCCTCCACCCATACTAAACACACACACACACACACACACACACACACACACACACACACACACACACACACACACACACACACACACATCAAAGGCCACCATCTGGGGTGAACTGCTGGAAATTCACATTTGGAGAGTATGTTGATGAGCTGTATTTCAATATTGAGTATTTCATTATACACACATATACACTTTTTAAATGAGTTTAAGTGTCTTTATCTTCCTGAATGTTGTATGTAGCCTTATGTAGCAGGGTTAAGTTACATTTGTTTTCGATTTTCAGATATTTCTAATTGGTGTTATGTAAGGTGCCCATAGGACTTTTCTTTCACGTTACTAAAGGGGGAAAAAAAGCAAATGTTATGCTTGCATGGTAAAAATATTGGTATTACATAGCATTAATGCATAATTTACAGTAATTATTATAAATAAATATATATTATAAAACGCCTTCTAAGGAATATTATTGGTAATTATTATTATTTTTATTATCTTATATTGCTATATATTATTATTATATTATTATTATTGTTTAGAAGTCTAACCACTGAGTTGGTTTGTTATGGTTAAAATATTTTTTAAATTATTGTTATTTGTTTATTTTTGTAAAAAAAAAACTGGAAAAATGTTTGACTTCAAGCTTTGTTTTATCTAATATAAGATGTTCTTGATAGAGAGAGTGAATTTATATTGAATTAGCAGATGTCATACTAAAGTGCTTGACATCTGGTAATCACAACAGTGTCGTATATGACACTTAAGCACTTTTTGTAAACTGAGTGCTGAATGCTTTCAGTGTAAATCCTTGTACTTGCTGTGCCTTTCTGGTGGCGATATTTGTCCTTCTTCAGTAACATGTGAAGCAGACAGTTTGCAAAAGCATTTTCATATCTCTAATGGAGAATAGTTGCGTTAGATTATAGTCGGCGAGGTCTACCAGTGAGCACCAGTGATTGGCTCCTGTTCAAACCCACCGGATCCCGTTCTCATTCCTCAGCCTGGGAAGCTCAGCGATCCGTCTCAGTGCTTTAAGTGAAATGTCTAATTGATGGCTCATGCTCATGTTACAGGTCAGACGGCTCTTTAAATAGCTTCATGACTACTCCTGCACCGCTCTGAATCCAGGTCCCTGTAGCCGTGACAGTATGTTTTTGATCCCTTGATTAATAGTTTTAAATGTAGCATTATCTCCTGTCAGAAACTTGACGTTCTATCTAGTGCCATAGCTTATCTTTTTCTGGAGAAAGCATTATTATAGATTATGGACTCATATCTTAGCAGGAAGCAACAGTTTGAAGTTAAAACATCTTTATGATGTATCTTTCCTTCTAGATGTGAACTGATGGACTAGAGGGGTGTGTATTATTTCAATGTTTTTATCAGCTGTTTGGACTCTCATTCTTAGCATCCATTGATGAGCAAGCGATATAATGCAACGTTTCTCCTAATCTAATGAAGAATTTAACTCCTCTACATCTCAAATGGCCTGAGAATGAGGACGTTTTCAGTGAAATTTAAGTTAAGGGTAAACTATTCTTTTGAGAGTAACGGCACGTTTTGTATACAAACGTGAGCATGTCTCAAATGCTTGAGTGTAGGCCAGCAGAGCTCTTTTTTTTTTTTATTGGATGTTTTGATTACTTTTACCTCTCTGCTCCTGCACTTTGACATTGCTGTGCTTGTGTATAACTACTCCTTATATCTTTGGAATGATAAGTAGGCGAACTAGATGATGATTGATGAAACTCTTTCAGATTTGTGCATACTGAACTTTGAAACGTAAGATAAGGGTGTAGTATGCTAGAGCGAGATCAAATGCTTGTTTATATTTTCTATTATGTTTTAGATGAACTTAAATTTCAGGAGAATATAGAAGTGAAACTTTCTTCTTTTGGGTATAGAGAAGTGATTCTGATGTGCCACGCGGAGGAATTTAAATCTAAATCTGCCTAGAAACACAGAAAACAACAGCTTTTAAAAGGGAAATTAGTAGCTATTTAAAAATGTTGAAACTTTTTTTTCTTATTTTTATGCATCACATGGTTAGCAGTGCATTTCTTTTGTGTTCTGGATGGTTGTCAACCAAGTCTTTATTGCCTTAATTGTTAAAAAAATATATTATTGCATTAGTGTACATATAAAATGTATTTTTATTTTATTTAGATTTAAAAGAAAACACAAATTCTGATTAAAAAACAGCCAATCTGGTGAAATCAGACACAAATCTGATCTTGTGAACAAATCCTGGTATATTCTGATGCCATGCATCCTTTTCACTTATTTCATTCTCTGCCAGGAGAAAAGCCAAAGTCTAGTTGGTAGTGCGTGAAAAAGATTTGATTTATCATCAATATCGTAGTTCCTAATGTATTTATATTGGCCCCGCAGTGGTTTTTAATTCCCTCTCACCAATTTGTGCTCATAAGATCAGCACAGATGCAGTTTTCATCTGAAGAGAAAAATAAATGAGATCAGATTGTCATCTATGCTAAACACAGGCTCACCAAATCCAATTGTCCCAGACAGACGATTTCGGAGTATTGAATTTGCTCTGTGGATGACGACAGTGTTGGTGTCTGTGTTTTGCATTGAGATTGCGCTTCTAGAGGTCAGCGAGGTCATGGACGGGTTGACCTAAGTTTCAGTTCGCCGTCCACTTCGCTTTGACCTGGAAACAGATTCTAGATTGTATCTTGTATGTGTTTTCCTCATGGAGGGATTTGGTGTTGGTTTTGTTAGGTTTGGGCCGTGTGTGGAAGTTGGTTGTAGTTTTCTCCATTTCGCAGGCCAAGGTATCAGGAGGAATAAAACAGCTTTGTTTTGTTGGCTAATGTTCTCAGTAATTGAGCTAAAGCACAGACCACTCAAGCAGCTAAAACATTTTTGTTACAGTTCGTCCTGAACTCCACAGTTTCACCTTCTTGTAGTAGTTTACTACAGTAGATCTGTGCAGTAGTAAGCTTTATTTTTAAGAGAGTAGCAATAGTACAATAAAAAATTAATTAATTAGTTTTTATAACAGAGGTCCCCATTTATTTACTGCAAAGTGTCAAAAATCAAGCCTAATTAAGTGTTATGGGACAAAATTAAATGTTGCATTATATTTTCTTTGGTGGAATTTTTTTTAGTATTTCATGTAATATTTATATCAAGTATTTTTTTAATGCATTAATACATTTTGGGCAACCTTAATAGTTGTTGGGTGATTTCTAAAGTGCATGTAGAATAGTTGAGTGCGTGTTGTGTGAGGTCAGATAAGGACTGGCGTGTTTGGACCTGTGTGGGTGTGGCTGTGGGAATGCAGATCTCTTCATAAACTAAGGCTTTGCTGTTCTGGAGATGTATGAGAACTCTTTGGGCTCACATGCAAAGTTATTCAGAAAAAGCAAAGGAGCATTCTTAAAAACAAATTTCTCTCTGTGTTAGAGGCCTGTGAAATACTGGCACTGAATAAAGTTTTCCAAGTGCTGCAGAGACTGGTACTGGTATTTTGTGGGGAATGTAAAGTTCATGGAAGCCAATAGGAGAAAACACACTTTCACTTTCTTTTCACTTTCTCCATCCCTCCTCACAGGTGAGACGCTCACGGAAGTCCCATCGTAAAGCGATTGCTCGGTGACCGCATGCAGCGTGTTACTGCTATAAAAGGCATTTTGTGCCGTGTTTAAAGAAGGTGTGTTTGAAGGCTTGGAAACTATGGGGAAGTTTGTGTGTAACAGGGTTAGATAACAAGTGCAATAAACACTGATATTGAATATTTATGTTCATATTATCATTGATTCATAAATATAAGTGGTTTGAGGGTCTTTGTCAGCTTTCTGCATGTTAGTCTTGTTAATGTATAAACAGCCATACTGGAACAAATGGAAAGATCAGAAAAAAGTATGGTTTCTAGACTAAAACAGCAGCAGTTTTTGCATGTAATCCAAAGTTAAAAGGACTCACTTATTTGTTTTTATTTGACAATTTGAAAAATATAGAGTTGGTTCCCATAATGTAGAAATAATATTTAATGCATTAAGTTAATCCATTTAATAAATTGCATACTCTGTTCAGCTGGTTTCTTAACTCCAATACACCTGCAGTTTAATTGTTATAAAAGTAAAAAAAAATTTTTTTTCAATATACACTATAATAAAGTGTGTTCTCATACATTGTATACAACATATTTTTTTAAAGTTGTACCAACATATGATGTCAGCATCAAAAGAAATCCACAAAAGTGATCGTATGTCCATAGAAAGCACATTAAATGTTAGCAAAGTGTCTAGTTTTAAGGTTTAAATAAGATTTTGGAGAACGAAATGTCAAAATTTGGTTAAAATAATGTGACATTGTCATTTAGTGTAACACAATATTTATGTAAAAATTCAAACAACATGCTTATTCTGACTTGCATATTAAAATAAAAAAATAAATAAGGAAGCATGTTAAATTTTGTTGTTTTAAATTAGTAAAAAAAAATATTAGACAAATGTGGCACATTTAAAAAATCTAATAAAATTAGTATTTGGGATTAAAGTAATTCTTTAATAATTTATTAAATATGGGGAATATGTGTGATATTTATTTTTGGCTCAGACAAACAAAAACTAAATTGCAATTAATTTAAACAGAAAACTTTTTTTGCACAGTTGTGTTTTTATTAAATCAATTTAAATGAATGAGTAAATGACCTTTATAAATAATAAATGTCTTCGGCTTCCGCTTGCATTTTTCTCCAAGTCATTCCAGGGCAGTGTAAACACGCAGACAGCAGCAGGGTCTCAGGAAGGATCTGGAGACTCTATTTTGATAGTGAAATGTATCGCGGGTGGGTGCGTTATATAAAAAACAAAAGAGCCCTTCTGTGTCGTGTGATCTACGGATACACACGCTCGTATATACTGCTATGTGGACGCACATGCGTTGAAAGTTTGTTTAGAACACACACAGCGTGCTGAGACACGCTCAAGAACAGCGCGGTCACGTACTCCACGCCACAAGGCTCCGCCCACTTCGCGCGCTTTGTGTGTGAGCGTGGATAGGCGTGATCGCGCAAGGAGTATGTTCACGCACACAGACGCGCTCACTCAGGTAAGAGCTCAACTTCTTTAGTCGTATCTCCTCTGAGAACGAGCTTTTCATTCACTGGCACAATGTTGCGCGCGAGTGGAACGCTGTACTAGTTACATTTGTAGCGCTTTCGGAAGTTTAGAACGTTCAGAACCTGTTACAGTGTTTCAGCGCTCAGTGCTACAGTGTCGCTTCAGACACGAGTTAAACAGCTCCTCTTATCTTTTTTTAAATGCCATAATATGTAATATGACAAGTGTTTCTGATATTTCTGACCTGTCTCATGAGAGTTTGTGCTTAGTGAGTGTCTGTAGTAGTGGAGGAAAATCAGAGAGTGTGTTTCCATTAAATCTGTGCAGCAGCCTTGCATTGTGGGTAAAGGCTGTCCTCTTGCATTCAGGTAGTGCTGTCATGTTTGGAACGAATTTCTGAGAAAAGAAAAGCTGTCACTGGGGCGGTGCCCTTTCAAAAGGTACACTTTTGTACCTCGTTTATCCCTAAATCATGCGTTTTAGTAATTTAAAAGTATGTATTCGTAACCAAATGGTAGCCTACAGATTAGACCCCTTTGAAAAGGTAGAAAAGTGACATCTGTGCCACACAGTTTTTATAAGCAATTATGTAGTTTGTGTTACTTGTCTTGCCATTTAGTTTTAAGTAATTTATTTATTAACTGTATGTTTACATTAAGTATTGTATTAAGTCATCCAGCACACACACACACACACACACACACATATATATTCATACATACATACATACACACACACATACATACACAT
>JAUCMU010000104.1:14439487-14454276 GCA_032275025.1 Enteromius treurensis
AAATAAATAGACAATTTTATGATGTAGGCCGAAAATGAGCTTCCCCTATTTGACAGACCAGTAGCCGCCACTGCTATGGACCCTTGCTAATTTCCGTTTTAATAAAAGGCTAGGCTATGAAAACAGTTTCAACATAGATGAATGCAAAATAGGTAATGCATTTTATTGTTTTCCATGTTCTCTATTAAAAAGTCTAAGCAAAGAGGTTTGTGTAGATAATGCAGTTATACAACAAACATGTCCCTTTTCAAGTAATTAGCTAAAGTGAATAAGTAAATTAGGACATGTAAAGTCCTTATGTCAGTACCTGTATATATATATACAATATGAAAACAGATAAATAACATGTGTCTCTTCTTCAGTTTTGATGTACAGTAAGTTAGGTTATGTCTGGCAACTTGAGAAAAATATTGTCAATACCATTGAAATAAGTTTAGTGTTGGTATTTCAGAGATGAATGTTTTTGCAAACTTATTTTTGGGTTTTATTGAAGTTTATAAAATTGTAAAGAATGTTTATGCATTTATGCACTTATCCTTAGTCACTTAAATGAAACATAAATGAAACCTTTCGAAAGTCTTTGAACTGATCTTGAATGATTTGTTATCCTCTGGCTTCCTCGTGTGGACAACATTGGCATTGTGGCCATCATTTTTAAAACAACATCAAATGCAATGACCAATATTATGTAATGATAAAAATGTTTAATGATTAGTTTACCTATAATATTAATATTTTCATTTAAAGCTTTAATTTGATTGATTATTATGTGATTTGTTAAATTATAGTTTAGCAATTATAAACAATATAATGTTGAAAAAAATAGTAATAGTTTTCATAATATTTTCTATGGACACTTTCTATTTCCAATGCTCATAAAAAAGCATTTTTTCAAGGACTTACATTTCAAAAATTAAAAGCCAAGTACTTTAAACCAAGCATTTTAAACAGCTTGTGGAAACCCTTGTAATATTCGTTATAAACAGCTGTAATTGTCTATTCTAACAAACTAGTTTATGATGAAAATAAAAGTGTAGATACCAGTTCTTGCCAGCCAACATAATTAAGCAGACCTGCAGCCTTCCACTGCTTCTTAGATTCCTGAATGCAATGCTATCTAAACACACAGTATTACGATGATGAGAAAAAAAATCACAAATTTTCTCAGAAGTATTTAAAAGTTACAGGAAGTTGGTGAGCAAAACTCTAAACTGTGACTTGTGAGTAGGTGTGTATGAGAAAGATGACTTTCTCTTTGCCAAATACTGATTTGTTTCCTGACCACTGATGAGATGAGATGAGATGAGATGTCTAAAACGAGAACTTGATAGCAAATTTAACTCTATGTGAATTCCAGGGGAAGCATTTGAGGTTGTTGTCTGAAATTAGTCAGAATGTTCTGCCAGTTTTTCAGTGGTTTAGGGGACTATTCGACCATTTGCATTCCATTCCTGTCCTGTTATAACTTAGCTTGAAGACGTTGAACTGTTCTTCTTAGTAAGATAAGGAGGATGATGATGTTGTTGTTCATAATGTTCAGGTATAAATATTGCAAGTGTATTTCAAGTTAATTAATAAGGAAATCACTTTGAAAACATGCTTATGGACAGATGGTCTGTCTTTATCACATTAGATTCACCATGGAGTTTGTTTATAACATTCTGGATCTCATTTATGTAGCCTATATACTGTAAAATCACTGCAGTTTCTGTTAATTCACTGACAAGCTGGGGGAGTTTGTTAATGAAGCACTTGAGTCTCATAATCTAAGCAAGAGAATCAATGTCAGAGAGTCAGTGTCACTCAATTTGAAATGAATGCTTAAATGAGTCTAGAAGAATTTCAGTTCTTACTTTCAGTCTTAAGTGAATCGAGCGGTCTTTCTTTAAACAGTAAAAAGCAACAGACATTGTGTCGCCGTTGAAGTAATACAACAAAACAAAGAAACTTTTTTTAATGTGCGCTCTGTTTTAGGAAATTTACATTACTCTCAAAACCAATCACGTTAAGGTTTTTTGGACAATTATGTGTCTGCTTCAAGCAATTTGGCTAATGCTGATATGATCGATCTCAATTTCAATGTCAGCCAAATGCTTGACCTAACATCTTGAGGCAATAAAGATCTTTCTGTAAATTTGAGCCTCGGCTAGTGGCAATTTTTCTAGAATAAGAACATAAGTCATTTTTCAATTAGTAAATTCATTTGAAACAAATTGTCACACACAATGCGATTTGATTTCATCATCTGATCAAAACAGATGAGTTTTACCCAAAACAGATATGCTTTGCCAGAAAGGAAAAAGGGCATTTACAGTACAGAAAGCCCACTCTTGGCCTCTGAATACAAACATTCCAGAACTCATTCCTGACAACAAAAGGCTGCTCACTTAAAGCTTTGTTCAGCTGCAATCTCTCTGTCACGCTTATTATTACACTGATTGTTTCTTATTGCTTGGTTCTTGAGCACAGTTATCAAGCCTGCAGGGGGCAGCAGGAATCTCAGTCAATTAAAAATCATTAAGCTTTATTAAAGGGTCTGGTCAGAAAGAAAGAAAGAGGCATTCTTCCTCTTAGTAAGGTGAATTCTTCCAATAACATGTTTACTATAAAATGTATGATTTATACTTCCATTAGCCTACATTTGTATCCTTCTAGGCATGGCACAACTCCAGAATACTCATTAACAAGCATCTGAGGATGATGAGTGTTCATGTTACTGATATTTAACCTTGTTCAACTGTTAACAGAGCATACTAATCATGTGATACAGGAAGTTGTTGTTCATCTAATGCTGTTTCCCCAATGTAATGTTTATGCCTCAAGTCAGTAAACATTTCAGTTAAATTTTTTGCATTTACAGCAACGATATATATTTGTATTATTAGTTCAAAAAAATCAATTTTCAATGTTCTTAGAATTTCTTACATAATAGACTCGATAGAAGACAGAAGATGCCCAGTAACATGTCAAATTTCAAATGATCAAGTTTATAGCTATACACATAAATGACTAAAAATTGAAATGACTTTAAAGTGGCTTTTAAAGTTATGAAAAAAAATAAATAAATAAAAAAAAAATATATATATATATATACACACACACACATAAATACAGTATACCTAACACTGTACATAACAACTTTGATCCTTAATGTTTAGTTTGATAATTTGAAATTTTGAAATGTCTGAAAAGTTTATTTTCATATTTGCACCCACTTTATATTGTAGTCATTTTTAGTAACGTTGGGTTAAATGTAAACACTTGAAGTTATTTTTGTCATTTAACACATGACATTATTTCACATGTGTACACATGTTTTTGTTTTCAGCAGTAAATAAATCATTGAGTAATTAACCTCAACATTACCCCTTACATTTAAAGATAATTGTGGAATTAGTCAAACTCATTACTCGCTCCAGAGAATTGGAACTTTATCTTTTATTATAGAGACTCAATGTCATAGCAGTTGGGAGCTCTGCATCTTAGTCTTCAGAATAAAAAATGATCAATTTCTAAGTTTCATTTTATGTTTCAGTCCCATGATTCTCATAACACACTTTTAATCCACAAATGCAAATTTTCACCTTTATTTAATTGTTCCTTAATACACACCAGATGTTTATGAATATAAATGTCCTCAGTGTAGAGAATCTGATGTGGTATTGTCCCACTGGGCTTTTTGAGTGATGTGCACCTTTCCATATGCAAGTGATTGTTTTTTTTTTTTTTTTTCCTTTCTTTATAGAGAACAGGGCAGTTTTCTAATATATGGGTGGAATGGCTTTGCAATTGATTTATGGGCCATACCATCCACTTTCCAAAATGCATCTTAAAGGAATAATTCAGCCACTGAAACTGATGTAGAGAGTTGTTTCTTCACAGGAACAGAATTGAAGAAATTTAGCATTGCATCAGTTGCTAACCACTAAATCCTCTGCACTGAATATGTGTCGTCAGAATGAGAGTTAAAACCACAGGTAATCCACACGACACCAGTCAGTCAATTAAAAAGCTGCATGCTTAAAAGAAACAAATCCATCATTAAAGGTGTTTTAACTTCAAACTGTTGCTTCTGGCCAAAATATTCGAAATCCATAATAATGCTTCCAGTGAAAAAGTCAATCTCCTGCTGTCCTTTTACTTTTCCCTATAGTGCTTCATCTATGCACGTCTCTCTCTTGTTTCAGAATAGATTCATCTTGGATTTTTATTTAAAAACCTGCAGCTTTGTGCTTCACAAGGTGTTAACTGATCTGGAGTCATCTGGATTACTGGTTAATGATTAAGATGTTTTTCTCATTCTGACAGCACCCACTTACTGCAGATCTGTTAGAGAAACAAACTCATCTACATTCTGAATCCCTAAACATGACTATTTTTTTCGGGTGAACCATTTCTTCAACAACATTCTTGAACCACAATTTATAAAACATGTTTCGCTTCTCTTCCATATGCCCCTTTTTGCATAATGATAAACATGGGGCAACACTTCCTACTCTGTCTTCCTAAATTACACCTCTCTTTCTCGTGTTCAGAAAGTTCAGAAAAAGAAAGCTCAAGGCTTCAATACAGCCAATATGTACATGTAAAGCAATCACTCACCAGTTAAATCAAGCAGATGCTCCGACCTGGTGAGCAATTCACTGAGTAATGAACTGAAAACCCATTTTGTCTGAGATGCTTTCCGGACATGTGACCAAAGTGAGCTACTCACTGGTCCTCGGGTGTCACATTTTTCTTGGGTTTGCAATTCACTAATCTAATTTTTTAATCACTAGCCATACACACTGGCCAAAAATCTGTGACCATAACACCATTCACAGACATTAACCACATCTTTTTCTGACAAGCAACATTCACATGACCTTCTCTGGTGTCTTTTGTATTATAAGCGAACAAAAGATGTTCGTTCTGTTTGCTGAAAGTCTTGTTAAAATTCATCAAATGCATTGTACAAAATTGCTCCCACAGAAAAACACAGCTGCATGCCTGTCTGCTGTCCTGAATACTGATGGTTTCATCAAATCCACCTTTCACAAACCATAGAGAATTTAAAAGCAAGTAAATAATGTAATTGTATGAAACCACCATTTAAAAATGTGAGTTTTTTTTATATGTCACGTTCAGAGATCTCCAGTTGTTTATGCAACAGAGTGACTATTGTTTGCTTAGAGGAGGAGGTGTTTCCTGGAAGACTTCATTACACCTCCAGAGCCCAGTTTATCAACACTTGGCAAATGTTGGAGCACTGTCAGTGTGCCAGACAAGGACTGAACAAATGTAATGAAACTTTTTACTTCACTGGCCAACTTCCACCTCACAAAACAAACAATTAAAAAAAGCAATACAATTATAGCTGCATGGTAAATTCAGAATAAACATGCTTTATTACGCCAAAACAACAGTAAGCATTTGAAGGTATGTGATTCATGTCGTAAATAAAAATGTTGCATTTCTAGGTCAAGACAGAAAGTCTTTTTTTTGTTTCGAATTTCAAATGTCAGGCCCTGAAATTTATACCTCCTGAATCCATGACTAATCATAAATCTGTCTTCATTTACTGTCACTGATGTCATATTATTTATTTAACGGAATACGCCGCAGGTCTCCAGAGAGATACATTCAAAACAAACAACTGCTGAGAAAGTAAAGTAGGAAGAAATAAACACTGCTTATAATGAAACGATTTTGAGAAGCATACTATTTGAATGGGTTGTAATCTATAAAAAACAAATGCAATCTTCTAGACTGAAAAATTTGTTTGGTTAAATGCATTCATTTATTTAGCTGTTCATTCATTCAATTCCTGTGGCTATTAGTGTTTCAGAAATAACCAGATGTTCTTCTGTTGCTATGGTTACTTTGCTGAGAAGACCTCTTGCTCTGAAGACCAATTGTGAGCATGGAAATTAGGAAAAATAAAAAAAAAAACACATGTAAAAAATACATACAGCTGAAATACATGCGGACATAATTTATATAGAGTATACATATACATATACCATGACAAGACACTAAAGGCACAAAACAAAGTGTATGTAAAAACCATTAATAAATTATTAATCGCTAATCTAACCCATGGACTGTTCATCAATGTGTAACAACGATTTATGTCAGTCTGTCTGAGTGATAAATGTAAGTGCATTACTACAGGCCCCCTGGAATCTGGAGTTTCAGTGAAGCTCAAAGAAAAAATGTGGGAAACAACTTCAAATTAAAAATAAAGAAAGGATGATGCAAATTATACATGTATGGCTTTATTTTAATAAATTAGTTGTAATATACACATGTGGAAAAAAAATTAAATTGGATTTTTTTTATATATATATAAATATTAAAAAATAATGTATCATGTATCCTTGTATCATGTGGCAACCAGAGTGACCAGCAGCAAGGTTTCTTTATGTCACAGCAGAAGCAGAACAATGAACCAGCCGTAGCCATTTAATTAGGCTGTCAGATCTGTTTAAAGTCAATTTAGGATCCGTATGTGGATTTCAACTAAGAAAAAAACATCCATGAATCTAACACAGACTGGTTTCTGGATCTAAGTGGATCTGTTCAGGTCTTTACAATACCACCTGCTCAAGTTTACCACCACCTCCATATTACTTTCACGTACCACCTTATTAAATCATGCAGCTTTACCAAAGCTGTAAACATGTCAAAGATAATTCTCAATTCCATTTTATTTTTGAAAAGCTTTTGATTCTAATGTTTTATGGACTAGAAACGATCAATAATAGCTCTGACATTTTTTAAATGTAATAGAACAATATGTCACAGGCTTGACCTCCACACGAAACACAGAGATCACAAGTTAATCTAAAAATAATTTATCGTTATGCCCCCAGTAATTCTAATAGGTATAGGATGATGCATGAGGCAATACAGGGAAGAAAATAGCAATACACATCTCTTCAGGTGTCAGTGGTCTTCAAAGGATCCTGTTGTATAGACCCTTGGAAGTGAACTGAATTAAAATGAGTCAGAATGTGGATGTCTGGACTCATCATATGCAACTGAATGTCCAAAGCATACAAGAAAAGACTCTAAATGAAAGACTTCTGGCCAATCTAACTTGCATTAAGTCATGGCAGGTTATCAAAATCACTATAATAGAAGTGGAACTCTGTCATTTGCATCTAAGATCCAGGAATCAACTGCATACCGATTAAGCAGGCAGACTAGATGAACTGGCATTGCTTTGTCTCATTATAGCCAACATAATATAAATAGTGTCACAATAACTATCACTTAAGATGTTTAAAAAGACCATATGGTTTGTTAATTGCTGATTATTCAGACCAGTTGTTAGTTGTCACGCGCGTATCTGCATTTTACAAAATCCAGCAGTGATTATGCTTCCTCTCCAGCTCTAGAGACAGATGGAGCTGATGTTACTAGGAGCTCAGGGCTCACATAAATAAATTAGTGCTTGAGGAGACCTTCAGGATCTACCATCAGTGGCCTCCACTGCAACATAAACCGTCATAGAATAATTTATATAAATGTTCTAACAGCAGGATGATCCACAAATACACCAGATGGCTGGAGTAATGTTGAACTTAAGTGCGACAGGGATGTTATTTAGCAGACTAATAGGATAAACAGTCACATTTCTACGGTCCAGTAGCTATACTGTCAGTACGAATATAGTGCAATTTTAAATATCTTAATATTTTTGTACATCATTTTTAGTAAACGATTTACTAAACATCATAACTACATAAGAGATGGCGTGCATTGTGTCAGAAAAGGGTTATGTGTAATTGGCAGAAAATATAACGTTGGACCTAAATGAATCAAACATAATCACAATTTAACAAACAGTAGCCCGATATGATTGCAGTGAGCTGTGAGTATGCGATCGAGCTGTTTAGATCCAGTCTGTTGACTTCATACATAATTCATTAGGACATTCTGCACAAATTAATCTGCTGAGATTTCAATAGAGAGACGTAAACTCGATTCAAAACGCAACCATGGCTTAAGGGCCCCTCAGTAGAAGATAATGCTCTCTTATAGCCCTCTCCCTTGGAGAAATCATCTAGAAATAACTTTATGACAGCTTGATTGTCTGTGTTTATCCTTTTTGCTTAAACAGTCGATTACAGTGTTTATATAACTTACATATGACACTGTATTTGTGTATATTGTAGAATTTGTGGGGAGGGAAGTGTTGCAAAACAATTATAAAACAAAGAGTAAAAATGTGCTGTTTTTAAACGCCTTCACTCTTACCATATTTGGTTGAAAAAAAACTTTCTCTGGCATATTCTGGCTCTGCTAACATGCACCGTCATCTATTAATATCTAGTTGAGCAGTTTATTAATAGGGTGACATCCAGACACACAATAGGTATTTTTTGCTCTATTTGTCTTCTATCTCATTCAGATTCTCTTTATAGGCCTGTCAAAGCCCTGATGTCTAAGTAAGATTAGAATTCACAGCCAGTTTTATTAAGAGGTAAGAGTAGTGGGCTTGTCAAACTCAAAGAAGACTTGTGTTCAAGAGAAAGTCTTCATCTGCAGAATGTCACAACCAATTTCAATTAATCTTGATCTTAGATGCTGGTATATAACGCTTCCTAATAAGTTTTATTTATTTTGCTAGGAACAAAACATCTTGCGGTTATGAGGTCTGAGAGTGTGATAAGGGCTGCCAACTCATGCTTTCACAACACATTTTCTCACGCAGTCAAAAGCACCCTCAGTTAAAAATGTAATTATAAGATATTGGCGAAACAGATTTGGAAAACTGTTTGCGCTCAGGAAAGGGTTTTTGTAGAATTGGTCAGTGTGACCAATCACAGACATATCTGTTAATTTTATGAACACTTGTGATTGGACATATTGGAAGTTCTATAAGTTTGCTTTTTAGTCTACATATAATCTATTCAGATGAATTTTTGCCTTTAAGAGTGGGCACAGCCATTTATATATTATGGGTCTGGCTTGTAGTGTCATCTGCTTCCAGTTATTTGTAGCTGTACAAAAAAGATTGGCTGCGTTATACCGTAATTACAGTTGGCCTAATTTTTTAAATGACAGCACATGAAATTATACTCAGAGCTGTTTTTGTCCTCAGACTCGGAATTGTGCTTTTCAATTGCAACACTATGACTAAACAGAGCCTGCGTGGGTCAGTTGTACAGTGGTCACATGGTACAAGCCGTAGCTCTTAGAAAGACGTGAATGGGTTTTGCAAGTTGTAATCTCATACGGGAATTCCAATGTTCCAGGCAACCCATAACCCATGTTTTTCCAACCGTCTAACTTACCTGTGAAAGTGCACTAGAATGGCAAACTCGTGACTTTCCACCCATGAACTCGTAGTAGATTGATGTACTCCCAGTTCCGCGCTCTGACATCACACAGCCTGAAACTAAAACTGGTAAATTGCCAGAACAAATTTACCAGGATTTGTAAAAAAGGGCCTGTTCACACATTATTTCTTTGCAGCAATTTACCAGTAATTTTCTGGAAAAGTCTGTAAGTTACGTGTGAAAGGGCTAAATGACACACCCATGCCTGGAACACTAAAATTCACGAGTTGTGATTTGACGTCATGACTTTAGGCCTCAAAACCCTGCCTGGAAGGCAGAAACATTCTGGCTTTTGCCTATTACAGCGGCTAATGAACCGGAGGTCTCGCACATTTCCAGAAAATGTCTTAATGTTACATCTGTGTTTTGTTTTTCATTCTGCTAACAGGACCAATGGCCGAGTGACATATTATATTGTGAATAGAATAAAAACCTAATTTGTCAAAACTGGTGTGTATTAGTAGCCTGGCTTCCGCGATTGTAAAGCTCACAGGAACTTAATCTGGCCAAGCTCGTTTCTCATTGGTTCCCATTTTTTTAGGAACAGAAATGCTTTAAAACGGCAGCTTGGCCAGACTGACTTTGCTCACGAAATAGAATGTAGCGTCACATAAGTATGGGCGGGCCCAGGCTAGAGCATTAGCCATAATGAATGTAAATGCAGACTAACAGATTAACATTAGAATTTTAATTTTTTTTATATTTTTTAAAACGCGGTTGACATGTAAAAGTAATGACTTGTAAATCTTAGACCTTAAGTCTTAAAATAAATAATTATTAAATGGCAATGCAAACTGTAAGTCATGTTTTAAAGTGCTAAATACAGTTACATTCACAAAAACATGCAGAACTCAAAATGGTGTATTCAGTAAAGCTATGCTATGTAAACAGAATAAGCTCTCTCATGCGTGACTTTTGTGATGATGGATGTGTTCATGTATAGTTTCAGTAGCCTTACAGAGGAAATGGAATCTGAGGGATCTGAGATAATATATTAACTGTGTGCCATCTAAAGGTTTCACACTCAATCACTGTTTAGTTGCGATCCGTTCTGTGCTGCATATAGACCTGCTGTCCGATAATTAAGATTTGACAGATGACCTTGCATTGATGTTATGGACAAGGCACCATTTCATTTACCTGCATTGTCACTGTGGACACTTCATTTGCTGCTTTTGCGATTGTAGTAAATAACTAATTCACATCAATTATTCAATTAATACAGTGACTCAAATTCTATATTGTTTTATGAATTGGACAGTTTGAGAATTACTTGTGCGAAATACAGTAGTTCAAACACATAGTGTAATAATACACCAAAGCTTGAGTCTGTGGAGCCATAATTAAATGGGTTTTCGAGATAACATTACTAGGCCATCATCCTAAAGGCTGACTGCCAATCTCAATGTCAGTTTTAAATGTGACAAAGGTCACGGAGAAATGCATTAGCTGATTCTACTTTAATGTGTCCTGTCTGGAAAGATACCGCAGAATTAGTGGGTAGGCCTATATCAACAGCATTTTAAAAAGCATTAGTAAGAACTCTGATTAACGCTGTTTGAAAATTTAAAAGAATAACTCATCCATAATTCAAATGTATTCACTATGATCACACTCTGATGTAGTATCAAAACAGTGTGACTTTCACTGAAGGTGAATATCATATAGTTGCTTTTTTATTATATTGAAAAAGATTGCAATGAGACTATCAAGCTTTAAAGGTAGATAAAAGCACCATAAAAGTCTTTTGAAGCCATATGATAACTGCATGAGAAACTCAAAAATCAAATGCTCTTAGGTTTGATGTCAAGGACAATGACAAATCAATGAATCATACTGGTACCAAATTTGATTTTAGAGCCTCAGGAGTGGCGAACATTTTGTGTAAATCCTTTTTCATTTGTGGTTTATTCTTTCTGGTGCATAATGAAATATATTTCCATATAAGCAAGTTCAGTAACATGGTATTACAGATGTTCTACCCTAGAATGGCTCCTAACATACAGCATTTTACAAGGAAACAAAAATCTCCTTCTCAGCAATACTACTGCATCTACTACTGAATTACTACATGGCCTCGAGACTGAGCTATTGAGTTATGAGACGCTTACATTCTTTTTATATATTTTAACAAGTCCTCACACCATTGTTTGTGTAAACATGAATCTGTTTGTGCTCATGGGAAGCCAGCTTATTATATACGGTACAACTGTATGTCTTTTAGAATCTAAATCCCTGTTTTATGTACCATCATGTAGTAATCAGTAATGAAATAAAGGATCCTGGAAGCGTAATTATTTCATTATAGTTCTACATGTAACCGAGGAGAGTTAAAGGGCTTCAGAACTGCTATAACTTCACATCTTTTACCTTTGGGTCTTATTGGCTCTTTGAGGTGAGGCTGTATCTGATCAGCTCCGGGAATACTTACACAGCGAAACCAATTACTGAACATTGGTATTTGTGTAAGTCATGTCTCTGGACTTTTTTTTTTTTTTCTTTTGCACATCACAGCACCCAGCTCTTCAAGTTGAGGTTGTTTCCATGGCAAATTAGTTCCTCAGCATGTATTCCAAAAAAATAACTGGAAATGTGCTTCAAAAGCTGGAAAATCTGGGAATTTCACAGTAGAATCCTGCACAGATGCAGCCGGATTCAAATCCTTTCAAAACTATGTTAGAAATAATATGAAATGCGCTTTCTTTGTTGTGCAAATAAGTCTTGTTTTCTACTATCCCTCAGTGCACACAAGGGCATCATTATTTCTCTCAGCTTTGGTCCTTTGGAGAAAATAGGGTATCACAAAAATTGATTTCACATCAGGAAGTAAACCGATCTTGAGTTTGTCCTGGTCAGTTTCCTCCTGGAGCTGTGGGAAGCTGTAGTTGATCAATCTGAATGCAAATGGCCAGATGGTCTCTCAATTTATTTTCAAATTTGATTCTGTCTGATCAGTGAGTTGATGAGTTTAAAAATGTTTTTTTTTTTTTTTTTTATCTATAATTTTATATCTCATAATTATCTTTAATCTATCTATAATTATTTTTATTTGGAACTTCCTTAAAGGCTTAAAGTGCCGAATTATCGTTATTATGAAAGGCTCACATTTTGGTTTTGTGAGGCCTAACAACAGGTTGACATGCATGCGAAAAACACTTTTATTTTATTATAAAATGCATTAATTTTTGGCAGAAGCTATTTACACTAAGTGCGGCTATAGATTATATTTTCACTATGTTAAAATACCGGGATTTTCTTCTATTTGTATTACTTATAGTATAAAATAGCAACACCTCAGTATTGAAGTACATTATAAAACAGTATGCAGTAATAACTTATTGACTGTCAATTTTAATTTTAATTCAAAATATTAAAAGAATGACACCTCATTGGGACAATAAAACCTTAACCATACCCAATACTTCATTTTCAACTTTACATTTTTTTTCATTCAATTTCAGTGGAAAAAAATTAAAGTTTTTCTGATGTGATTTGAAGTTTGAAAAGGGTGAAAAAAAAGTTTGCCAAAGGGTGGATTCAAATTCAAAATCAATTGTTGATGGGCGGGGTTAGTGTAAGTAGTCTCTGCCAACAAGATGGCTATTTGCACTTAGTCTAAATAGACACTCAGTGTAGTTTTACCTGATTTGTTCAAAGACTCCCAAACGCCTCCGGTGATTGGTCGATTTCATTTAAAGCAGTGTTTGTTTGCTTTTAATGCTCCAAAATTGGCACCAAGTGGCAAGAATAAATTTGCATTTGGGAAAATTTTTTTAGATTTAAAACTTTGCAGGATGTTTTCATTAGCGTAGAGTTGTGTTACACACTGCATGAAAGGTAATTTTCAAAAATCCATAATAAGGGCGCTTTAATCATTTTAACCTTGGCTAAAGATGTAAGTTCCGGGATGGACTATCTATTTGACCAGTTGCAGATGAAATATTGTTAATGTTTACTAGTTTAGCAATTTTATTTGAGAACACCAGATGTGCAGAAATCACACAGTAATCTTGTAAAAGGCAAATAAAGGACAAAGTGCTTACTCTGTGTGCAGCGCAACATTTATTTAATAGTTTATGTTGCCTGTGTTAGAAGTTATAAATCTATATATTTTATCCTCACTTGTACGCTAAGATAAGAGACCTGTATTATAGTGCTTTGTAAACACCTCACATTTTCAGCCACTGTGGGTTGTTCTGACCTCTGCAGAGGTGAGATATAGACTGAACAACCTCAGCATTCCTGCATTTGTGGTATAGAGTATAGTACATTAAATCTGTTTTATAAGGGCTTTAAATAACTGGCTGTGTTGGCCAGAACACTGCTCTAAAAGCATATTCAGAATTGATTAGGCTGTTTTTTTAGTTCTTTGCATAATAATAAAGTGGTCTGTATTCTAAAGTAGCCACTAATATCAGATTGTACATAAATCTGACAATGCGAATACATACAAGAAAGCAGTATAAGATCTTATTGTTCAGTAATTTATTGGATTTTAGGTATGTTCCAACTCATTTTGAAGGGTATATCTGTAAACCTGTCAAATATGGATCTGGGAGTCATTTCTCATCAGTTCTCTTTCACATTGATTCATGCAAATGGACACACCTCACCATAATCAATTCTACATCTGTTTACTAAGCATCTGGATTGGCTGACCATGTTCTCCCGCTACCACTAAATCAATTGTAAACAAATATATAATGTTACAAAAACTAGATAGTTTTACTTTTTCTAGATTTGGCTATTTATTCATTCAAATATAAAATTGTAACTAACAAAGAATAATTTCAATGAGAGAATAATTTATTCATCTTGTGCTGTCATGTTTCTTCACTCACAATTAAGCTAGAATAATAATTTTTTGAGGTCTAAATCTACTTTTTTGTTTGTTTTTGTTTTAAAGAAAGAATGAAAGAAAAGTCTCCATGAAAGCGGAAGATCTTTTTTCTTAAGCTACTTAAGTGCATTTTCTGCCTGACCTGTGGCGATGCTGTCTAAGTGAGTGAAGACGCTATAACTCAGATTGGACAGCTCTTTGCTCAGGCAAATTTCGTAGCATGTTGCTGAGTCAAAGTCTATGGATAAGAGCTGCCATCAGTTGCTGCTGTGGTGCAGCTTTTTGATTTATGACCGTGCACTGAAAGTGCTGCTCATGGCTTTCCCAGGATACTGAGAAACCTATTAACTTGTTTAGAGCTATCTACAGTAATCGTGTCACTGAATCTTGTACATATACAAAGAGAGTCAGAAATTGTACCCTGTGTTCCACATGCATTATACAGAAGTAAATTATACTGTGCACTCTTACTCACAGGGGTCACATCAAGAAAAATTGGATTTCCCCTAACCGATCTTTTTAACAGAGTTTAATAGTTAATGACTGACAACTAGTTTTCATTAGTCGTCAGTTATAATCATCAAAATTAAGAGAAACAAAATAATTATATTTTTATATAT
>JAUCMU010000104.1:14461686-14474467 GCA_032275025.1 Enteromius treurensis
CCAGGACAGCCTGTGCACTGTCTCTTTGTCAGCTCGTGCTGAGGGTGAGATGGAAGACCTGAAGGAAAAGAGATGATCAAGAGTCAGTAAAGTCCGACTTGAATATCAGATCAGTTTGAAGGTTGCCCATAGGTGGTGTTATACAAACGAACCACCTACACTTCTACTCAAAAGTTTTTACATCATTAAAAAACATCTTCTGGACGCATCCAAACATTTTTATATTCAGAGGGATTATTTGAGCAATGTTAAAATCCCCCAACACACACCTCTATATGAAGCTACAATAATAATCACAGATACCTGGGAATATGACTTTGTCCACCCTTGGGTCTGCCTCCAGAAACTGTGCCGCAGCCATCGCATTCTTAAAGTGCTGCTTCATTCTCACGTGGAGTGTCTTCAGACCCCGATTGCACATATAACAGTCAAACGGAGAAGGCACAGCCCCAAGAGCTGAAGAAAAAATGGGGAAAAGAGAATTTAAAACAACCCTTAAAAAGTTCTACTTCCACATCGCAGTTGATTCATTTTTAGATGTTGCAGGCAGGGATAAATCTCCAGTCTGATGTAATTCCAATAAGAACCTAACAGAAAGCGCAAGGTTTAATTATAACATCAGGTCTGTAGCAGTTTGACAGGTGGGAGTTATGGGATGAAGTTGATAAAATTATAACTTGCTCAAATTATAAGCACAAAAAATATCACATATAGCAGTAATAAGCAGAGAAAAAAAGTTTTCCTGAAACTATTTCTGAGGTATGTACTTCAAAATCAGGATATTAAAAAGGAAATTATCTTTTTCAAGGAGACCACATGTAATAACATAGGGAAATATTCCCTGCAGATATTAATATAGTATATTACATTCACCTGAAGACAAGTAGCTTTCTTTTTAAGTGAATGAAGAACATTTTTCTTGTCCCTTACAAAAGACCCCCAGTAGCGTAGAGAAAATATATTCATTCCTGCTAGAATTCCTTCTTCAGAGTTATATCTGAGCATTACATCTGGTGCCTCTCTTGGGCATGTTAAAACACATCTACAGCATATAATCCTTTAACACTCTTCGGTGATAGGCTCAGTGGCTGATAATTCTTTCGCCTTGTGATTATCTGATTTAAACAAAGAGAAAGCTTATTGTACATTGCACAGCATATAAATACATACACATTCAGTATATATTTAGAAGATATTTACATGTATCTATTTATATTAATATATTTAAATATATTTAACATATAAACATGCATGTGTGTCTATTAATATATACATAATAAATATAAATAGTACAGACATGTTAAGTAAAAAAAACGTTTTATTTCAGATGCAATTAATCGCAATAAATTTGACAGCACATTATATTTATATATATATATATATATATATATATATATACACACACACACACACACAAACGTGTATGTATAGGCGGTTCTCTATTGTTAGTACTGTCCAATAATTTGCCATTATTTCAAAGGGCAAAAAAAAAAAATGTCACTAGCTATAAACTGCTTGTAAAATACATCTTATATAATAGTACAGCCCTTTTGATCTTGAATCACAAAGTCATGCCATAAAGAGAAGAGCTGTTCGCAGGAAATCTGGATGTCAACAGATTTTCACACTTATATCCTAAAGGTTAAGTTTTAAATGAGCAGATCCTTACCATTCTGCAAAAACTTCAGACGTTCATAGATGTCATCACGGTTGAGAGAAATCAGCCCCATCACAACATCACTGTGTCCTGGAATTAATTTATTTTATTTATTAAAAATTATTTTGATCAACAAACTTTCCATTAAACAAAAGGCTGTCATTTTTTATTTGTATTCACCATTCATGTACTTTGTTGCAGAGTACATGCAGATGTCTGCTCCAAGTGCCAGGGGGCGCTGTTCCAGAAATGAGAAAAATGATGAAATATTTACATTAGTTTCAGTACAAGGAAACAAGTGATACAAGTACACGTTGTATTTTTAACTTTATTAACGCACTTTTCAATTAGTAGCACAGCGTTGCTATCGGTACATGCTAATATTGCTTTATTGTCTTATATTCACACATCACACACCAGCAGCACTGGGTTATGTATAAAAGCAATGCAAATGTTCATACCTGGAAGTAGGCAGACATGAAAGTGTTGTCCACAACAACAATTGTGTCTTTGTTGTGCTCATGAACAATATCAGCACAGCCCTGGATGTCCACAACCTTCATTGTAGGGTTTGTGGGTGTTTCAATCCACACCATCTGTAAAAAACAGATCATTTAATACATCATTTCAGTAGCACTGAGTGGTATTAACTAAGGTAATTAACAGCATGAGCAAATAATTACTCATTCAACGCTCTTTCCCACAGTAATACGGTCTGCTGGGTGTACCTTTGTATTTGGTTTTAGAGCTGCTTTTAGCTCCTCTAGCTTTGTGAGGTCAGCAAAAGAAATATCAAAGCCAACTTCTGCAGCTATTTTTCGGAAATAACGGTTAGTTCCTGGTGGGGAAAAAAAAACATGACAGTCTCAGTAAGAATATCAGCTTTTCAACTGCCTTTTTTTGTAAAGCCGAAACTAGCATTTCATTATTCATTGGAAACAGTAACTCACCTCCATAAACATCATTCATGCACAGAATTCCATCTCCAGCCTTAAAAAGATGTGTGATGGTCAAAGTGGCAGCCAATCCAGAAGCAAGAGCGAGACCTATTAGCAAAGTCCGACTGAGTTAAGGCAACGTCCTATAACTTATCATATAAATGTGTTAGTGATGGACTCACAGTATTGTGCACCATCCAAAGCAGCAACTGCTTTCTCAAGACAGTTTCTTGTGGGATTTCCGCTCCTGCTGTACTCAAAGCCCTGGGAGATCAAATATTAGATAAGTGTGAAATTCAAAATGCTTTTCATGTAAAAACTGTTTATGCATGAACTAGTATTTTGAATCGTGAAAGTAAAATATTAAATCTGTGAGCGAGCAATAAAGAGGCGTAAAAAAACAACAACTGGCTGTTCTCATGACTCATATTGTTAATATTCAGTCAACTTGCAGCTTCTTTGCTGATGTAATCTGTAACCACTCGTGTCAAAAATAATCCTATACATTAAGTTTGACTTGTTCCAGAGGTGTTTGGACCAGCTTGTAATAACCAAAAAACAACAGGCTACAAACTACCCTGGTAGACCATTTAAAACCAGTAAGCCGGTTTAAGCTGGTTTTTCAGCAAAGCATGAGATGTCGTGTGCTTAGTCACTGTGATGTGATTTAACTAAACTATACATATTTTACCAAAAAAAAGTTTTTATATGTTATTACTCGTTATATTAGTTGGTATGTACACATAAAATGTGCATACTGATAATAATAAATATAAAACACTTCCCTATGGTCCGGCTATTGTTCAAGTCAATATAAACGGAAACTAACGTTACGCGTTAGAATTGCTAATCAAAGAAACAATCTGCGCTATTAACGCTACTTAAATATCAAGTTAATATGAAACAACAGTAAATATAATCTCAATACTAAACCTTTACAAAACCCCTCAATGACTTACCGCATGTTTCCCCGGCCCATGTTGTTTAAAGGTAGTAGACAGTGAAATAGGAGGCACTACGGCCCTTGAGTTCCACTGCTCCGGCTCCGAACCGACGTGGATCGCATCTGTAGCGAATGATTTGAAGACCTGCTGATAGCCGCCTGAGCTGTCGTTCTGCCTTTGAGAAGCCATGTGTGCTCCGGATACGACTGACGATGAGATACCGGGTCCTTGAGCTCACAGAAGAGTGAATAAGAGCCTCTTACAGTAAAGGTTTTACATTAAACAGGAGGGTTGTCGCAACAAAACCCTTTCTACGCCAATCGCTGTATGTGTAGTATAAGGGAATGGAGTGGATTGGTGATCGCGCAGGGGCGTGCTGGGCCACGTGATCAATGTTACGATTCAGGGAAATGATAGTGCTCTGATGATGCAACGTTTACATGACAAAACCTATAGGCCATTCACTGAGCGCGTTCCCAAATAGGTACACTGGGGAAGAAATTAATTGGTTTTGTTTAAGTCCAAAATATAACCTGATTGCTAAAATAAAAAATTAAAATAAAACTGACTGACACCATCAAAAATCAATTTTATGGTTTGAAATAGCCTTTAAATTGTAACAGCAGCACGTCACCCCTTTTACAGTGTACAGGTCTAAGTTTAAAAGATCTGTAGCCTACCTTTTATTTATTTATTTATGAATGAATGAACAGATTACCGAACACATTTGAACTCACAACATGTGTTTGTAATTTCCTATAGGTCTATATCAGACACCAATGTTGTATAAGTGAAGGCTACACTGTTTATTGCGCAGTCCACTGTGTGGCAATATATATATATATATATATATATATATATATATATATAGGCTATATAAAGAAAACTCTATGTTGCATAAATTAATTGGTTCTGATATAAACTGATAAGGATATTTAGGATGGACTTTATAATACTTACATAATCTTAGATAACATTATGTGTCAATAGAAACAAGAAACATGTAGAGTTCCAGATTGCATGTATACAAATATTTAAAGAAATTAGATGAATTCTAAAATGTAGTATTTTTAACAAGTAATTTATAATTAACTACCATGTAAATGTTTTAATAAAATTAAAATTAAAATAACTTAATGTTTTATATTTTGTTTATTAAATTGTAGTCTTAAAAAAATCAATGAAATGAATGATGAAAGATATTTGTTTCTGTATTTTGCTGCTTGGCATCATAAGTGTCTCAGTTTAAGGTAAGTCCTGTGGGTGTGTTTGAAATAGTTCCATATCAGTTTACTCTCCCGATTATGGTTTGATGTATTTGATATGTTGTATACGCTATAGGCTACACTTTTATACTAGCTTCAATAATTATATTTACTCTCTTACCGTTTAGTTGATGAATGCATAGCAGGAGGGATTGGGGAGCACTCATTATATACCTGTGTATATAATGAGTGAAAAATGTGACCTTACTCCACATGTCATCTGAATGGAGAAGAGGAATGGAAATGATTCACACAGCAGTCTGGATAGAGGGACAAGTGAAGATGCAAAATGTCTCTCAAGAGTTTCCAGACTACTCTATGGCCCCAAAAACTGTAGATTTCTCAGTGGAGTTACATGATATGCATTCATCAAATCCATGCTATTACGGTTTTCATCTTGGTCAAAACAGAAGCTCTCTGCTATAATAATATGCTTAAAATATAGCGGGTAAAGATCAAATATTTTATGCATCCAGGCTAGCTACTTTCTGATGCCAATTTTGGTTTCTAGCATTCATTCAATGTATTTGCAGGTAATTTCAGCCATCGTACCTTATTGAGAGTGCAAGGCGAAGATATATCAACATCTCAGCATTTTATTCTTAAAACTGTTAATCTCACCACCAATACAAAACAATGCACGTTTGTTTCATTTTTTGTGAACTGCCGTCTTTGAAATATTAAGGATAGAAGCGACTTGACACTCACTGTACCCTTGTGCCAGTAAAACTAGGATTTAGGTCTTTTTTTCTTGATTCAAAACCTTTCTTTTCACTGTTTTTGGCATGTTTAGTGTTCATTTTTAAATTTCTAATTACTTTTGAAAGACTTATAGCACATTGCAAGAAGATAGTGTTGATTACAGCAGTGCTTTTTATACTTTTCCCGTTAAACACAATTGGACTCGGGTGCTCACCAAATAAGTACCTCAATAAACAGAATAAAGTATGTTTGTGTAGAAATTTAACAAAAACTGGCATGAAATGCTTGTCATACTCAGAGAGATACTGATTTAGGAGTAAATTGCAGTGGTCTCTTATTGTTTTCCCAGAGTTGTATATATATATATATATATATATATATATATATATATAGCAATATGGTAATCAGAAAATGGGAACCATCTATATACTTGATAGTCTAGGTGAATTTGTTATATGATGATCATTCCTTTGTGTTGCAGATGATTCATGTTGCGAAGGCATTGACATGATCATGTTCGATGTGAAGCAATGGGCTCCCCTTCCTGCTAGTAACGTGTAACATTATTTAGAAATACTGGGTTAATACTACTGTGTTTCATAATGCTTGTTAACTGTGACTGACTGGAAATGATTCACAGTTTTATTTCACAGGATGAATCAGCTTTAGATGGTACAAACGTCACTAAAAACATTGGTTTAAGTTTTTCCTGTATCGAATACACTCCACCTCCCATACAATCAGCTAAACAACAGATCTGCAACTGCATACAACAGAATAAAACATGCCAAGCAAAATATAATGTATTTGTGTCCAAAATATCTAATCTCAAAGACGTTCATAAAGCTTCATCTAAAAATATAGCTAAATTATTTTAAGATGTTTGGATGAGACATCCAGATGTTTAGACCATGATAAATATTCATAACAAGTTATGTTGTTGGTTAAGAGCTCAAAACAACTTTCATAGCTTTACCTGTTTAACCTGAAGTAGTTAGACAGGCTGGAGCACAAATGCAGTTACTGTATTTGTTACTGTATTAGTAATATATTCCACTGTAATTTCATTCTCTTTATTATCTGGTTATAGGGTACTGTTGAAACGAAATATAATATATATTCAGTATTGCTTTATGTGGCAGAAAGAGGATTTTTAGCACTGCGTTTTTATTTTCACAGTGATATTAATCATTGTGCAATATTTTCAGTATTTTATCAAACTCAGTGTAAGGCCTTGGGATACAGAATTCAAATCACTGTATCATACATATAACAAGATTAGTAACTACAAGTACAAACTGTGAAGCACTTGTTCTTGGCAATAAATCAGATGTTTGTACATTATAGTTACCCGCACCTACTGCTTTTAGTTACAGCGGCTGATGACTGTTACAAACAGAAAGTACTTGAGCTTTTTGAGATTTTAGTTTTACTAACTAAATATTTTAATAAGATTTTAGTAATATTAAATATTGTACCATGCTTAATGTTTTGTATCGTGTTACATGAACATGACCACATAATATTAAGAGCCTATGTAATAGCATTCTTGTAAATCGCAGTTTTAAACATCCTCTACAGCTTTTACTTTTAATGATCTAAACGCAACTGTTACCAAACTCACCTATGTCAGCATATACAGAAGCCTCCTCTGACCCAGCTTTTGTCAACTTCACCCCTGCATGAAAAGAGAGCAGAGTTACCATACCAACCCATACAACTATGCACTAAACCTGAGTCACTGAGCCAGAAAACAGAGAGAACCAGAGTGACCCAAATGTTTTTTTTCCTCTAAGGAGTGCAATAGGAGGAACACTTGCACAGCAGTTATCATGCCATTTCCAACCTTGCCATTAAATTCAACCTTGATAAATGCTAGTCCTACTTCTCAATGAAATCTTGAATTTGATCTTGTGTTGTGAACAGCATTTTTTCAATTAGAAATCGTTTGAAACATTATAAAAGACTTTAGTGTCACTTACGTTCCTGTGTTTGACAAGCGGCTTTCCAACAGGTTCAAAAACTGAGCAGCTGTTTATAGAGCTTTCCTCCATCCTCCTCAGAAAATACACAGTCATGTGAGGGACATGGGATATTACACATAATAAATGCAGTTAACTGCATTACAATTATAGCAAATCAATAAATCAATATACATGAAAAACTTCAAATAATAAATAAAACACAAATATAAATACATCAAACGTACAGGTTACTTCCATAAACCAGGTTCCCTGAGATTCGGGAACGAGTACTGCGTCTGCTAAGATGCTTTGTGAAATACTCCTTATTTCCTCCTAACTGAAGCCTATTCAATCACGCAATGAAACTACAATGGCGATTGGTCGCTACAGTGGTTTTAGATTAAACCAATCGGCAGGGCGCCGTGTAGACCAACCAATGACCGCCAGAATGGGCGGGGCCAAGCATGTATATATGGTGGCCCCTTTGCCTGTTAGGTACTTCAACTAAAGCGACGATCACTTACGGCGCGGCAAGGCACGCAGTTCTCGTTTCCGTATCTCAAGGAACCTGGGTTATGGAAGTAACCTGTATGTTCCCTGTCGATACTTCACTCGTACTGCATCTGCTAAGATGCTATGTGAACCCAATTCCGCCGTGCCGTAAGAGTAGAAAGATCAAGCCTGACAGCGGACCTAGGTGAAAACCGGGATGCACAGTCACATAAGCATGCAGAGAGATCACTGCTACACATATGCATTAAATCGTCCTTACACAAGCTGTAACAGAAATGACAGACATAAAGCTCTAAACTGTGTCTGCTGTTTGAGCACGCACCAGTCAAAGCAGCAAGTAAACCATATTCTGACTTAAGTCCGCGAGTTGGGAGTAATGGTCAGTACGTAGGACATTAACAGTTAACCCTTTTAAATATGATGCTTAGCTCGCGTTGGGCAACAGAGAGGCCAACGCGGCGAACACATGAATATAATGGAATTTTTCAGTCAATGTCTGCTGTTTTAAGTGCTTCAGCGGCCAGAACAGTCAGCCTGCCCCAGGTGTCCTTGGGATGGGGGAGTAGGAATTCCAGAGCGTCTCGTTATCATGGTCTTCGTGGAGTTAGTTATGACTCCCAGCAACGGCCTTGAAGTGCAGTAGCTAAAAAGCAAGATAGAGCCGAAAAAGAAAATGGTATTTTTCCAGGTTTGGATCAATATTTTCAACAATGTTTAGATGTTAATAATGCGCTATAATAATAAATGTGGGATACGTTTGTGCGGAGAGGCTGAAGTGCGCTGAGCAGGACCCGGAGGCAATAGCGCAATCACTTGCATTTTTTCAGAAACAAAATAGCTCAAATAAAAAATCAGTTTTAACATCCATCATTAAATACATCATTCAAAAAAGAGTCAACAAAACGTTACTGCAACAAAACTGCTAGAGAACGTCTCAGCGTGGAAGCGCATCTTCTACGTCGGGCAAAGCTGCGCCTGGTCGTAGTTTTTGATGGTGCAACTGGTGTAAATATTGAGCGGAAAGCGGGACGTAACTAAGTCCAACTACACCCAGCTTTTTTACGTCTAGCTGGTGCAACCAGCCCAATATCACTAATATGTCACATACTGAGGGATTTTCGCTGCGCTCTGCACACCACCTCGTAAGCACAGCCCATTTCTTAGTATAAGCGTGTCTCGTGGATGGGGCTCTTGCCTGAGAAAAGGTGTTTTGTACACGCTCTGGGAGGCAGATAGGCTCCCGTCGAGCGGCCATACATGAAGAGCCCACAGCTCTTCATGTAGGTGCCAAACTGAGCCCTGGGCCAGAGAAACAAGATCTCGTCTCAGGGGAATGGGCCATGGGGCTGCTGCCAGCATCACATGTAGGTCTGCTATCCATGGCTGGTTCCTCCAGAAGGGTGCTGCCAGGAGGAGTCTGTGACCTTCCTCCCTGACACGGCTGATGACCTGTGGTGTCAGAGCCGCGGGGGAAATGCATAGAGCAGGGGGCTGGGCCAGTTCTGGGCCAGCGCGTACATCTCCTTCGTAAAATAAGCTGGGCAGCGTGTGTTGCTATCTGAGGCAAAAATATCTATTTTCGCCCTGCTGAACGTCTGCCAGATTAACTGGGTCGTTTGAGCGTGAAGTGTCCATTCTTCTGGATTTACTTTGCCTCTTGACAGCATGTTTGCGCCCTGGTTCAGAATGCCCAGTATGTGCGTCGCTCTTATTGAGTGTAAGTTGCGCAGGGCCCATCTCAGGAGGCGCACTGCCAGTTTGTGGAACCAGAACGTGGCTGTCCCTCAATTGTCGTAGGAAAACACGACAGGCGTGCCATACTACCAACATTTTTAGGCAGTTGGTGTGCAAACTGCTGTCCTCATCTGACCACAGGCCGGAGGCTGGAGAGCCTGCCTTTGCGGGAAGGGGAAGCGCCAAGTAGCAGATCTGGAACGGCTGCGGTGCATCTCCTGCTTTGTCTGCTGCGGAGGCACAGGCAAATGCTTGGGCTGCTGAGGCGGCGGCCTGGGGTGACTGACAGAAGCAGATGGGGCAGTCCTCTTCGGCAGGAAGTGTCGCATGGCCTGCGATGCCTTCTAAGCCTCCGTGAACCTTTCTGCGAATCCCTCAACCAAACAGCCCGCTTGGCAAGATCGGCATGTCTAAGAAGGGGATCCTCTCAGCACCAAATCTGTCACACTCTCAGTTCTCTTACGGCTTCGGCGTTAGGCAGGCCCTCGGTGGCAGTAAGTAGCTTCGCCTGGAAAACCTGGAGAACAGCCATAGAATGCAGAGCTGATGCTGCCTGCCCAGCGGAGGTGAAAGCTCGGCCGGCAAGAGAGAAAGTTAGTCTGCATGGTTTCGGGGGATGCGCTGGTTTTGCTTTTTACAGCCAATAGCAATGGGTGGGCATAGGTGAGTAGCCACCGGTTCGTCTAACGGCGGGAGCTTCTCATAGCCCTTCTCTTCAGCGCCATCGAGCGCTGCAAAGGCGTTTGCAGCGGGGTTTTGAAGCCACGCTGAGTAAGGCGCCTTCCACGATTTGGTGAGTTCGTCGTGGACTGGCGTTGATCTTTGTCGAGGGGCTTGGGGGCGCCCCGGCAAATATCATTCGTCCAGGTGGCTCTACGAAGGTTCTTGAAGCAGAGCCCAATTAAGTCCCAGCTTGCTGACTGCTTTCGAGAGGATACGGAACAATTCGGCGTCCATCCCAGCTTTGACTGAGCTGGATTCAGATGGAACGGGGTCTCCAGAGCCCGACAGCTCATCCGAATCCGACACTGCAAGCGACATGCTGTCCTCTTGCAGCCCTTCCTCGCTGAGGCCGACGAGACGAGGTCACTCACCAAAGCAGAGGAACGCAGTTCTTCGCTGGCGAAGAGGACGGGTGAGGACTCTACAAGGAAGTGGCGAGGCACCCTGGGTCTGAGCTGGGCGTGATGTCACCAATCTGCCCCTCTGTCGTTTGCAAGACGGGGGAGCATAAGGGCTGGAATCGCGCCGTGAAAAGGACAGTATCCTGGCGCGTAGATTCGCCATGCTGAGCAGCTCGCAGAACGAACACTCCGATCCAGAGAGGGAGGCTTCCGCATGAGATAGTCCCAGGCAGGTGACATACTCCTCATGCCTGTCAGCGGCATGCATGGCAGATCCGTAGACAGAGCAACGGCAACCGGGCATGTTGCTCAGTGAAATTTGCTCTTTTAATAAAAGGCGCTCAGATGCCATGATACCAGACGGCGGGCAGGGGATTTCTCCAGCTGCAAGGCGAATCCGATCAGCGCAGGCCTCCAGTCAGGACCAGCAAAGGCTTCGTCGCTAAAGGAGAAGAATCTAACTCTACCGGCGAAGGGGCCACCCATTTAGGCGGTCTTCAGTGGGAGCCGCATCCATTGGTCGCTCTAACACGGCACCCTGCTGATTGGTTTAATCTAAAACCACTGCAGCGACCAATGGCCCTTGCAGTTTCACTTCGTGATTGAATAGGCTTCAGTTAGGAGGAAATAAGGAGTATTTCCCATAGCGTCTTAGCAGACGCAGTACGAGTGCAGTATCGACAGGGAACTGTAAATTAATTAGTTTTGCCTGGCCAGAGGAGAAGTGGCCCCCCAACTAAACCTGGTTTCTCTCAAGGTTCAGCTGGAGTTTTTTTTTTTTTAAAACAAAGTCATCAATTACTGTGGAATAGCTTATGTTAGAAATTTAACCTTGTAAATCTCTTTATTTAGAAAGACATTTTAGACATTTAAGTGAATATGCTTTTTCCACAATATGTGTAACAGTGATTTATTATATTATATTGACACAGAAGAACCTTAGGAATATTTTAAATGCCCCCTTTTGTATTAATCATCTTTTCAGAAGATTCAGGATAGGTGGTAGAAACAACACTTGCTTCAATGAATCCATTTCAGCCTTTATTAGAATCATGCGTTTTATTAAAATCATGATTAACCATAAGCATAAACAAAGAAAACAGTAGACTAGACACATTATAAAACATTAAGAAATAAGTGAATTGTTATGTTAATTCGATAAATGTAAATTATTTGTTCTTGATCTAGAATGTGTCTAAATCACTAACATACGTATAAAAAAAGCAGGTTTCCTGACTTTTTAAAGGTGAATCAGCACTATCCTGTGGCTTTGCTACAAAGAAATCATTATTAAATCTTCAGGTAAGAAACAGCACAGCATGGCCTTATTTGCTGACTTGTCCAAAGCCTGACTCTGTAAATCATAAACTGCTTTTACAGAGGCTTAAATATAAAGGCTTAGGTGTTTCAAGCTTTGTTTCAAGAACCATCTTACTGACAGAGAATTATTTTTCTGCCTTATTAACAGTTAGAAGGGTTTACCGTAAGGGTCTATTTTAGCTCAGATTCTATTTTCTATATTTGTGACCCTGGACAACAAAACCGGTCGTAAGTGTTAATTTTCCGAAATTGAGATTTATACATGATATGAAAGCTGAATAAATAAGCTTCCCATTAATGTATGATGTGGATGGTAGGGCAATATTCGAACGAGATACAACTATATGAAAATCTGGAATCTGAGGGTACAGAAAAATATAAATGCTTAGAAAATCACCTTTAAAGTTCTCTCATGAAGATCTAATCAATGCATATTACTAATCAAAAATTAAGTTTTGATGTGTTTACAGTAAGAAATTAACTAAATATCTTCATGGAACAGATCTTTACTTACTATCCTAAGGAATTTTGGCAAAAAAAAAAAAAAAAAAAATCTAAATTTTTGACCCATACAATGTATTTTTGGCTATTACTACAAATATACCCCAGCGACTTAAGAC
>JAUCMU010000104.1:14479113-14492865 GCA_032275025.1 Enteromius treurensis
CCAGGACAGCCTGTGCACTGTCTCTTTGTCAGCTCGTGCTGAGGGTGAGATGGAAGACCTGAAGGAAAAGAGATGATGTCTGACTGGAGTCTCTTTAATTTTGAACAAACCAATTCAGTGCTGCCCAGAGGTGGTATTATACCAATGAAGCATGTAAACTAATATTTAAAAGTTTGATGTCAGTAAGATTTATTTGACATTTACTCATACTTTCATACAGCAAGGACACCTAATCAAACCTAATCAAAGTGACACTAAAGATAAATAGCCTAAAAAAATAAAGAATAAAATGAATGTTATCCTTTTGAACTTTCTATTTATCAAAAAAATTCTGAAGTAATATATTACACAACAGCCATTTTCAACTATTATAATTCTATTATAACAGATATTATTATAATTATTTAAGAACATTTTATAAGAAAGGTTTCCTGAGTACCAAATCATCATATTAGAATAGTGTCCGATCAGACAGTTCAACTGCCCTCCAGGATGGAGCCGACGGTGGAGAAGCCCACCTGGGCCTACCAGGCAGCGAAGATGCCCTCCAGGGCGGGGTAGACGATTGCAGTGCCCTCCGGGGCAACACAGACAAACACAAGTCTGTAACACCGCCCTCCAAGGCGGGACGGGCCGCAGAGAGACCCACCTACAATAATGCCCACCTGGGCCGAAAGGTCAAGGAACGTGCCCTCCTGAACCCAACAGTCAGTGGTAGCGCCCTTCTAGACGAAACAGACTGTGATAAGGCCCTCTGAACCTGACCGGACAGTGACTCGAAGGCCTCCATGGGTTGTGCAGCCACCAATGGAACCTCTGGAGATTCTACGACCGGAACCGACATCTCCAGAGGTTGTGCAGCCACTGGCAAACCCGATGGGAGTCTCAGAGCCACACACAGGCACTGGCAGCTCGGGCCACCATGGATCCGGATCACAGACTGGGTCTGTCGGATCCGGCCATACAGGATCCGGATCACAGCCTGGGTCTGGCGGATCAGGCCATGCTGAATCCGGATCACAGACTGGGTCTGGCGGATCAGGCCATGCTGAATCCGGATCACAGACTGGGTCTGGCGGATCCGGCCATGCTGAATCCGGATCACAGACGGAGTCTGGCGTTATTTGCGGGCTAGGAACTGCGAGGACCTTCAAAACCTCCTCGGACGGGGTGATCGGAACCGACTGGATCTCAAACAGCTCTTCTGGCTGTGCAACCTGACCAGACTGGACACAGCCCCTCTCGCTATGACATGGTGTTGGAACCCATTATTAGCGGATCAGGAACCGATAGGATGGGTGACAGCTCCCCTAGCAGTGATACCGACCACGACTGGACTGAACACGACCCCTCTTGTCGTGATACAGGATTACCACCCGGTATTTTGGGCTTGACAAAATTGGCTGGCTGTAAAACCAAAACTGACTGGGCATTGAGCAGCACTCCTGGCTGTGAAACCAGCACCGACTGGGCTTTAAACAGCACACGTGGCTGTGAAACCGGGACCAACTGGGCTCTGCACGGCTCGCTACACTGTGAAACGATGCCCAGCATGGCGGAGCAGACGGCAGGGATGCCCACCTGGACAGATCAGACGGCGGGAACGCTCTCCAGGGTGGAGCAGGCAGTGAAGGCGCCCACCTGGGTGGAATCGGAATGACCTCCAGGGCCGAGCAGTCAGTAACACCTCCATCCAAGGCAGAGCGGGTGGCGGAGAGACGCACCTGGGCTCATCAGACACTGACAGTGCCCTCCTGGGCCAAACAGTCCATAATGGTGCCCTCCTGGGCCGAGCAGGCAACGATAATGGCCTCCTGGGCCGAACAGTCAAGAAACGCGCCCTCCTGAACCCAACAGTCAGTGGTAGCGCCCTTCTAGACGAAACAGACTGTGATAAGGCTCTCTGAACCTGACCGGACAGTGACTCGAAGGCCTCCATGGGTTGTGCAGCCACCAATGGAACCTCTGGAGATTCTGCGACCGGAACTGATATCTCCAGAGGTTGTGCAGCCACTGGCAAACCCGATGGGAGTCAGGGGCACTGGCGGCTCGGGCCACCATGGGCTTGACAAGGGGTTTTGACGGCGCTGGCAACCCTACTTGAAGGCTAGGAGCCGCGAGGGATTTTGACGGCACTGGTATCCATTAGAAACCAAAGTCAGATGAAAATTCAGATTTTCCATCACAGGAATAAATTATGTTATTATTATATTCAGATGGTTTATTTGAGCAACGCGTCTGTAACATACATTTCAATATAAAGTCACAATAATATCACAGACACCTGGAAAGATGACTCGGTCCACTCTTGGGTCTGCCTCCAGAAACTGTGCAGCAGCCATCGCGTTCTTAAAATGCTGCTTCATTCTCAAGTTAAGTGTCTTCAGACCCCGGTGGCACATATAACAGTCAAACGGAGAAGGTACAGTCCCAAGAGCTGAAGAAAAACGGAGAAGTGAGAGGAATTGATTTCAATCAGGCAAAATTTAGCAATGTATTATAATTGCTTAAAGAACATAACAGAAAGGCCCAGGTTTATTCAGGACTGGTAACAATGCAACAGATGGGAGATTCATCCCATAAAATATCGATTTCACAAGGATTTTTGCAGTGAAAATGTACTACATGTATTAACAAAAGGAGATATTTCAGCAGCAGATATTAAAGCAGGATATTAGTTTCACCTGAAAGATAAGTTAAAGTTTTTTTTTTTACTTTCTAACTAGAATTTCTTGTTCACAAAGTTATACTTGAATATTTTTACCTGGTGCTTCTCTCGTTCATGTTAACACACATCTACAGCATTTTAACACACATAATATGACTGAGCTGAACCTTTACATCTTTGATGATAACCTCAGCAGGCCTTTGATTCCTTGCCCTTTTGATTATTTAAAAATAAACTGTACAACACCTGAGCATATCACAAACAGCTGTTTTTGTGTGTAGACATACAGACAGACAGACAGATAGACCCTGACCACTCTGCAAAAACTTCAGTCGTTCACTGAGGTCATCACGGTTGAGAGAAATCAGTCCCATCACAACATCACTGTGTCCTGGAATAACATGAAGAATTTAAACAAACGTTTAGTTTTATAAAAGCTAATCTAACCTTAAGTTAACCTTTTTATTTGTATTCACCATTCATGTACTTTGTTGCAGAGTACATGCAGATGTCTGCTCCAAGTGCCAGGGGGCGCTGTTCCAGAAACGAGAAAAACATTATTTCATGTTTTAATCAGTATTTAGTTTCTGTATAAGGAAACTCTATCTATCCCTTTTCCATAAAAAATTTTTTTAAATGTTGTACCTGAAAATAGGACGACATGAAAGTGTTGTCCACAGCAACAATTATATCCTTGTTGTGCTTATGGGCAATATCTGCACAGCCCTTGATGTCCACAACCTTCAATGTAGGGTTTGTGGGTGTTTCAATCCATAACATCTGTAGACATTATTTGCAAATAAACATGCCATTTAAGTTAGAGCAGCACTTCCCAAATGTATTTAACATAGTATGTATAATTCATGTCTAATCAGGTGAGCAACTATTTCCCCATCCACTATTTTCCCACTGTAATTTGTTTATGCTTTCTCTGCCAAGTGTACCTTTGTATTTGGTTTCAGAGCTGCTTTTAGCAGTTCTAGCTTTGTGAGATCAGCAAAAGAGACATCAAGGCCAAATTCCGCAGCTATTTCTGAGAAATACTCATTTGTTCCTGTGGGAAAAACAAGACAGACTCAGCAGGACTCAAGGATCACTTATCGTTTTATTCATTATGAGAAGCAGTAACACACCTCCATAAACATCATTCATGCACAAAATTCCATCTCCAGCCTTAAGAAGATGTGTGACGGTCAAAGTGGCAGCCATTCCAGAGGAGAGAGCGAAACCTATTAGCAAAGTCCGACGGAGTATTAGTTTATGGCATTGTCATATAACATATAAATGTGTTGGTAATGGACTCACAGTATTGTGCACCATCCAAAGTAGCAACTGCCCTCTCGAGACAACTTCTTGTGGGATTTCCACACCTACTGTAATCAAAACCCTGGCAGAATAAAATAACAGAGGAAGAAAAGTTATTTGAATTGTATATATAAAAATGTCAAATCTCTGGATGAGGAATTCAGAAAAATACATTTAAGCTTAAAAATATATATGTTTTTGGTTAAACTTTAAGAAACAGTTTACAAAAGGAACTTTACTTAAACCAGCTGGCTTTTCTCATGACTCATGTCTTTGCAGAGTAAATATTCAGTCAACATTCAGTCAATGCAACATCTATGCTAATGTATAATCTGTAACTCTTCTGTAAAGTTGTCTTATTATTTGTTGACCAGACACTGGTTACAGAATGGTTTGCGTCTAGGAGACCATTTTAAATAAATCAGCTAACACCAGCTTAAACTAGCCAGAACCAGTTAGTTTTAAAGCAGGACAATTTGAGCATTTTAATGATTTTGTTTAATCATCCAATGTTATAAAAAATAACGTTAGGCCTGGCTACCGTTAGTAATTTGCAAAGTGAAGTCTGCTTGAAAACAACAACAAATCACTATTTACTCAACTAACGTTACCGGACTAATGATACAACCATTTAAATATTCTCAATATCAAATTCTTACAAAACCCCTCAATGACTTACCGCATGTTTCCCCGGTCCATGTTGTTTAAAGGTAGTAGACAGTGAAATAGGAGGCACTACGGCCCTAGAGTTCCACTGCTCCGGCTCCGAACCGACGTGGATCGCATCTGTAGCGAATGATTTGAAGACCTGCTGATAGCCGCCTGAGCTGTCGTTCTGCCTTTGAGAAGCCATGCGTGCTCCGGATACGACTGACGATGAGATACCGGGTCCTTGAGCTCACAGAAGACTGAATAGCTCTCTCTATTACCGCAGTCTCTTAATAAACTGGAGGGTTAGTATCAACAAAAACTTTCTACACCAATCACTGCATGTGTCGCGTAACGGAATGAAGCGGATTGGCGTGGCGTGTTAGGTCATGGGTTCAGCGCAACAAACGTTTTTGCTGTTGTTTATTTATTTATTCATTCATTTACTTAATGACCTACCAGCATTTTATTGAACTAAATTAAAGTACAAACTTTATAACGGCACATTTGTTGTAGTGTGTACAGATATACGGATATTTGATTGGAATGGAGTTTTGAAATGCAAGCCAAAATTCCATGACCCCAACCCAAAGATGAATGAATATTGTAATAAATGTACTGCTCATTGTTTGTTCATGTTAGTACATTAACCAATGTTTAAATAAATTGGCAGATTGTAATCCAGGAAGATTATATGTTTATATGGTAATAACAGGTGAAAATTCTTATTTGGGTCATATATTCCAAGAGGTAGGATGCAATCTGTGGTTGTGAAGGTCAGTAAATATACATGTGTTGTGACTGACAGCTACACATACTCCTCGAAACATTAGATTTACCGGCGCTGCTTGAAACTGAGGGACTTTTTCTCCCGTTGAACAACAATAGTTGATGTATCTGCATTACTGTAAGGTAGGTTTAGGGTTGAGATAGGTGTAGACATTAAAAAAACACAATCTAACAGATAGAAGAATTGTTTATTGTTGGTTACCGGTAACTGGATCCCTTCTAGTCACATCCACGAACATGGACCACAACCCAACGCTAACCCTAACCCTTATTTCTTTGTTGCGGGTGACCATAATACCCAAATATTTAACTTCTGTTTTAACATCTATCTCAATGTTACTGATTGAGAGGGCTAGTTGATCATGCAAAGCAAAAATGTACACTTTGTTAATCTTTAATATGACTCCTGATGCTTTACAGAATTGATTGATTAAATACAGTGTTGTACAAATGTTGTTTTCATCTTTTAAAAACAAACTTGTGTCATCTGCAAACTGATGTTGTGATTAATAATAAAAATGTTGTTCTCAACATTGTGATTAACCAATCAGATCTGAAGAAAGAGTTTGCCGTTTTTGTGAAGTTTAGGCTTACAATCAATGTTTGGCGCTTGTACATCAATCATGTTTTTTTTTTGAATAACAGATGTGTAGACATGTAATGTCATTCCAGAAAAATCTAATGGGCTCAGTGTGAGCCCATCAGTACCATGGGATTTATTCAAGCTCATATCATGCAATTCTTCTGTCCTTAATTTAAATTCACAATATTCTACAAATGAATCACACACCAGGATGGGGGACACTATCTAACATCACAGATGTGGCACTAAGATATATAAACATAGTCACACAAACAAGAAAAACACAAATCCACAATTCCTGAGCCCTGATAAAGCGATTGTGATATCTTCAAGCGTTTGTTTATTTTGGGCACTGGTTAAATGATCATACAGTACAAAACAACAACTTTTAAACCAATGACCTTGCCCAGCTGCCCTGTATTTGTATGACCTGGAAACCCATAAAAAATTGCAACACCAGCAGACTTACTGTTCCCATGACTAGCATAAGTACTATTTAATGACCCCTTCGGTTAGTCCAGAGTTTTATATCTATCATTACAATGATGGCGGCAAAGCTTGTGATCTCACAAATGCACCTCGGACTTATAATCTAAATTGGATTGTAATATCAACAGTTTATCTCTTATAATTCAATTCTGGCTTAGCACAATATTGATTCTGTGATCATTTTCTTCTCTTTTTCCATGGCAAACTCATTACTAAACTTTATAGCATGTTCTTTAAGATGTACAATTTAAATATATTAATTATTTTGGTAACTATTTCGTTTTGAGGGAAGGGGATGGGGTCCCCCTTGGTAAAAATCGTGTTTCATCCTCAGGGGGTGAGAAAACATCCTTTCCAGTGTTTCTAACATCCTTCGTTGATGTCTTGTGATGAAATAAAGCTCTAAATTGATGAAATATGAAGCAGGCCTATTCCTTTCTCCTTCCTCTATCCACTTGGCAATCTCACAAATGCACATTTACATTTCTTCACAATTTATTTCTGCCTTCCATGATATACTAATGTTCTAAAAAAAATTCCAATAGACAGCTTTTTTTTTTTTTAAAGAACAGTTTGTGTGTTTAATAAATTACTTTATTGTTATTATTATAATTATGTTGGCCATCCTTTCACTCAGAGAGAGATATTTATTTATTTGTTTGTTTGTCAAGTGCTTTTCCCTGCACTTTCTTAACAACCAGGAAGTTAAATTGATTTGACTACGGTTACTAGACAGGTCTGTCTGTGAGTGTAGGAAAGTTAGACATGTCATTTTGGTTTTGGACACACCCCAAATGTTTGATCTAACAATGAATTCATAGCAGTTTGATAGCATATTCGCTGTATCTGTCTCCTTATCTGTAGTTTCACTTTAGACACAAATCAATCACATTTCTACCTTTAAGCGATGAAAGATACTTGTTTTGTTGTTTTGCTACTTCGTGTCTCAAGTGTGGTCTCAGTACAAGGTAAGTCCTGTGGGTGTGGCTCTTCTGGCTTAAAAGGTATGTTGTATACACTAGGCTGTATACTTTAAATTCCAGTATTAAGTTTGATCTCTTACAATTCAGCTGAAGATAAATGCATAGTAGGAGTGATTGGTGAGCGTGCCATTCTTCCTTGTGTTTATTATGGCTTGAAAAATTTGACCTCCCTCCGCATCTCATCTGAATGGAGAAGAGGACTGGAAATAATTCACACAGCAGTCTGGAAAGAGGGACAAGTGGAGATGCAAAATGTATCCCACAGTATACGGACTACTGTGTCATCTTCGGCCCCAAACACTGGAGATTTCTCATTGGAGTTACATGATATACAAATATCAGATGCACACAATTACAGTTTTAATCTTCAGCTTCTTGCTCAAAATAGCTCCTCTTTGGTTTGCTCTGTCTGTCTCACCATAGCAGGTAAGGACAAAATATTTAATGCAACCATACAAGCTACTATTTTTCCTGACGTCTTTTTTTATTTTAACCTTTTTTTCTGTTTATTTGCAGGTCGTTTCAGCCATCCTACTCTATTGAGAGTGAATGGTGAAGAAACCAAATTGTTTTGCAGCTCTCAAGGAGGATTTCCTTCTCCATCCATCTACTGGGTTGTCAACCACACACAGTGTCCTCCAGAAACATCAGTCACAACATATATGAATACTCTACCTCAGTCTGAACTCTACAACATCACAAGTGTCCTATCTATCAACATCTCAGCAGACACTGCTGTATCCTGTGTCATAAAAAACAAGCTGCTTAATGAAACATTAACAGCAACAAACTGTAAGTATCTCATCAGTTACAGTAACGCTGATGAGTTTTGCTTTTGCATACATAAGATAATATGTAAAACAAGTACATGTCCTGTAATATGAGCACGGCAGTCAAAACTAGATTTAGTTGGAAGTGTACAGCTAATAAAGCCATACGATGATTAAAAACTGTGATTAAAAGACTGTGATTTTTGCATTGGGTCAGTTGGCGTTCTGTCAAGCACCTCGGAGAGACGCCTGTCAGAGTACATGTGGGTCTTCAGCGCTGCTCTGTGTGTGGTCGTTTTCTTGCTGGTGGCTGCGTCTTTGAGATTCCAGAAGAAATGGGACCAAAATCAAAAAAGAAAGCGACACAGATGTCGAGGTACTGAAGTCCTGTTTATTTACGGATCTGTGTGAATCATATAATCAAATATGTATGAAAACTGAACTGTGTGAATTTGTTATATGACGATCATTCCTGTGTATCGCAGATAAATCATGTTGCAAGGGCACTGACATGATCTTGTTTGATTTGGAGCAATGGGCTTCCCTTCCCGAGACTGATGTGTAACATGGTTTGGAAAGTCATTCTGGGTTGATAATGCTGTGATTGACCGGAAGTGATTCAAAGTTTCATTTCAGAGGATGAATCAGCTTAAGATTTTTCTTTTATTAAATACAGTCGGCTAAAGAAAAAGACCTGCAACCGAGCACAACAGAATAAAGCAGGTCAAAAAATAGAAAACTGTTCAAACACTTTTTCTTATTTAGATGTATTATACACATTCTTGCTGTACCATCTACATTTTTGGACCACAATAAATATCCACAACATATGTTGTTGCGAAAGAGCTCAAAACAACTTTACCTGTTCAACTTGAAGTAGTCAGACAGGCTGGAGCACAAATGCAGATGAGTTACTGTATTAGTCATACATTCTCCTCTTATGCCATTCTCTCTGCTATCCTTTAAGAGGTGCTATTGAGACAGCTGTTGAGAAAATTAATATATTCTACAGCATTTAATGTTACTGTTTTAACACTACCTTTTTTTATATGAACATATGGCTTTTAATCACTGTGTAATAGTTTAATTATTGTATCAAAATCACTGAGACACAGAATTCAAGTGTATTGTACATACAATTGTAGACACAGCAAGGCACTTGTTTGTCAATATAAATGTCGTTGCTTTGTGGTAACCCTCATTACTTCCTAATTATTCCTACAAGTTCATAATTATAAATATATATATATATATATATATATATATATATATGTCAAATTATTAAAAGGTTTTACTTTACGTGTGTGATGTGCATTTTTATTATATATTTATGAATACAAACACATGCATGTATATCTTTAATAGAAATTTGTTATGATTTTATATTAAATATATTTATATATAATATAAGAATGTAAAGTAATGTACGAGAATGTAAAGTATATATATTAGCTCTGGTATTCTGGAATTGTTTTCTGATTGGAACTGCGTTATGTCCTCTAATAATCAGTAGAAAAAAAGCTTAAAATGAAGTACATATGTTTTATATAATATTTTAATCTCTTTAGGAATTAATGCAATTGCAATGAAAATACAATTTTGATTTGGAAATAACTTTAAATATAAACATCTTAATATCATGCTTAATATTTTCCTCACTGATGCAGCACTTTAACTGTCCACCGTTCTCACCACTTCTTTTATCTATTCCAAATATAATTTCCATTGTGAGAGAATCATCAAAAGAATGCAAATTGTGAGGCACTTGTTGTTCACAGTAATTGAAACATCTTTGTGCGATGCCCCACTTTACACTGATGAAGACTTGTCTAACAGAAAGTGCTGACTTAAGTCTTAAATCAAGACTTAATGTCCACTGCAGTGCTTTGTGAATGAAAGTTCAGTCCTCCTGAACACTGTTAACACTATATAGATCACTCCGTCGCTGTGTGGTGATTGGGATCTGCTGGCGTACATCAGCCAAATACTGCAGGTCTACAATCAGAAGAGGAAGAGTATGTTTGCGTTACGCCCAACTGGCTCAATGACTCACAATTTAAGCAAATGTAAAACACTGAAATATACCTATGTCAGCATATAAAACAGATTCCTCTGATTCAGATTTAGCAATTACCTCCCCCCTGCATAGAAATAGAGAGCAGTTATTATCGTAACCCATGCAAATGTATGCACAACCTGTCAATAATGAGAAAGAAAGCACTGACCAAGGGTTTACCACAGAGCTATGACCCCAGGCCACATAGCTGGCACTCTCATCTCTTGCTGGTGAAGCAGTGGCCACATATACCTGATTATCTACTGCCCTGTGGGTAAAGAAATAATCACAAACTGTCTTACAGCAGGCCTGGGGAACTGAATAGTTCAATGACTCCAGGTGGTCTGAGATACTGACCTCCCCCTCTGCAGCAGCTCCCAGTGAGCTGGGCCTGTTGTCATATTGAAGGCACCAGGATATACCAAAAGCTGGCAACCTACGTGAGGAAATCATTACAAGTATGCCTGCATCATTACATTTCAACAAAATTTTACATTGTAACTCTTACCTTTTTTAGCATAGATCTGTGCAAGCTCTGCAAACCTGATGTCGTAACATATTCCCACACCTACTTTACAAAATGCTGCAAAGAAATAGACAAACTGTATGATATCACATATGGAGAGAGCAAAAATAATGGTAACATTGGTAATGCACCAGTATTTATATTCTAGCCAATTCCAATAAGGTAAAGCTATTCTAAAGCTCTAATTATGGTTGGTAACATTAAATATTACAATTATATAAGCTACTTATATAGGTTACTTTAAGACATTTGAAACAAATAGATATTCAGTTTAATTCAGTATTCAGTTTGCTAAAGGTTGCAACAGTATTATTTAATCAAAACAGATGTAAAAATGTAAATGTAAAAATAAAGAGAAATATGCATGCATAAAAAATGGCTGATATAAACCCCACATTGATTCTGATTAAAGTATATCTCTTGATAACATGGACAAGACTTCTGTAGCACACACTCACGGGTTTCAAACATGGATAAACTGTTTCCTGGACTTAGTGTTTCAGACTCCTGAAACCGTATTTTCCCTGGTACATCAATATCAAAAAGATGAATCTGATGGGAAATGAAAACATAAGAGTATATAAGAGTATATAAAAAGAGCAAAAAAGAACAGCATTTATTGGAAGTAGAAATCTTACATAACAAAAAAAGTCTCCTGTTCCTTACTTTCCTGTGTTTGACAAGCAGCTTTCCATCAGGTCCAAAAACCAAGCAGGTATTATAGAGCTTTTCTCCATCCTTCTCAGGAATGGAACCTACAACAAGACACAGCCACATAAGCCAGGTAAAAATGAATGGCATCAAACACACTAACAGGCTAGTTTGTGTTTGTGGATCTCACCTCCCACTAAATAGATCCCACAATCCTTGGCCACCTCTGACAAAACCTGTGTGGACTCTCCTGGGATCTTCTCAGCATACTCAGCAAAGAACCCGGTTCCATAAGGTGAGTTGAAGCACTCCTGCATGGATCATGGATTATTAAATTGCATGTTTTTCATATAAATCAATACTGATATAGTAGCTTAACACGTACATTATGCAACACTGGTGTGTCATATAACTTAAGATTAAAAAAAATATATAATACTCACAGGCAAGACAACAACTTTTGCACCTTGTCCTGCAGCCTCCTTCACAAGTTTTTGTGCCCTTCCCAAGTTGTCCGCCTTGATCTTTGACACATGTAACTGCACCACGGCCAGACGAAACTCTACGGGGCAGAAGATCAGTTGTTTGTTTATTAGCTGCTGCTGCAGGATCAATGATTCACAACTCTTTCAACTTTTAACCAGCAGCCTCCTCTACTGGATTTGTTTCTGGGACTCTCTGCACTTCTGTTTTTTAGTCAAAGGAGGTGAAGTCAAAACAAAAACATGTTTTTGTGTCATTGTACTTCTGGATAATTTAGGTTAAATGCACAGTCAAAATACTATCTGTTAAACCACATCTGCAGTCAAAACATTAACAAAATTATATATATTTTAAGGTTCATTTTACCCTTAATTGATTCACAGTATGACATTGTGTAGTGCTCAATGCAAAGTGAAATCAAGCATGTCAATATGCTACGTTTAGATAATCACCAACTACACTATATCAAATAACATGATCTGAACATTGTACCATTCTAAATATAAGAAAATATACTCACTCGACATTGCTTTAAATATACCAGACATTGATATACTGCTTGAAATTCACACAGTACAGTAATGGTAATGTAGGACAGTCTCCGCCCACTAAAATACATTCAAAATAAAAGTCCTCGGTCTCTCTCTGTCTAACAGATTATGTTAAACTATTTTACAAAGCATTCATACTTAAAAATTACTTTTTGGTTTGCTTCTAATATAATAAAATAAATGAAGTTAAAATAAACGTGTATTTACAAATATATAAAAATTAAAACTAATACCGCGCCTATTCTACCGGGGGCGCAGTTGAACAAACGCCCGTATTCAACACAAGAGAGGAAGACGTATCAAAACATGCTGATATACCGAGTTAGTTCAACAGTAGAATTAATGTTTTTCTTGTTGATTTCTCTCAAGGTTCGCTAAACGTTTCTACTGACGAAAACGTTGACTGTTTGTTTAAACAATTGTAACCAAAACCTGAGCAAATGAATCTCGACAAGATCAGTGTCCTGATCAACCATGTGTTTTTGTGCAGATATGCATTGAAAAAATTATGTTCAGAACATGTCCTTGGTAGACGGTACATGACCTTTGCTGCATGTAAACCAATCAGATGTACCTCAAAATTAGTTATTACCATGGTATCGTGTCTAAGACAAAATTTAAGACCTGGGCTTGCTGTTCCAGTTCTGCCAACAAGGACTTTGTCTTTGACAGCTTGCATGTTCAAGAGCAAAAATCACAATACGGATAACAACTATCTAGAAGAAGAGGAGGATGAAATTGACGAGGCAGAAATAGAGGAGCTGCTGCAGCAGCACATCCCCACAGGCATCGGTGAAGAAGAACACAGAGTCTTCATTGTCCATCCTGATGTGAAATGGGGAAGCAGAAAGCAATATCTGACCACAGGTAAAAAATATAGACAGATTTTAATCATTGGATAAATGTGACATTTTACGTAATACAAAAGTTGTTCCCCTGACAGCGGCACTACAGATGGAAGAAGCTGTGGGTCTGGTGAACAGTTTGTACAACTGGAGCGTAGTTGATAAGATCATCCTCTCCACCAAGACACCAGAGAAGAAAAGAATTTTTGGCAAGGGAAACTTCCAGGCACTTACAGGTATATAGCTTATTGGTTTGAAATAAATAGTCATTTAAAGGAACTATTTGACAAGCTTTCTCTGTTCTGTAATATATCTAAGAAAAGATCAGAGGCACTCCAGGGGTCACGGCTGTTTTTGTTAACGTTGAACGTCTCTCACCTTCTTCAGAAGTGAGTATTCAGAGCA
>JAUCMU010000104.1:14499869-14513907 GCA_032275025.1 Enteromius treurensis
AGGTAGGGCTATATGTGGTGGTGGGCCGACTGGACCATAAAATGCCAGGGCCGATTTTTCCTCCCAGTCCAGTCCTGGTCAGGGAAGACTTCATTTTTAATAACTCGAAATGCAATTCTTTGAATATTGTTTTATGTTTCATTTATTGGAAATCTTCGGTTATTAAATATGTGCATTTGATATGCAGTTCAACTGTTGAAGTTTGTTTGTGATGCAAATATCTTGATTTTAATTGCATGCTACTATGGCAGAGAACATGTGCAAAGACCAGCGTCTTTTCATGCTTTTGATTGTGCACCATGCAGATATGTATTTATTGGAATCATATTTCCATAGCCATTCCACACAGTAGAAAGATGAGAGGAGTATATCATCGAGAATTAACAATCCTGAGTGATCCTGTTTGATAATCTTTTGTTTAAGCAGGCTTTCTCTGAGTAGACTTCAGCAATTCACATGCAAACCCGGATGCTCACAGGGAACGTATTGTGTCCTGTTATGTGCTTATGTTTATTAAGCTGTACTGTAGATAAAGTTGTTGTAACCTGGACCTTGTTAATGACATCCATTCGCAACCAGGTTCTTAAAAAGGGATCAACATTTTTGCAAAATCAGAGGTATATATCAGAGACTGCATAAATAAGCTTAAGACAGTAAGTTCAAGTCATAAAAGTCAGTGCATTACAATATTCTACCGTTAACTCAAAATTAACTATCATCCTAAGGGTGCTGCTTACACACTAGAAACCGCTCCGTCGGAGCATTTGGCAGACAGAAAAGTGCAAGTGATCCATTTTGAGGGGCATGGTAAGTGCTTTTGGTTGCATGGTGGCGCATTGGTTTCACAAACCTGTGTGTTTTTCCTCTACATCCTTGCAATGCACCATCGTCCCTACCTACTGAAATGAATGGAGCTGACGCAGCATAAACTCTAGTGTGTAAGCAACCTTACAAAAAGTGCAAAGTTGACTAGTATAAAAAACCGTCACAAGAACAAGAAAACACTTCTTTCTTCAAATGTTAAATACATTATGCAGCTAAAAGAGGCTCAAGGCTCTGGTATTATGGTCCTCTTGAGAAGATTTTCATTCAGTGCAATGACGGTTGGTATGAACTGGCTCTCTGTCACAAAGTCCCCGGCTATGATGTTGAGGGAGCCGGTGTTAGAGCCAGGCTTCTGTTGTTTGACCCAGCTAAGTAACACGGGATATGTAGACATGACCATATCCTTCAGTGATTCTGTGGGATGGGAGCATATGTACTTCAAATCTTCAGTAAGATTGATTCCAGTCACAAAGAAGCCACCTGTGGAAAATTATGCACAACTGATGTTTAATTTCCATTTTTCGAGAATAATAATAATTAAAAAAAAAGCTTAAAAGGGGGACCTATTATGCAAAATTCACTTTCATGTGTTGTTGGGACATAAATGTGTTGGCAGTGTGTATACACAACCACCCTGTGATGATCCATCACTCTTTTTTTTTTGTATCCTAAACAGTGTCTCCGAACTACCTGTTTTCAGCATTAGTGCTAATGTGATGTCACGTTAGCCACATGCCCCACCCATGAATGCTGATAGACAGACACTGTTGTTTTAACACAACTGCCATGAGTGAGTTCACCATTGCTGCACTGACGAGAATGTCTCCCAAGAGTTTCGGTGTTCTGTAGATGTGTGAATCCACATAGCTCTCCATTTATTCCCGAAACCGGAGCGCTGAAGACGAGGTGGATTCGTTTTGTTTTTGAAATAAAATCTCTCAACCCGAAATTTGTTTATGTCTGCGCGAATCATTTTACACCGAACTGCTTTAAGAATGAGGGTCGATACAAAGCAGGATTTGCACAGAAGTTGATCCTGAAGGACAGAACAATTCCAGCTGTTCGTGATCCAGCTAACGTTACACCTCCAAAAAATTGCATATGAAAGCAATGTGAAATCTTTCGCTGGAATTAGTTGAGCTCATAACCACAAGTGGGGCTTATAATGATTGTAATAGCATGCGATGGCACCATGAGTTATTTTTTTGGCACCATGCACCAGACTGTGCCTTTTTTATGCACAGTACAATCAGAAGACTGACTTTTAAACCAAGTGCACTTTCTGTGAAGATAACAGACTTGTACTAATAGTGGAGTGTTTTTTTTTTTGCCAAGGCTAGCAATGGGAATTGCCAGAGCCGCCTTCTTCCCCCAGTGCACCAGCTCATTTGCATTAAAGGGAAAGACACAAAATGGTGCAATTTGGCTCATACCCTAAAAAATGCAATTTTAACAAGCTATAAAAAATTATGTGTAAGGTATTTTCTGTTTAAACTTCACATACAGTACACACTCTGGGGACATTAGATACTTATTTTACATCCTGTGAAAAGGTGCATACTAGGTCGCCTTTAATGTTACAGGAAAAATGTAAGTCTTACAAAGATGATAGTTTTATCAAGAGAATAATTAATGAAATGAAATAATAAAATAGTTAAATGGCATATTAAAGATTACCTGGTCGGCCATATTGTTTCCTACGTTCAAATTCCTCAATCAGTGCTTCAGCCTTGCACTTGTTTGCCCACCAGTAAGGTATATGGGACCACAATTCTCTGTGGCAGTTGGCAATATTGTGTTCGTATGAAACGATAACTTGATGACCCTGGCTCCATATTTTCCGTAGTGTCACACACTCCTGTCCAAAAAATCAGAAGTATTCAGAAGTTTTTATAATTGATTTGAATCAACATTGTAATTTATTGGAAATATATTGTCATTGATGCCAATTCCCATCCTCTATTACTAAAACGAAACAATAAAAACCGATGTGTACCATTTTGGGGCATAGTTTGGAATCAAAAACACTCTTTATAGTTGAGACGAGCAGTGTGTGAAGCTCTTGACTAAGGCCCAGGAAGTGGCTAAATGAGAGTATCACTACTTCCTTTGGATGAACATCCAACCACTCTCTGATCTCTTTTAATATCATCTGAAATAACACAAGAAATTGGTTTGATTAAATTAAAAAGCATTCTTTAAACATCAAACTCTAAAGTTCTAAACAGATTAGAATCACTGCACAAATAACACAACAAATAGACACGATGGGAAATACTGTGCTAAGACTTTTTAAAATGTTTATCATCATAGTTTTGTGTAGTCAGTTGTCTTACCTCCACAGTTATAGTGGTATAAACACCATGATAGAAGTAGAGATCATTTGAGCTGTCATTAGGCCGATGTGCTATCCTCAGGTCACAGTATCGCACACCAGAATCCAACTGCTCCCTAATGCAAGACTCCTATGGTAAATAATGTAAAGTGCAATCATTAACAATGCAGGTAAAGATAGTGCTGAACAGCTCGCTGGACACAAACAGCGTCAGTGAAACCACCTAAAGATTTGAGACACTGTGTTCATCCATCAGTGTCATTTTTGTCATAACCATCCCATCTAATTGTGCTATCAAGAGCTTTGACTGTAGCAAAACCACTGAGTGTTTGATTGATTTCCTAAGGACAGCAGACGGCAATTTATTCCCCGTCATGCTGATAACTTTCAGAGACGATGCTCTAAGGGATTCTGCTGATGCATGCTGACATAATATGGTCTATAACCTCATGAGGGATTTGATACCATAACTAGCATAATTAGTTATTTCAGCTTTACGTACATTTAAGCCATTTAAATATGAATAAGTCACCACTTCTGGATATAAAGAATTTAATCATGCATTTTTTGATACAGCATTATTATTATAGAAGACTACAGGAAGGACACAAATGTTTCCAATGGACTCAGAAAGCAACCATTGTCCAAAATGATTCAAATAATTACATTGAAAATAAAACAACGTACATGAAAAATGTAATGGTGATCATTATATTAGTTTTACTAAAATAAAAAAAGCCCTTTTTGAAAAATGGGTCAGTGACAACATACTGTACCTGTGCTATTGCCCACTTGTATACAAATGGCCTTATGATGGGCTTCATGTACTTGTCCAGCTTTTGCAACATATCCGGTTGAGTGAGGTCCACTGGAGAGCGGTCATTCTTATCCAGACAGTAGGTTATGGCATTATGGCTCCCTAAAGACCCATTATGAAAGTGTCACAATGACGGTGAGCACTAATGGCACTGAAATAAAACGTCTAAGCAAATATAAATATACAAAAATGTGGTTACTCTAAACAATTGGCCTAATAATGACATCCTCCTACAGTAACAACATTCACACTTTCAATACATAACAGTGGATTGATTTTAAATTTAAGATGAAAAAAGATATGTGTATATTCATTCAGAACGCATAAAAAGTCCGACAAAAATGTAAATTTTTAGTGCACAAACTAGGGCTGTCACGCTATTAAAATTTTCACACCACGGTTATTGTGGCCAAAATAATTCACAATATCAATATATTGCAATTTCTATAGAATTTTTTTCTGTGAAATTATTTTTTACTTTGTTAATTTCATTTTTCTTTTTTTGCCCATTCAGCAAACATAAGGACACAGATAAACAGGGCACATGCATTGCATGCACTCTGGGTTTCTCGGTTTTATTTGAAGCTCCCTACGAAATTACAAGAAAGAAAATACGGTCAAGATCAACAGTATGATGAGTAAATATTAACATCAAAAATGATACTTTAACCTGTTAACTTATGTACCCCTATTTCAAGTGTTTTAAACTACGTTTGCGCCGGCGCCAACATAGATGAGGCATTACGTGCATTGCACAGAATCAGGTGTGGGTTGAATTTTTATGATTTGAATATCACGGTTATCGTCAATACCGGTATATCGTGACACCCATAGCTCAAACAAGACCAGTTTGCATGCAATTAATGAATGTTTAAATGAACATGAGGTTAATTACCTGGAATGGCCATGTAACAGAGAGGGGTATCCCACAGTGCACTGGGCAGGTGGGCCATCCAGTTCTCCATGGGAAGCTCACTTAATGACAATTGGCTTACCTCTGATGTCATCTTGGATTTCTGTTAAAATGTAAATGGCAAATGAATGCATATGCATGTCATACAACTTGATACTTTTATAAGCATTAATAAAATGCATTTGAGTAAAGCTTAACCTAAAAGCCTTCCTAGGTCATCAAAAGACCAACGCCAAACCAGCATGTAAATTCAGCGTGGTTTATTTAACAGGGAAAATACTAGTGTCTATGCAAATACAGGATTTCATTCAAACCAAATGAACTGAAATGTACACAATCATGAGTTATAAAACATCAGGATTTACCAGGCTTTAAAGTTGGTGTCTTGGTCCAGGAAGAATATTTCAGCAAAAATGTTTCAAACTATTTTAATTCGGTGCATTTGACACGTAAGTAGAGGTTAAACCGGCTTCAACAGACTCTGATGCTGAAGGACTCGGGATGCTGAAAGGAAAATAAATATTTCTCCACTTCATTAAATCACTAAGCTCCATGTTGGTCGTGTGAAAGAGAGATGGATGTTACGCGGCGCTGAACTTGTCATTGGCGGCACAAGGTTGAACCGGGCTGGGTATCCACAACAAAATCCCGCGTTGATAACCGAAATAGTCCGGAAGAAACTCTCTCTTCTCCGTTTAATGATGAGAATTTACTTGTGATGGAGTTTTTCTTTCATTTCCATCTTCAGACGAATCAACGTATTACTGGACGTTTAGAAAATCGTCTTTTGGAGCGATATTGTACAAAAGAAATGGTGATAGAAACAGTGCACTTGTCCGCTGCATTCTCCACCCGGTCCAGTCTGACAGGTTTAGAAACGTACTACGGTGAAGGTTTGAGTCATAAATATTAATGACGCAACGGGACGCTTTGAGACGATTAACCAATCAAGACAGACGTTGGGGAGACAGCTTGGCTCATGAATATTAATTAGAGGAATCGGCTGGTCGAATGGAAGTGTCGTCAGCCTTGCCTAATTAATATTAATAGGCCTTCCCCATAGTAAAATTCGTATTTTGTAAGGAGGGGTTGAATTTTTAGGCAGATGCTAGTATACTTTATGACGTGATAATTTTCCGCGCAATTAATTAGTCAACACATTCCTTTTCGCCATTCATTAATACAGAAAACATCTGGTTGGACAAGTTACTTTCCTCTATTGTTTTCTATAGTGATCCAGATCCTCTCTGCTGCCGCGAGGGAGGCTGAATGCTAAACTGCTGACCTCAGTATTGCAAGAGAAACAACGTTTCGCGATGACACAGGACTTTTCTCTAATACCTCACAGCATCACTACAGTACACAGAAGTGACATCTCTTTAACACTCCGGTACCGATTAATTTGATTAATTACAGACCCATGATCTTCAAAATAAAATTAATAATATGTGCCTCACATTAAAACAGAGCCCAATCAGATCAGTCTTTATGGTCCAACCTACAATCCTTTGGTTCTAGTTAGATTTTTTTAGAAAGATTTCCACCACATAAGTCTAATCAGGCTAAATTCGTTTTAAAAATAATAATAATAATAATAATATACAATTAATTTATGAAGTTCAAAATGATCAATTTAATGCATCCTTGCTGATTAGATTATTAGAAAATAAGAACGGAAGTTTATAATGGCAGTGTACCTTTTAAATTTAAGGCACTGTGCATTGTAAAAATGTGTTGTGAGAGGCTTCATTCAGAGCTGGTTTGTCATTCATGTGTTTCAACAATGTTAAATACTTCTTGTTAAGGACCTCATTGAAATGTATCCTAATCCGCAGTCAGTTGTCAGTTTATTAGTTCTCATGTGGACAAGTTAATCTAGTCAAGGGGTGCCCAGTCTTGTTCACAGCAATAGATCCTGCTCTATTCAAAACACACCTGCATGAACCAGCCAATGAAAGTCAGAGTTCTCTCAAATGTCCCGCAGGTGTTCAAGAGCAGGTCGATCTTTCTAATGTAGTTCTTTTACTACTGTTAAACCAAGAATAGAAAGGTTACACGGTGCTTTGTAAAAAAAAAAAAAAAACACTTAGCAGTAATAGAATGTTGAATAAATTAAACAATACCGTTACCTACAATGGCATTTTACACACAGTGCTTATTATAGTTCTATAATTGCACTGACAATTAACATTATTCTCTCATTTATTAGCACCGATCGTGGATAAATACGTTTACGAACAGAACTTTTAAATGAGCAACATAATAATTATCAGAACTATTATAAACATTATTGCACAGCTCTCTGGAATACTTGAATTTGATCAAAGAGAACCTCCACTTAGCACTTATTTATTTTGCAATAATGACTATGTCATCCCTTACTTACATAAAGCTGCAGAAGAGGAAATTTCTTTTACTTTCTATGATTTATAGTTCTCTTTTAACAGTGAGTGCTGCGCTGGTTTAACAGTAGAGTCAAACTCAGCTTTTTCTTCAAATGATCAATAAGCCTTAGGCAGCACTGAAGTCCTTCTGTAGCAGCTAATACAGCAGCCGTTCAACCAAAAGCAATCCAAAGATTAACCGTGGTTAAGCTTGAAAAGAACATTAGATGACAGATGAAGTGAAATGAAAATGATGGGCAGCGATATGGAGTGCTACACTACTCAGTTTGATATTTAAAACTGATGATAGTTAGACCGTTAGAAGGCAAATAGAAGGCCGTGTGGCTTTGCATAAGACCTTGAATTGTTCCACAAACATAAAATTACCAGTAAGCATAACTTCTCTGAATAAACCTCTTCAGATTATCGCGTTCTCTTGTGTTAGTTGACAGCAGAAGGAAGGTAGAGCCTGAGGAAACACCACAGAGTGCAGAAACGGTGGTTTCTGGAGCGAAGAAGATTAATAAAACTGTGGAGAACGCTTTCATTTGGACTAGCCAGAGGGCTCTGGGAGAAGAGTGAGATTGAAGGAAAATGACAGAACACTAAATACTGGTCTAGAGCTTTACATGAACATGACCTCAAAATGTACTACTGTTCAAAAGTTTGGGGTCAATAAGTCTCCAGGGATTTCATCAAAAATACAGTAAAAACAGAAATATTGTAAAATTGATTATAAAAATAATAATAAAAAAGCTTTTCTATTTTAAAATGTTAGTCGATTAATGCAAAGCTGCATTTTTAGCAGCCATTACTCCATCTTCAAGATCACATTATCACGTCATGATGACCTGGTGTTCAAAAAACATTTCTTATAATTGAAGTTAAACAAACAAAAAAATATATATTAGAATTGTGTTTTTGGCTCACAAACGTCCCTTTTGATCAGTTTAATGTATCCTTGCTGAATAAAATCATTTATTTCTTAATACTTAATCTTTTAAGATCTTACCACCGACTTTCTATTATATTATTAGAAATTATGTATTATTTGTGCCTGGGGTCATTTGGTTGAATGCTTATAAATGCTTTTATGCTGAAGCAATTTGTCTAAATTGTCTGAAATACTCACTACATCACATTAAAAACCATTCTTGCTTTATTAAAGGCCATTTTCAGGGTCTTTTACACGCATAATAAAAGGGTCTGTCACCCAAGTAATGACAGAAAGATGGATCTGAGGAAAAAAATGAAATAAATGCAGCTAGAAATTAATTCTAAATATGTACATCAAGGTTTGACATTACTCTTCACTCTGGAAACAGATGGAAGACCATTTCAGTTGCATAAGCACTCTTTCCTTTCAACTCAAGCATGCCAATTTTAACATTAGCAAAGAAGCGGAAACAAAGCAGAAGGAAGAAAAACCAAAGAAACGCAGGAACAGAGAAATAAAAATAGGCAAAAGAAACAGCCCGGCCAGACAACAATCAAACAAACAAACATGATTTGTCAAACCAGAGATCTTAAGTCTTTATTTATTTGCATAAGCATATTGGTAAGAAAGTAGGATAACGTTTCAATACGTGGAAAGCCCCTCAATGTGCTCCACATCTTAACACAAACTACTATGTACAGTCTAAAAAGTGAGGTTCCTTTTATGTACAGAAACACTATTTCAAGGCCCATAAAACCTAATGTAGACGTGCTCTCACGCACTGAATCCAAGTGCAGCAGAAACACTATGGCTGGTTTGAGAGACACAGTGATATATATCAGTCCAACACAAAAATAAACCAATCACTTGCCAGGGAGAACTTTTTGGCACACTGTACTAAAAAAAACATTGGCTGATCCTCAACAGAGGAAAACAGAATCTGGCGCTTCCGAATACCGCCAGAGGACTACAGTAATCTGTGGCAGTGGGTTGGAGATGCTTTTAATGCTTTGCAGATTGTCACCTTTGAACTGACGTCCTTGAGCCAAAAGACAGTTTTGCTCGGCTGGTAGACTTGACATAGTTTCCAGCGGGACCTCTCTGGTTTTGCCCCCTCCCTCCCTGTCGGCACTTCCCTTTAGCCTCGGGCTCAGAGTCACTGAGCTCTGCATCCGGGCAGTAACCGTCGCTCTCCTGGCATGGTTTGCTGCCCCCTAGCGGCCTCTCATTGGAAAGCGGTTTAGACAATCCAGAAGACTTGCGTGCGTTCTTCTCAAAAGCCCGAAGATCCTCAGTCCGTACTAAACTGACAGTGGCCTCCTTGAGAGATCGACTGAAATGCTCAAGAGATGTTTTGTGGAATCCACCCGACTGACTTTTCCCTGAAATCTCATTGCATGTGTCTTTTTCAGTAGGCGTCTGGCAGGAAGTGTCTCTTTGGAGTACGGGCTTGTCCATAATGCCGTTGGCTTTCAATTGGCGGGTTTTCTCTGATTCAGTCTTGCTTTTCCTATTGGATGATTGAGCGTGGAGGGCAGCGTGCAGAGCTAAAGGTTTGCCAGACTGCTTCACGGCCAATGGGGGAGTCCCGCCGTCTCGTCTAATGTAGATGGAGGCTGGCAGGAGACCGTTGGCACGCTCCTCTATCCTTACCCGTCCAAGATGGAGTTGCGGTTTGCCCTGACCAATGCCTCCCTCACAAGTGTCATATACATTACCACTGTTATCCGGACACAGTGGGCCATTTCCAGATTTGGAGTTGGTTTTGCCATTGCCAAGCGACACTTTGGGCATTTTGAGTTTTAAGGTTATCCTAGGAGGGTGGAACAATAGGTTCTCTAAAGACGAGGACACTGGGAGCCCTGCAAATAGACGTAGAAGTAAGTCAATTATTCAGTGGTGCTGGAACATCAAAAGATAAGATTCTATGAGATTAGATATTTTTAATTGGTTGGATTATTTAACGGTGAGAGTTTAACTTGAACTCTGGCAAATCTAGAGTTTAAAGCTAAAAATGAAAATTAATTTTTAACAACTTCTGAAATATAAAATGTATTCTAATTATATTTTAACCCAAAGATACCAAAAAAATAACCTAAAATGAACAAATAATAAAGTAAAAAAGTGAGTTACCTGCAGATAACTCTTGGTTGATGAGTTTGACGTGTAGATTGAAGATCTGCTCCTGAGCTTTACTCTGGGACAGTTTCAGTTTCTCTCTTCGACTCACCATGTAACACAAGTTTCTCACCTGATAAAAATCACACACATAAGGATTATTATATCAAAAACTCACAACATAACACTAATGGTTGAAGCATGCATTAAACTACCTTTGAAATAATTATATATAACTTAGTGCTGTCAAACGATGAATTGCGTCCAAAATAAATGTTATGTTTACATAATATACATGTGTGTATGGTGCATATTTATAATGTAAATATAAATGCACATGAGAAAAATATCTTAGGCTAATAAATTACATTCTTATATAGTATATTAATTTTATAAATATATATATGTAAATATATATATATATATGCGCATGTATGTTTTTTTTCTCCCCAGAAAGGATGCATTAATACAATCACAGGTAAAGTAAATAGTAAAAATATTTATAGTGCTACAAATTTATTTCAAATAAATTATTTTCTTTTTTCCCCCTCAAAACCCAAAGCTTCCTATTCATCAAAAGAACCCTGAAAATGTATGTAACTGGTTCTGAAAATTTTTTAAAAAGCATGTTTTCAACTACTGATAAAGAAAATGATTTTACTTAAATACCAAATAATCATCATGTGACACTGAAAACTGGATATTGGCTCAACTGAAATAGTATTTTAAAAAAGTATCACTTTTATTATAAAAAAATATTATTAATAATAATTATTATTCTTGTTTTTACTGTATTTTTAATTAAACTAATTAAGAATAAAAAGCATCTTCCAAATGCAATAGTAAAACTTTTGAAAAGTGATGTCCATAAGTCAACTGAAATTTTATTTTAATTTAATTTGAGATAATGGGATGTGTGCAAAACTACATTTTTTCAAAATGAACAAGTTATGAACTTGGACAACTAGCTGATCCTGAGGAAGCCTAATCAGGCACTAATCAAATGTTTGTTTGTTTTTTAAACAAAAACAATGAATACCTACATTTAAAAAAGTATTTATAAAATAAAACCTAATAAAAAGAAAGAAATATGCGCAATAATGCATAATAAACTACTCTGCTGCTGTACAACTAGATGAACATCTAACCTATGGAAAAAAATGAAATAAATAAAAAAGTCTCATCCACAATGATAAGAGCACCCACCCTCTCCAAGTCCTGTCGCAGATGCATGAACATGCGCATTCGTGTGTGGATGCTGTCCTCCTGTGGCTGCAAGAGTAGGTTCTCTTCATCATCTTTAGGTGGCAGCAGGGCCTTGTTAAAGTTGCTTTTCCTCTTCATCTTCCAGTATTGAAAGATAAAATCCAGCAGGTTGATTGGCAGTCCAAGGTCTTGGGCCACTTCCTCAGGATGAACGAGCGTATAGAACTCCTCCTCCAGCTCCTGAAGCTTCTGCGCCCTCAAACCCAGTTTCTCAGTCTCAGTGGGAGGTTTATGACAGGCAGGACTCAAGCCAGCTTCTCCTGCTTTGGGTTTGCTATGCTTCAGACAGAAGGATTTGAATTTGACCTCATCGCCTTCATCCAGGATGGTCTTCATCTCCAGGTTGTGTTCAAAAGCACAAGTGACGTGGAAAGGGATGGTGCAGTTTTTAACTGAGCACTGGAAGATGAGAAACAGTGTTAAAAACAAAAACAAACATCAGTCTAGGTGACGAAATTCAAACCAATATTTTGATGCAATAAGTTTTACAAATTTAACACAATCTGCTCTGATTTAATACATTAAGGCCTTAATTTGTGAAAGGGTGAAGACATTTTTACCTGTACAAATCCTGATATTAATAAAAAAACTGTGCTATATTACGCATACAAAAAAGGTTTAAAATATTAATGTTACAACTTGAGGTAGTCAAAATATCACTTACTTGATTATTTAAATGAAATGCAATAAGACCTACATTTTTATAGCAAAAAAAAATAAAAAACAAAACTACTTTGACACTGTGACGGACATTAGCATTATGGAGTAATTCTTGCAACCCTATCCCTCAGTAGAAATGCTCACGCACTATACAGTGTTACCTGTATACAGGCTCCAGTCTTGAGTTTACAAAGACTGCAGATGAGCGACCAGCGACTGGGAGGAATATGAGACACTTTGGTGATGGGTTCCATCCTCTCTGGGCATGCAATGCTCACCTACAGACAACAACAAATACTTATAAGACACCATAAACTCAAACGTGGAGTTTGCTTTTAGCCCATGTCTATTCACACTAGAACTACCAAGGCAGTCATTTTGACCGTTTTTAAATTTTGCAAAGTGATACACTGATTGAAATAAAACCAACTATAATACCCCGACTTTTTTTCAAGCTGTTATTTTATTATAATAACAAAACACAAAAGAGTTCTAAATTTTTTTCCTGGAATGGCCATAGCAGTCAAACTGAGCGTTCGCATTACAGATGGTATATAATTTCAGCTTTTGCATCTTTTTTTCAGGGTTGAAGATACGTGTTGTTTTTATATTCTAGTTCTAAGCTAAAATTTCCTTTTGTAACAAAAAAGAAAAACAAAACAAAATAGGTGGACCGCATTACCGCAGAGTTGTTTTTTCACTGGCGAGCTGCGCAAATCCGCGTTCATGATCAGTTGGAATTTACACAGCTTTTCGGGGAACAATGGCTTTGCATGGTAATGCGCCTCAATGTAAAAATCACGCACCTGATGGTATTTACCGCTGATTACAGAACCGGCTTTATTGACAAGATGCACATTACATATCAAACTGTGATTATCGTGCATCCTTATTCAAAATGTATTGAAGAAAAAAAAAGAAAAAAGAAGATAGCCTACATAATCGTTCCCAAAAATTCACAACATTCTTTATCTAGCTAAATATTCTGCATCGTTTCATATCTGTTGGCATTTAGACTTTCAGATAGAACAATTTCACTGTGCTGAAAAACATTTTCTCTGCTGCTTGCTGGAAACATTTGGCAGCGATCTAATAGCTCTTACACAATTGTATATTACAAAAAAAAAATATATATATATTTTCTGGGTGATGGCATCATAAAATATGACGACAGACATTCAAAGCTTCATTGTAAAACCTCGACAGTAGCATTGTGATTCATGACACATAACTCACCTCTGGTATCCAGAGAGCACAGCTTACATGAGCCCATTTAGTGCCCGCCCGTGTGGCCTTCATTGCACCCCCACTTTTAGGACACAGAAGGCACTGGGGATTGATGCCAAGCACACACGTCCTGCACAACCAGTTCCCATCTGGCACTTTCACAATGCCATAGCAAGCCTGCAACAGAATATGAGTGCAATGAGTGCTATTTTCTTCGAGCTTACCATAATTACTACAATAAATACATTTAAAATCAAATCATATTAATTGCTAGTATATTATATACAAATATATATATATATATTAGGGCTGTAACGATTCACGATATGAAACCGAAATCGTGACACTCAGATCCACGATCCTGTATTGCGGTGTGGTAAGGGAGAATCGCGACACACCACGTGACTACCTTTCCAATCATGTGACGCCTGCCTGCAAAAGTTCAGCTAGTTAAAGAAGATCGTGAGGAAACACAGAGTTTGCAGAACCTTCCTCCTCATTTAAGTCAGCAGTATGGCAACATTTCGTCTACCCGGTGGAGATAAAGGATGTGTAG